>JAJOZX010003754.1:12500-496429 GCA_023014485.1 Bathynomus jamesi | reverse complement strand
AGATTAATACTTTAATTTAGATAACAATTAAGTTAGACAAAGAATGATACTGTTAATTTTTTTTTTTTTTTTTTTTTTTCTGTGGGGAAAATTACATTCATAATGAATAGGTAAAAGGGAAAAACATAAATTTTAAAGTTCATGGATTTTTCGAGGTTACCATGATAGTACAATTCGTAACTAATTTTATTGACTATTGTAGGTAAAAAATCGAATTATGTAATGGATGATGTATACACCTGTGGTCAAGTGTGTATTTTGGTGTATTAGGTGCAAAGTGTGTATTTTACAATTTCGAGGGACAGATTAGCTGATAGGATTGCTCAAGTAACTGAATAAATGCATGAGCGAGAATTTATATATAGTAAGCAAAAATGCTTAGGACTATATAAATAGCATAGTTAGCACTTACACGCTATGAAATAGTTTATTGTGACATCCAATGATTTTAGCATAAGGTTTGTATATATATATATATATATATAGTGCGCATACATGCGTGTGTATGTGTAGGGATTTGGAAGGTTTTTGAATGAACAAAGTTTAAAAATAATGTATAATAATTTAAGATGGGTTTAGGGTTATAAAATCTTTTAAGTTTAAGTCAATTATTGTCATTATTATTATTATTATTATTATTATTATTATTACTATAAAATCCTTTAAGTTCAAGGTAGTATTTAAGTATTTAATTAATCAGTTACACGAATTAAGTAATAAAAAAAGACGTACTTAGAAGACCTTACGAGTAATGACAGTAACTCTCACGGTTTTAAAATTGAATTTCGACACAATTAAATTCGACTACGACAATTACTCAGTATTAATCGAATTAAAAAAAATATAAAATATATAAAGTTTGGAAATAGAAATCAATGATAAACTATAATAAACTAAGCATATAATATTCTTAAAAATAAAAAAACACAACTTAACATAAACGGAGGTTATGTTCCATAGTACTAAAGAGGAATTAACCATGGTTGAACCATTTCTCCGGTTGTCACTGGGTTCAACTGGGGTTGGGGGTATGAAAATAAAATAAACTTAAAAGACAAAGTTTGTAGTACGACATTCGGGGGAATTGAGTGACTAAGCGGGGGGTATAAGTCTGAAATTGACAATTACATCTTTCGTGAGCACTTTGCTCTTTCTTTTTAAAAAAGATTGCTTGTCACACTACTTAGAACAAAAAATTAAAAGAGTTCAACAAACGGAGGGATGGCATGTTCCTCATATACATTACAATAATTACCAAAATCGTTACAAACAATTGTAAAAACTATTTTGGTTACAAATAATGAATTACATAACTATATATTTATATACGTAACAATGGCATGAAAAAGACAAATCGGTCAATTTCCTTTAAACAAAAAAAAAGTTAAACTAAAGACACAAACGGGTTAATTCAGGTTGAATTTAATTCTCTTTTACAACAAAAAAAAGGTTGAATTAAATTCTCTTGAACAACAAAAAAAGGTTGAATTCAATTGACTGCATTGAAAACTTGGGACTTGAAAACTAACTTCGACTTAAAAACTAACTTCGACTTAAAAACTAACTTTGACTTGAACTCTCTAACTTCAAATAAAACTCTCTGACTTCAAATAAAACTCTCTGACTTCAAATAAAACTGACTTCAACTCTATCAAGTATTCTGAAACTGAAAATGAAACTTAAGTGTCTAACTTGAACGCTTGTCAAGTATTCTGAAACTTAAACTGTCTAACTTGAACGCTTGTCAAGTATTCTGAAACTTAAACTGTCTAACTTGAACGCTTGTCAAGTATCTTGAAACTTAAACTGTCCAACTTGAACGCTTGTCAAGTATCTTGAAACTTAAACTGTCTAACTTGAACGCTTGTCAAGTGAAGATTAACTGAAAATGGAAAATGACTGCACTTGATCTTTATCAAGTGGAGACGATTAACCTCTGTTTTGGTTGACCCTCTTGGTGCAACCTTCGGACTTCAAAAAATGACTTCAAAAAATGACTTCAAAAAATGACTTCAAAAAAATGACTTCAAAATTACTTCAAGTATCTTATAAATCTCTGGGGTTTGGTTGTCCCTTTTGGTTACAACCAACTGAAACTGTCTGAAAACTGAAAATGGAACTTGAAACTGCTTCAAGTAACTCTATAACTCTATAAACTCTCTCTAAACTCTCTCTCTCTTAATTTGCAAGTCAATTCAATAATTTGAAAAAAATTTGCAAACAAAAATAAAAAAATGTAAACAATATTTCATCTCGAATGTACGGGAAGGTACATAAAATAAAATTATTCTATACTGAATATAACAGTGAAAATAACTCTCTTGAAATTAACTCTCTTGAAATTAACTCTCTGTTACAATTAACTCTCTGTTACAATTAACTCTCTGTTACAATTAACTCTGTTACAATTAACTCTCTTTGAAATTAACTCTCTTTGAAATTAACTTTCTTGAAATTACTGTTTCAATAAAGACAAATGTATCACTGGTGTCTGAAGTGTTCACCGTGTTTTGTGTTAATTCTGGCTCCATACTAAATATTAACTGTTATAATACTGACTTTTCAAGTGTTTATAAATTACTTAAAAAAACAAACTGTACTTAACAAAATTTTCTATGGGGAAATCCTTGAGACGTGTCCTCAAGACGTCTCCCTGGCTACTTCTTCTTGGATGAAAACTAGGCGTGGAGAACTTGGAGTCGTGACACACCGGTTCAAGGGTGGATGTTACGAACAAGAAGTCGTGACATGCCGGTCAAATGGTTTTATCCTGATGCAGGGTAATTTCTATCTTGGCCAAAGAGTGGCCTCTTCTTAAAATAATCTTCTTCTTAAAATAATCTTCTTCTTATCCTGGGGCAGGGTCGCCAAATGTTAGACCCCATATCTTCTTCTTCTTCTTATCCTGGCTATGGGTCTGGGGTGTCTCGTATAGACGAGGCGTTCTTGTTAAGGGGCAAGGGGGCTCTGCCCCTTCCCCCGCAGCGAGGCTGCAGTCCAAAGAAGAGTCTCGTAATGAAGTTCTCGAATGAAGTGCTTAATCTGAAGTCTAATGAAGAAGTCTAATGAAGAAGTCCAATGAAGAAGTGCTTTAATTTTACAAGTACATGTATAATATAAACTTAAATGTTTTGGGGAGGACAGTTGAAGGTTAAATTTCCCCCCTTTTTAAACACATGATCAGATGGTTTGAAAGATTTCAACTAAAAAAAATAAAAAAAAAACTAATTTGTATTTTTCGCCGAGTCTACATTTATGAAGGCGATATCATTTCGTAATAGTACACATAAGTACAAATTAAGTACACGACTGAGTACGTATTAATTTTGGTTCATTACAATTACGATTACAATTATGGATTACTTCCCATTCGCTTATGATTGTTCATTACAGTTCTATTAAAGTACATTCTTACATTATAAATTAAATCATTACATTTAATTACAATTTCATTGAAGTACATTACAAGTTATTATTAATTACAGTTTCATTAAAGTACATTACGTTATATTAAATTAAAGTATTACAGTTAATTACAATTAAACAGTTACTATAACTTTGTTTTGTTTTTACAGTGTTTCATATTAATAGACAATTAAGATGTTTAGAAATATAATACAACGTACATGGCACTTACGAGATAATTTATTTACGAATAATATGCTATAATATGTTATGAATTTGAATCAGAGCGAACGGAGATATTTTATCTTTGAGGCGCTCGATTCTGTCGTAGTGAGTGGAATTTTATAACTTAACTCAGCATTTTTGAGTTCAATGCGGGAGGTGAAATAATAAAAGAAAATAAAACGTAAAAAGAATACATGTACGTAATCATGATCGTCAATAGACATGTACGACTGCACACAGTAGTGTACACATATCATTCGTCACACAATAGGTTGTGTGCGTAATATAGACACGAGTAAACATAGACTGATAAGTTGATAGGGCATAACTAGACAATAGGTAGATGAATGAATAAGTAATAAAATTAATAAAGGATAGCGGTCAAGAAAGAACATGAATGTAAGAATGAGTATGGTTGAATAATGAGTATGGTTGAATAATAATGTTTATACTACATAACATATAATAATGACTTCTATAGAGTGTTTCGTCCTTAGTATGATGTTAAAGAATTTTCATACATTGGATACTAGATATATGATGAAGGGAAAATGTGACGTCATAGTTATTGAATTTTTACGTATAGTACAAATCATTATTAGGAAGATTTACAAGAACGAATTAGAGACAAAGAGTCGGTAGTAATGACTAAGAAGTACAACTACGGGTTCCAATCCTGTTACATGCAATGTGTATGCATAATCTAGGGTCGAGGGTGAGATGCAAGACAATTCATAATTAATTATAATAATTTCTATAACAAATGGAAAATGGATACGACTAAACCATAGATATGGTAGATCGTAGGGTTTTGACACGAACAAAAATAGAAGCTACAAGTAAAATTATTATCCAAACTCGCGTTAAGCGATTTTGGTTCTTATGTAAAAATGAATATTGATTATTCATTTTTTTTTACATTACTCTCCCCTTTTAAAATGATATTTATACAATAATATAATAAAATTAATACAATACAATTGAGAAAATAACATCGTAACTAATTCAAGTTAGGTGACGAATTTTTCTTTACATTACAAGTTTTATACAGAACAAGTGAGTTATTATATAATATAAAAGAATTCAAAGATTAATACTTTAATTTAGATAAACAATTAAGTTAGACAAAGAATGATATTGTTAATTTTTTTTTTTTTTTTTTTTTTCTGTGGGGAAAATTACATTCATAATGAATAGGTAAAAGGGAAAAACATAAATTTTAAAGTTCATGGATTTTTCGAGGTTACCATGATAGTACAATTCGTAACTAATTTTATTGACTATTGTAGGTAAAAAATCGAATTATGTAATGGATGATGTATACACCTGTGGTCAAGTGTGTATTTTGGTGTATTAGGTGCAAAGTGTGTATTTTACAATTTCGAGGGACAGATTAGCTGATAGGATTGCTCAAGTAACTGAATAAATGCATGAGCGAGAATTTATATATAGTAAGCAAAAATGCTTAGGACTATATAAATAGCATAGTTAGCACTTACACGCTATGAAATAGTTTATTGTGACATCCAATGATTTTAGCATAAGGTTTGTATATATATATATATATATATATATAGTGCGCATACATGCGTGTGTATGTGTAGGGATTTGGAAGGTTTTTGAATGAACAAAGTTTAAAAATAATGTATAATAATTTAAGATGGGTTTAGGGTTATAAAATCTTTTAAGTTTAAGTCAATTATTGTCATTATATTATTATTATTATTATTATTATTATTATTACTATAAAATCCTTTAAGTTCAAGGTAGTATTTAAGTATTTAATTTAATCAGTTACACGAATTAAGTAATAAAAAAAGACGTACTTAGAAGACCTTACGAGTAATGACAGTAACTCTCACGGTTTTAAAATTGAATTTCGACACAATTAAATTCGACTACGACAATTACTCAGTATTAATCGAATTAAAAAAAATATAAAATATATAAAGTTTGGAAATAGAAATCAATGATAAACTATAATAAACTAAGCATATAATATTCTTAAAAATAAAAAAACACAACTTAACATAAACGGAGGTTATGTTCCATAGTACTAAAGAGGAATTAACCATGGTTGAACCATTTCTCCGGTTGTCACTGGGTTCAACTGGGGTTGGGGGTATGAAAATAAAATAAACTTAAAAGACAAAGTTTGTAGTACGACATTCGGGGGAATTGAGTGACTAAGCGGGGGGTATAAGTCTGAAATTGACAATTACATCTTTCGTGAGCACTTTGCTCTTTCTTTTTAAAAAAGATTGCTTGTCACACTACTTAGAACAAAAAATTAAAAGAGTTCAACAAACGGAGGGATGGCATGTTCCTCATATACATTACAATAATTACCAAAATCGTTACAAACAATTGTAAAAACTATTTTGGTTACAAATAATGAATTACATAACTATATATTTATATACGTAACAATGGCATGAAAAAGACAAATCGGTCAATTTCCTTTAAACAAAAAAAAAGTTAAACTAAAGACACAAACGGGTTAATTCAGGTTGAATTTAATTCTCTTTTACAACAAAAAAAAGGTTGAATTAAATTCTCTTGAACAACAAAAAAAGGTTGAATTCAATTGACTGCATTGAAAACTTGGGACTTGAAAACTAACTTCGACTTAAAAACTAACTTCGACTTAAAAACTAACTTTGACTTGAACTCTCTAACTTCAAATAAAACTCTCTGACTTCAAATAAAACTCTCTGACTTCAAATAAAACTGACTTCAACTCTATCAAGTATTCTGAAACTGAAAATGAAACTTAAGTGTCTAACTTGAACGCTTGTCAAGTATTCTGAAACTTAAACTGTCTAACTTGAACGCTTGTCAAGTATTCTGAAACTTAAACTGTCTAACTTGAACGCTTGTCAAGTATCTTGAAACTTAAACTGTCCAACTTGAACGCTTATCAATTATCTTGAAACTTAAACTGTCTAACTTGAACCCTTGTCAAGTGAAGATTAACTGAAAATGGAAAATGACTGCACTTGATCTTTATCAAGTGGAGACGATTAACCTCTGTTTTGGTTGACCCTCTTGGTGCAACCTTCGGACTTCAAAAAATGACTTCAAAAAATGACTTCAAAATATGACTTCAAAAAAATGACTTCAAAAAAATGACTTCAAAATTACTTCAAGTATCTTATAAATCTCTGGGGTTTGGTTGTCCCTTTTGGTTACAACCAACTGAAACTGTCTGAAAACTGAAAATGGAACTTGAAACTGCTTCAAGTAACTCTATAACTCTATAAACTCTCTCTAAACTCTCTCTCTCTTAATTTGCAAGTCAATTCAATAATTTGAAAAAAATTTGCAAACAAAAATAAAAAAATGTAAACAATATTTCATCTCGAATGTACGGGAAGGTACATAAAATAAAATTATTCTATACTGAATATAACAGTGAAAATAACTCTCTTGAAATTAACTCTCTTGAAATTAACTCTCTGTTACAATTAACTCTGTTACAATTAACTCTCTGTTACAATTAACTCTGTTACAATTAACTCTCTTTGAAATTAACTCTCTTTGAAATTAACTTTCTTGAAATTACTGTTTCAATAAAGACAAATGTATCACTGGTGTCTGAAGTGTTCACCGTGTTTTGTGTTAATTCTGGCTCCATACTAAATATTAACTGTTATAATACTGACTTTTCAAGTGTTTATAAATTACTTAAAAAAACAAACTGTACTTAACAAAATTTTCTATGGGGAAATCCTTGAGACGTGTCCTCAAGACGTCTCCCTGGCTACTTCTTCTTGGATGAAAACTAGGCGTGGAGAACTTGGAGTCGTGACACACCGGTTCAAGGGTGGATGTTACGAACAAGAAGTCGTGACATGCCGGTCAAAAGGTTTTATCCTGATGCAGGGTAATTTCTATCTTGGCCAAAGAGTGGCCTCTTCTTAAAATAATCTTCTTCTTAAAATAATCTTCTTCTTATCCTGGGGCAGGGTCGCCAAATGTTAGACCCCATATCTTCTTCTTCTTCTTATCCTGGCTATGGGTCTGGGGTGTCTCGTATAGACGAGGCGTTCTTGTTAAGGGGCAAGGGGGCTCTGCCCCTTCCCCCGCAGCGAGGCTGCAGTCCAAAGAAGAGTCTCGTAATGAAGTTCTCGAATGAAGTGCTTAATCTGAAGTCTAATGAAGAAGTCTAATGAAGAAGTCCAATGAAGAAGTGCTTTAATTTTACAAGTACATGTATAATATAAACTTAAATGTTTTGGGGAGGTCAGTTGAAGGTTAAATTTCCCCCCTTTTTAAACACATGATCAGATGGTTTGAAAGATTTCAACTAAAAAAAATAAAAATAAAAACTAATTTGTATTTTTCGCCGAGTCTACATTTATGAAGGCGATATCATTTCGTAATAGTACACATAAGTACAAATTAAGTACACGACTGAGTACGTATTAATTTTGGTTCATTACAATTACGATTACAATTATGGATTACTTCCCATTCGCTTATGATTGTTCATTACAGTTCTATTAAAGTACATTCTTACATTATAAATTAAATCATTACATTTAATTACAATTTCATTGAAGTACATTACAAGTT
This sequence comes from Bathynomus jamesi, assembly GCA_023014485.1. Taxonomy (NCBI): domain Eukaryota; kingdom Metazoa; phylum Arthropoda; class Malacostraca; order Isopoda; family Cirolanidae; genus Bathynomus; species Bathynomus jamesi. The sequence continues at coordinate 488,221 of JAJOZX010003754.1, read as the reverse complement.
ATTATTAATTACAGTTTCATTAAAGTACATTACGTTATATTAAATTAAAGTATTACAGTTAATTACAATTAAACAGTTACTATAATTTTGTTTTGTTTTTACAGTGTTTCATATTAATAGACAATTAAGATGTTTAGAAATATAATACAACGTACATGGCACTTACGAGATAATTTATTTACGAAATAATATGCTATAATATGTTATAGAGCCTAATTTATAGTCAAATTTTCATTTTTAAACCTAAAAATAGGCTAAATGATGCGATTTTTAAGCTACAATTTGCATAGTATTTACTGTTGGTATATATCATTTAATGAATTTCATTCACTTTTACAATATTTTAGGGCTACATTAAAGATTGTCTAAAAATTGGATCTTAAAACATGGAAAAAATCGAATTTTTCAATAAATTTTTTGCCTTAGTATCATCGACATTCCAATGAAATTTTACGTCGATTTTTGAATTACTTTGGCATTATATAGTTGAAAACAGTAAGATAAAGCAGTTTTTTATCAACAGTTTCTTATTCGAATGAAAAATATTGAAAAAGATAAGTCGATGATTTATCAGAAGAAAAATGCACAAAAAGTGCTCAAAACACGGAGAAAATCACTTTTTGGTACAAAATTTTCATTTCATTAGAATCGAATTTTAGTGACATTTTTGGACGATTTTTGTCTAGTTTTCGGTATATATTGTACAAAATCATAAACTAAAGCATATTATAGTCAAAAATTGCTAATTCCAGTTAAATATTTTGAAACAAATTCAACCGTATAGAGCCTAATTTATAGTCAAATTTTCATTTTTAAACCTAAAAATAGGCTAAATGATGCGATTTTTAAGCTACAATTTCAGTGAAATTTTACGTCGACTTTTGAATTACTTTGGCATTATATTGTTGAAAACAGTGTAGTAATGCTTAGTTAAGAATATTAAATTTTGTTTAATTAAATAAGATAATGTTTAATGTAAATCATTTACTAATAATTATGAAACTAATTGTTTAAAATGGGTAGGGTTGGTAATACTGAATAGGCTTTGAGAGTGGACTACCCTAAACGGTTTTCAGTCTTGAGGTGGACGCGATACGCGTAAGATTTAGAGCCATGTGATCTTAAAGTTAAATTGTTTTGCGCCCTCTCCGACCTAAATATATTTAGTATAGAATTGAAAAATATTGAAAAAGATAAGTTCATGTTTCATCAAAAGAAAAATGCACAAAAAGTGCTCAAAACACGGAGAAAATCACTTTTTGGTACAAAATTTTCATTTCATTAGGAACTAATTTTACTTAAAATTTTTAACGATTTTTGACTAGTTTTCGCAATATGTTGTACAAAATAATAAACTAAAGCATATTTCAGCCAAAAATTACTAATTCCAGTTATATATTTTGAAAAAAATTCAACCGTATACATCCTAATTTATACTCCCATTTTCATTTCTAAATGTAAAAATAGACTAAATGATGCGATTTTTAAGCTAAAATTTGCATAGTATTTAATGTTGGTTATATCATTTCATGAATTTGATTCACTTTTACAATATTTTAGGGCTCCATTAAAGATTCTATGAAAACTGCATCTTAAAACATGGAAAAAATCGACTTTTTCCATTAATTTTTGGCCTTACTATGATCGACATTTCATTTAAATTTTACGTCGACTTTTGAATTACTTTGGCATTATATTGTTGAAAACAGTAAGATAAAGCAGTTTTTTATCAATAGTTTCTTATTCGAATGAAAAATATTGAGAAAGATAAGTTCATGTTTTATCAGAAGAAAAATGCACAAAAAGTGCTCAAAACACGGAGAAAATCACTTTTTGGTACAAAATTTTCATTTCATTAGAATCAAATTTTAGTGACATTTTTGGACGATTTTTTCTAGTTTTCGGTATATATTGTACAAAATCATAAAAGCATATTATAGCCAAAAATTGCTAATTCCAGTTAAATATTTTGAAAAAAATTCAACCGTATAGAGTCTAATTTATAGTCAAATTTTCATTTTTAAACCTAAAAATAGGCTAAATGATGCGATTTTTAAGCTACAATTTGCATAGTATTTACTGTTGGTATATATCATTTAATGAATTTCATTCACTTTTACAATATTTTAGGGCTACATTAAAGATTGTCTAAAAATTGGATCTTAAAACATGGAAAAAATCGAATTTTTCCATTAATTTTTTGCCTTACTATGATCGACATTCCAATGAAATTTTACGTCGATTTTTGAATTACTTTGGCATTATATACTTGAAAACAGTAAGATAAAGCAGTTTTTTATCAACAGTTTCTTATTCGAATGAAAAATATTGAAAAACATAAGTTGATGTTTTATCAGAAGAAAAATGCACAAAAAGTGCTCAAAACACGGAGAAAATCACTTTTTGGTACAAAATTTTCATTTCATTAGAATCAAATTTTAGTGACATTTTTGGACGATTTTTTCTAGTTTTCGGTATATATTGTACAAAATCATAAACTAAAGCATATTATAGCCAAAAATTGCTAATTCCAGTTAAATATTTTGAAAAAATTCAACCGTATAGAGCCTAATTTATAGTCAAATTTTCATTTTTAAACCTAAAAATAGGCTAAATGATGCGATTTTTAAGCTACAATTTGCATAGTATTTACTGTTGGTATATATCATTTAATGAATTTCATTCACTTTTACAATATTTTAGGGCTACATTAAAGATTGTCTAAAAATTGGATCTTAAAACATGGAAAAAATCGAATTTTTCAATAAATTTTTTGCCTTAGTATCATCGACATTCCAATGAAATTTTACGTCGATTTTTGAATTACTTTGGCATTATATAGTTGAAAACAGTAAGATAAAGCAGTTTTTTATCAACAGTTTCTTATTCGAATGAAAAATATTGAAAAAGATAAGTCGATGATTTATCAGAAGAAAAATGCACAAAAAGTGCTCAAAACACGGAGAAAATCACTTTTTGGTACAAAATTTTCATTTCATTAGAATCGAATTTTAGTGACATTTTTGGACGATTTTTGTCTAGTTTTCGGTATATATTGTACAAAATCATAAACTAAAGCATATTATAGTCAAAAATTGCTAATTCCAGTTAAATATTTTGAAACAAATTCAACCGTATAGAGCCTAATTTATAGTCAAATTTTCATTTTTAAACCTAAAAATAGGCTAAATGATGCGATTTTTAAGCTACAATTTCAGTGAAATTTTACGTCGACTTTTGAATTACTTTGGCATTATATTGTTGAAAACAGTGTAGTAATGCTTAGTTAAGAATATTAAATTTTGTTTAATTAAATAAGATAATGTTTAATGTAAATCATTTACTAATAATTATGAAACTAATTGTTTAAAATGGGTAGGGTTGGTAATACTGAATAGGCTTTGAGAGTGGACTACCCTAAACGGTTTTCAGTCTTGAGGTGGACGCGATACGCGTAAGATTTAGAGCCATGTGATCTTAAAGTTAAATTGTTTTGCGCCCTCTCCGACCTAAATATATTTAGTATAGAATTGAAAAATATTGAAAAAGATAAGTTCATGTTTCATCAAAAGAAAAATGCACAAAAAGTGCTCAAAACACGGAGAAAATCACTTTTTGGTACAAAATTTTCATTTCATTAGGAACTAATTTTACTGAAAATTTTTAACGATTTTTGACTAGTTTTCGCAATATGTTGTACAAAACAATAAACTAAAGCATATTTCAGCCAAAAATTACTAATTCCAGTTATATATTTTGAAAAAAATTCAACCGTATACATCCTAATTTATACTCCCATTTTCATTTCTAAATGTAAAAATAGACTAAATGATGCGATTTTTAAGTAAAATTTGCATAGTATTTAATGTTGGTATATATCATTTCATGAATTTGATTCACTTTTACAATATTTTAGGGCTCCATTAAAGATTCTATGAAAACTGCATCTTAAAACATGGAAAAAATCGACTTTTTCCATTAATTTTTGGCCTTACTATGATCGACATTTCATTTAAATTTTACGTCGACTTTTGAATTACTTTGGCATTATATTGTTGAAAACAGTAAGATAAAGCAGTTTTTTATCAATAGTTTCTTATTCGAATGAAAAATATTGAGAAAGATAAGTTCATGTTTTATCAGAAGAAAAATGCACAAAAAGTGCTCAAAACACGGAGAAAATCACTTTTTGGTACAAAATTTTCATTTCATTAAGATCGAATTTTAGTGAAATTTTTTAACGATTTTTGTCTAGTTTTCGATATATTGTACAGAACTATAAACTAAAGCATATTATAACCAAAAATTAATAATTCCAGTTAAATATTTTGAAAAAAATTCAACCGTATAGATCGTAATTTATAGACCCATTTTCATTTCTAAATCTAAAAATAGGCTAAATGATGCGATTTTTAAGCTAAAATTTGCATAGTATTTAATGTTGGTATATATCGTTTCATGAATTTCATTCACTTTTACAATATTTTAGGGTACATTAAAGATTGTCTAAAAATTGGATCTTAAAACATGGAAAAAATCGACTTTTTCCATTTTTTTTTGGCCATACTGTGATCGACATTTCAGTGAAATTTTACGTCGACTTTTGAATTACTTTGGCATTATATTGTTGAAAACAGTGTAGTAATGCTTAGTTAAGAATATTAAATTTTGTTTAATTAAATAAGATAATGTTTAATGTAAATCATTTACTAATAATTATGAAACTAATTGTTTAAAATGGGTAGGGTTGGTAATACTGAATAGGCTTTGAGAGTGGACTACCCTAAACGGTTTTCAGTCTTGAGGTGGACGCGATACGCGTAAGATTTAGAGCCATGTGATCTTAAAGTTAAATTGTTTTGCGCCCTCTCCGACCTAAATATATTTAGTATAGAATTGAAAAATATTGAAAAAGATAAGTTCATGTTTCATCAAAAGAAAAATGCACAAAAGTGCTCAAAACACGGAGAAAATCACTTTTTGGTACAAAATTTTCATTTCATTAGGAACTAATTTTACTGATAATTTTTAACGATTTTGACTAGTTTTCGCAATATGTTGTACAAAACAATAAACTAAAGCATATTTCAGCCAAAAATTACTAATTCCAGTTATATATTTTGAAAAAAATTCAACCGTATACATCCTAATTTATACTCCCATTTTCATTTCTAAATGTAAAAATAGACTAAATGATGCGATTTTTAAGGTAAAATTTGCATAGTATTTAATGTTGGTATATATCATTTCATGAATTTGATTCACTTTTACAATATTTTAGGGCTCCATTAAAGATTCTATGAAAACTGCATCTTAAAACATGGAAAAATCGACTTTTTCCATTAATTTTTGGCCTTACTATGATCGACATTTCATTTAAATTTTACGTCGACTTTTGAATTACTTTGGCATTATATTGTTGAAAACAGTAAGATAAAGCAGTTTTTTATCAATAGTTTCTTATTCGAATGAAAAATATTGAGAAAGATAAGTTCATGTTTTATCAGAAGAAAAATGCAAAAAGTGCTCAAAACACGGAGAAAATCACTTTTTGGTACAAAATTTTCATTTCATTAAGATCGAATTTTAGTGAAATTTTTAACGATTTTTGTCTAGTTTTCGATATGTAATGGATGATGTATACACCTGTGGTCAAGTGTGTATTTTGGTGTATTAGGTGCAAAGTGTGTATTTTACAATTTCGAGGGACAGATTAGCTGATAGGATTGCTCAAGTAACTGAATAAATGCATGAGCGAGAATTTATATATAGTAAGCAAAAATGCTTAGGACTATATAAATAGCATAGTTAGCACTTACACGCTATGAAATAGTTTATTGTGACATCCAATGATTTTAGCATAAGGTTTGTATATATATATATATATATATATATATATAGTGCGCATACATGCGTGTGTATGTGTAGGGATTTGGAAGGTTTTTGAATGAACAAAGTTTAAAAATAATGTATAATAATTTAAGATGGGTTTAGGGTTATAAAATCTTTTAAGTTTAAGTCAATTATTGTCATTATTATTATTATTATTATTATTATTATTATTATTACTATAAAATCCTTTAAGTTCAAGGTAGTATTTAAGTATTTAATTTAATCAGTTACACGAATTAAGTAATAAAAAAAGACGTACTTAGAAGACCTTACGAGTAATGACAGTAACTCTCACGGTTTTAAAATTGAATTTCGACACAATTAAATTCGACTACGACAATTACTCAGTATTAATCGAATTAAAAAAATATAAAATATATAAAGTTTGGAAATAGAAATCAATGATAAACTATAATAAACTAAGCATATAATATTCTTAAAAATAAAAAAACACAACTTAACATAAACGGAGGTTATGTTCCATAGTACTAAAGAGGAATTAACCATGGTTGAACCATTTCTCCGGTTGTCACTGGGTTCAACTGGGGTTGGGGGTATGAAAATAAAATAAACTTAAAAGACAAAGTTTGTAGTACGACATTCGGGGAATTGAGTGACTAAGGGGGGTATAAGTCTGAAATTGACAATTACATCTTTCGTGAGCATTTGCTCGTTCTTTTTAAAAAAGATTGCTTGTCACACTACTTAGAACAAAAAATTAAAAGAGTTCAACAAACGGAGGGATGGCATGTTCCTCATATACATTACAATAATTACCAAAATCGTTACAAACAATTGTAAAAACTATTTTGGTTACAAATAATGAATTACATAACTATATATTTATATACGTAACAATGGCATGAAAAAGACAAATCGTTCAATTTCCTTTAAACAAAAAAAAAGTTAAACTAAAGACACAAACGGGTTAATTCAGGTTGAATTTAATTCTCTTTTACAACAAAAAAAGGTTGAATTAAATTCTCTTGAACAACAAAAAAAGGTTGAATTCAATTGACTGCATTGAAAACTTGGGACTTGAAAACTAACTTCGACTTAAAAACTAACTTCGACTTAAAAACTAACTTTGACTTGAACTCTCTAACTTCAAATAAAACTCTCTGACTTCAAATAAAACTCTCTGACTTCAAATAAAACTGACTTCAACTCTATCAAGTATTCTGAAACTGAAAATGAAACTTAAGTGTCTAACTTGAACGCTTGTCAAGTATTCTGAAACTTAAACTGTCTAACTTGAACGCTTGTCAAGTATTCTGAAACTTAAACTGTCTAACTTGAACGCTTGTCAAGTATCTTGAAACTTAAACTGTCTAACTTGAACGCTTGTCAAGTATCTTGAAACTTAAACTGTCTAACTTGAACGCTTGTCAAGTGAAGATTAACTGAAAATGGAAAATGACTGCACTTGATCTTTATCAAGTGGAGACGATTAACCTCTGTTTTGGTTGACCCTCTTGGTGCAACCTTCGGACTTCAAAAAATGACTTCAAAAAATGACTTCAAAAATGACTTCAAAAAAATGACTTCAAAAAATTACTTCAAAATTACTTCAAGTATCTTATAAATCTCTGGGGTTTGGTTGTCCCTTTTGGTTACAACCAACTGAAACTGTCTGAAATCTGAAAATGGAACTTGAAACTGCTTCAAGTAACTCTATAACTCTATAAACTCTCTCTAAACTCTCTCTCTCTTAATTTGCAAGTCAATTCAATAATTTGAAAAAAATTTGCAAACAAAAATAAAAAAATGTAAACAATATTTCATCTCGAATGTACGGGAAGGTACATAAAATAAAATTATTCTATACTGAATATAACAGTGAAAATAACTCTTGAAATTAACTCTCTTGAAATTAACTCTCTGTTACAATTAACTCTCTGTTACAATTAACTCTCTGTTACAATTAACTCTGTTACAATTAACTCTCTTTGAAATTAACTCTCTTTGAAATTAACTTTCTTGAAATTACTGTTTCAATAAAGACAAATGTATCACTGGTGTCTGAAGTGTTCACCGTGTTTTGTGTTAATTCTGGCTCCATACTAAATATTAACTGTTTAATACTGACTTTTCAAGTGTTTATAAATTACTTAAAAAAACAAACTGTACTTAACAAAATTTTCTATGGGGAAATCCTTGAGACGTGTCCTCAAGACGTCTCCCTGGCTACTTCTTCTTGGATGAAAACTAGGCGTGGAGAACTTGGAGTCGTGACACACCGGTTCAAGGGTGGATGTTACGAACAAGAAGTCGTGACATGCCGGTCAAATGGTTTTATCCTGATGCAGGGTAATTTCTATCTTGGCCAAAGAGTGGCCTCTTCTTAAAATAATCTTCTTCTTAAAATAATCTTCTTCTTATCCTGGGGCAGGGTCGCCAAATGTTAGACCCCATATCTTCTTCTTCTTCTTATCCTGGCTATGGGTCTGGGGTGTCTCGTATAGACGAGGCGTTCTTGTTAAGGGGCAAGGGGGCTCTGCCCCTTCCCCCGCAGCGAGGCTGCAGTCCAAAGAAGAGTCTCGTAATGAAGTTCTCGAATGAAGTGCTTAATCTGAAGTCTAATGAAGAAGTCTAATGAAGAAGTCCAATGAAGAAGTGCTTTAATTTTACAAGTACATGTATAATATAAACTTAAATGTTTTGGGGAGGACAGTTGAAGGTTAAATTTCCCCCCTTTTTAAACACATGATCAGATGGTTTGAAAGATTTCAACTAAAAAAATAAAAATAAAAACTAATTTGTATTTTTCGCCGAGTCTACATTTATGAAGGCGATATCATTTCGTAATAGTACACATAAGTACAAATTAAGTACACGACTGAGTACGTATTAATTTTGGTTCATTACAATTACGATTACAATTATGGATTACTTCCCATTCGCTTATGATTGTTCATTACAGTTCTATTAAAGTACATTCTTACATTATAAATTAAATCATTACATTTAATTACAATTTCATTGAAGTACATTACAAGTTATTATTAATTACAGTTTCATTAAAGTACATTACGTTATATTAAATTAAAGTATTACAGTTAATTACAATTAAACAGTTACTATAACTTTGTTTTGTTTTTACAGTGTTTCATATTAATAGACAATTAAGATGTTTAGAAATATAATACAACGTACATGGCACTTACGAGATAATTTATTTACGAAATAATATGCTATAATATGTTATGAATTTGAAATCAGAGCGAACGGAGATATTTATCTTTGAGGCGCTCGATTCTGTCGTAGTGAGTGGAATTTTATAACTTAACTCAGCATTTTTGAGTTCAATGCGGGAGGTGAAATAATAAAAGAAAATAAAACGTAAAAAGAATATATGTACGTAATCATGATCGTCAATAGACATGTACGACTGCACACAGTAGTGTACACATATCATTCGTCACACAATAGGTTGTGTGCGTAATATAGACACGAGTAAACATAGACTGATAAGTTGATAGGGCATAACTAGACAATAGGTAGATGAATGAATAAGTAATAAAATTAATAAAGGATAGCGGTCAAGAAAGAACATGAATGTAAGAATGAGTATGGTTGAATAATGAGTATGGTTGAATAATAATGTTTATACTACATAACATATAAATAATGACTTCTATAGAGTGTTTCGTCCTTAGTATGATGTTAAAGAATTTTCATACATTGGATACTAGATATATGATGAAGGGAAAATGTGACGTCATAGTTATTGAATTTTTACGTATAGTACAAATCATTATTAGGAAGATTTACAAGAACGAATTAGAGACAAAGAGTCGGTAGTAATGACTAAGAAGTACAACTACGGGTTCCAATCCTGTTACATGCAATGTGTATGCATAATCTAGGGTCGAGGGTGAGATGCAAGACAATTCATAATTAATTATAATAATTTCTATAACAAATGGAAAATGGATACGACTAAACCATAGATATGGTAGATCGTAGGGTTTTGACACGAACAAAAATAAGAAGCTACAAGTAAAATTATTATCCAAACTCGCGTTAAGCGATTTTGGTTCTTATGTAAAAATGAATATTGATTATTCATTGTTCATTTTTTACATTGCTCTCCCCTTTTAAAATGATATTTATTCAATAATATAATAAAATTAATACAATACAATACAATTGAGAAAATAACATCGTAACTAATTCAAGTTAGGTGACGAATTTTTCTTTACATTACAAGTTTTATACAGAACAAGTGAGTTATTATATAATATAAAAGAATTCAAAGATTAATACTTTAATTTAGATAAACAATTAAGTTAGACAAAGAATGATACTGTTAATTTTTTTTTTTTTTTTTTTTTTTTCTGTGGGGAAAATTACATTCATAATGAATAGGTAAAAGGGAAAAACATAAATTTTAAAGTTCATGGATTTTTCGAGGTTACCATGATAGTACAATTCGTAACTAATTTTATTGACTATTGTAGGTAAAAAATCGAATTATGTAATGGATGATGTATACACCTGTGGTCAAGTGTGTATTTTGGTGTATTAGGTGCAAAGTGTGTATTTTACAATTTCGAGGGACAGATTAGCTGATAGGATTGCTCAAGTAACTGAATAAATGCATGAGCGAGAATTTATATATAGTAAGCAAAAATGCTTAGGACTATATAAATAGCATAGTTAGCACTTACACGCTATGAAATAGTTTATTGTGACATCCAATGATTTTAGCATAAGGTTTGTATATATATATATATATATATAGTGCGCATACATGCGTGTGTATGTGTAGGGATTTGGAAGGTTTTTGAATGAACAAAGTTTAAAAATAATGTATAATAATTTAAGATGGGTTTAGGGTTATAAAATCTTTTAAGTTTAAGTCAATTATTGTCATTATTATTATTATTATTATTATTATTATTATTACTATAAAATCCTTTAAGTTCAAGGTAGTATTTAAGTATTTAATTAAATCAGTTACACGAATTAAGTAATAAAAAAAGACGTACTTAGAAGACCTTACGAGTAATGACAGTAACTCTCACGGTTTTAAAATTGAATTTCGACACAATTAAATTCGACTACGACAATTACTCAGTATTAATCGAATTAAAAAAATATAAAATATATAAAGTTTGGAAATAGAAATCAATGATAAACTATAATAAACTAAGCATATAATATTCTTAAAAATAAAAAAACACAACTTAACATAAACGGAGGTTATGTTCCATAGTACTAAAGAGGAATTAACCATGGTTGAACCATTTCTCCGGTTGTCACTGGGTTCAACTGGGGTTGGGGGTATGAAAATAAAATAAACTTAAAAGACAAAGTTTGTAGTACGACATTCGGGGGAATTGAGTGACTAAGCGGGGGGTATAAGTCTGAAATTGACAATTACATCTTTCGTGAGCACTTTGCTCTTTCTTTTTAAAAAAGATTGCTTGTCACACTACTTAGAACAAAAAATTAAAAGAGTTCAACAAACGGAGGGATGGCATGTTCCTCATATACATTACAATAATTACCAAAATCGTTACAAACAATTGTAAAAACTATTTTGGTTACAAATAATGAATTACATAACTATATATTTATATACGTAACAATGGCATGAAAAAGACAAATCGGTCAATTTCCTTTAAACAAAAAAAAAGTTAAACTAAAGACACAAACGGGTTAATTCAGGTTGAATTTAATTCTCTTTTACAACAAAAAAAAGGTTGAATTAAATTCTCTTGAACAACAAAAAAAGGTTGAATTCAATTGACTGCATTGAAAACTTGGGACTTGAAAACTAACTTCGACTTAAAAACTAACTTCGACTTAAAAACTAACTTTGACTTGAACTCTCTAACTTCAAATAAAACTCTCTGACTTCAAATAAAACTCTCTGACTTCAAATAAAACTGACTTCAACTCTATCAAGTATTCTGAAACTGAAAATGAAACTTAAGTGTCTAACTTGAACGCTTGTCAAGTATTCTGAAACTTAAACTGTCTAACTTGAACGCTTGTCAAGTATTCTGAAACTTAAACTGTCTAACTTGAACGCTTGTCAAGTATCTTGAAACTTAAACTGTCCAACTTGAACGCTTGTCAAGTATCTTGAAACTTAAACTGTCTAACTTGAACGCTTGTCAAGTGAAGATTAACTGAAAATGGAAAATGACTGCACTTGATCTTTATCAAGTGGAGACGATTAACCTCTGTTTTGGTTGACCCTCTTGGTGCAACCTTCGGACTTCAAAAAATGACTTCAAAAAATGACTTCAAAATATGACTTCAAAAAAATGACTTCAAAAAAATGACTTCAAAATTACTTCAAGTATCTTATAAATCTCTGGGGTTTGGTTGTCCCTTTTGGTTACAACCAACTGAAACTGTCTGAAAACTGAAAATGGAACTTGAAACTGCTTCAAGTAACTCTATAACTCTATAAACTCTCTCTAAACTCTCTCTCTCTTAATTTGCAAGTCAATTCAATAATTTGAAAAAAATTTGCAAACAAAAATAAAAAAATGTAAACAATATTTCATCTCGAATGTACGGGAAGGTACATAAAATAAAATTATTCTATACTGAATATAACAGTGAAAATAACTCTCTTGAAATTAACTCTCTTGAAATTAACTCTCTGTTACAATTAACTCTCTGTTACAATTAACTCTCTGTTACAATTAACTCTGTTACAATTAACTCTCTTTGAAATTAACTCTCTTTGAAATTAACTTTCTTGAAATTACTGTTTCAATAAAGACAAATGTATCACTGGTGTCTGAAGTGTTCACCGTGTTTTGTGTTAATTCTGGCTCCATACTAAATATTAACTGTTATAATACTGACTTTTCAAGTGTTTATAAATTACTTAAAAAAACAAACTGTACTTAACAAAATTTTCTATGGGGAAATCCTTGAGACGTGTCCTCAAGACGTCTCCCTGGCTACTTCTTCTTGGATGAAAACTAGGCGTGGAGAACTTGGAGTCGTGACACACCGGTTCAAGGGTGGATGTTACGAACAAGAAGTCGTGACATGCCGGTCAAATGGTTTTATCCTGATGCAGGGTAATTTCTATCTTGGCCAAAGAGTGGCCTCTTCTTAAAATAATCTTCTTCTTAAAATAATCTTCTTCTTATCCTGGGGCAGGGTCGCCAAATGTTAGACCCCATATCTTCTTCTTCTTCTTATCCTGGCTATGGGTCTGGGGTGTCTCGTATAGACGAGGCGTTCTTGTTAAGGGGCAAGGGGGCTCTGCCCCTTCCCCCGCAGCGAGGCTGCAGTCCAAAGAAGAGTCTCGTAATGAAGTTCTCGAATGAAGTGCTTAATCTGAAGTCTAATGAAGAAGTCTAATGAAGAAGTCCAATGAAGAAGTGCTTTAATTTTACAAGTACATGTATAATATAAACTTAAATGTTTTGGGGAGGACAGTTGAAGGTTAAATTTCCCCCCTTTTTAAACACATGATCAGATGGTTTGAAAGATTTCAACTAAAAAAAATAAAAATAAAAACTAATTTGTTTTTTCGCCGAGTCTACATTTATGAAGGCGATATCATTTCGTAATAGTACACATAAGTACAAATTAAGTACACGACTGAGTACGTATTAATTTTGGTTCATTACAATTACGATTACAATTATGGATTACTTCCCATTCGCTTATGATTGTTCATTACAGTTCTATTAAAGTACATTCTTACATTATAAATTAAATCATTACATTTAATTACAATTTCATTGAAGTACATTACAAGTTATTATTAATTACAGTTTCATTAAAGTACATTACGTTATATTAAATTAAAGTATTACAGTTAATTACAATTAAACAGTTACTATAACTTTGTTTTGTTTTTACAGTGTTTCATATTAATAGACAATTAAGATGTTTAGAAATATAATACAACGTACATGGCACTTACGAGATAATTTATTTACGAAATAATATGCTATAATATGTTATGAATTTGAAATCAGAGCGAACGGAGATATTTTATCTTTGAGGCGCTCGATTCTGTCGTAGTGAGTGGAATTTTATAACTTAACTCAGCATTTTTGAGTTCAATGCGGGAGGTGAAATAATAAAAGAAAATAAAACGTAAAAAGAATACATGTACGTAATCATGATCGTCAATAGACATGTACGACTGCACACAGTAGTGTACACATATCATTCGTCACACAATAGGTTGTGTGCGTAATATAGACACGAGTAAACATAGACTGATAAGTTGATAGGGCATAACTAGACAATAGGTAGATGAATGAATAAGTAATAAAATTAATAAAGGATAGCGGTCAAGAAAGAACATGAATGTAAGAATGAGTATGGTTGAATAATGAGTATGGTTGAATAATAATGTTTATACTACATAACATATAAATAATGACTTCTATAGAGTGTTTCGTCCTTAGTATGATGTTAAAGAATTTTCATACATTGGATACTAGATATATGATGAAGGGAAAATGTGACGTCATAGTTATTGAATTTTTACGTATAGTACAAATCATTATTAGGAAGATTTACAAGAACGAATTAGAGACAAAGAGTCGGTAGTAATGACTAAGAAGTACAACTACGGGTTCCAATCCTGTTACATGCAATGTGTATGCATAATCTAGGGTCGAGGGTGAGATGCAAGACAATTCATAATTAATTATAATAATTTCTATAACAAATGGAAAATGGATACGACTAAACCATAGATATGGTAGATCGTAGGGTTTTGACACGAACAAAAATAAGAAGCTACAAGTAAAATTATTATCCAAACTCGCGTTAAGCGATTTTGGTTCTTATGTAAAAATGAATATTGATTATTCATTGTTCATTTTTTACATTGCTCTCCCCTTTTAAAATGATATTTATACAATAATATAATAAAATTAATACAATACAATACAATTGAGAAAATAACATCGTAACTAATTCAAGTTAGGTGACGAATTTTTCTTTACATTACAAGTTTTATACAGAACAAGTGAGTTATTATATAATATAAAAGAATTCAAAGATTAATACTTTAATTTAGATAAACAATTAAGTTAGACAAAGAATGATATTGTTAATTTTTTTTTTTTTTTTTTTTTTTCTGTGGGGAAAATTACATTCATAATGAATAGGTAAAAGGGAAAAACATAAATTTTAAAGTTCATGGATTTTTCGAGGTTACCATGATAGTACAATTCGTAACTAATTTTATTGACTATTGTAGGTAAAAAAATCGAATTATGTAATGGATGATGTATACACCTGTGGTCAAGTGTGTATTTGGTGTATTAGGTGCAAAGTGTGTATTTTACAATTTCGAGGGACAGATTAGCTGATAGGATTGCTCAAGTAACTGAATAAATGCATGAGCGAGAATTTATATATAGTAAGCAAAAATGCTTAGGACTATATAAATAGCATAGTTAGCACTTACACGCTATGAAATAGTTTTATTGTGACATCCAATGATTTTAGCATAAGGTTTGTATATATATATATATATATATATATAGTGCGCATACATGCGTGTGTATGTGTAGGGATTTGGAAGGTTTTTGAATGAACAAAGTTTAAAAATAATGTATAATAATTTAAGATGGGTTTAGGGTTATAAAATCTTTTAAGTTTAAGTCAATTATTGTCATTATTATATTATTATTATTATTATTATTATTATTACTATAAAATCCTTTAAGTTCAAGGTAGTATTTAAGTATTTAATTTAATCAGTTACACGAATTAAGTAATAAAAAAGACGTACTTAGAAGACCTTACGAGTAATGACAGTAACTCTCACGGTTTTAAAATTGAATTTCGACACAATTAAATTCGACTACGACAATTACTCAGTATTAATCGAATTAAAAAAAATATAAAATATATAAAGTTTGGAAATAGAAATCAATGATAAACTATAATAAACTAAGCATATAATATTCTTAAAAAAAAAAAACACAACTTAACATAAACGGAGGTTATGTTCCATAGTACTAAAGAGGAATTAACCATGGTTGAACCATTTCTCCGGTTGTCACTGGGTTCAACTGGGGTTGGGGGTATGAAAATAAAATAAACTTAAAAGACAAAGTTGTAGTACGACATTGGGGGAATTGAGTGACTAAGCGGGGTATAAGTCTGAAATTGACAATTACATCTTTCGTGAGCACTTTGCTCTTTCTTTTTAAAAAAGATTGCTTGTCACACTACTTAGAACAAAAAATAAAAGAGTTCAACAAACGGAGGATGGCATGTTCCTCATATACATTACAATAATTACCAAAATCGTTACAAACAATTGTAAAAACTATTTTGGTTACAAATAATGAATTACATAACTATATATTTATATACGTAACAATGGCATGAAAAAGACAAATCGGTCAATTTCCTTTAAACAAAAAAAAAGTTAAACTAAAGACACAAACGGGTTAATTCAGGTTGAATTTAATTCTCTTTTACAACAAAAAAAAGGTTGAATTAAATTCTCTTGAACAACAAAAAAAGGTTGAATTCAATTGACTGCATTGAAAACTTGGGACTTGAAAACTAACTTCGACTTAAAAACTAACTTCGACTTAAAAACTAACTTTGACTTGAACTCTCTAACTTCAAATAAAACTCTCTGACTTCAAATAAAACTCTCTGACTTCAAATAAAACTGACTTCAACTCTATCAAGTATTCTGAACTGAAAATGAAACTTAAGTGTCTAACTTGAACGCTTGTCAAGTATTCTGAAACTTAAACTGTCTAACTTGAACGCTTGTCAAGTATTCTGAAACTTAAACTGTCTAACTTGAACGCTTGTCAAGTATCTTGAAACTTAAACTGTCAACTTGAACGCTTATCAAGTATCTTGAAACTTAAACTGTCTAACTTGAACGCTTGTCAAGTGAAGATTAACTGAAAATGGAAAATGACTGCACTTGATCTTTATCAAGTGGAGACGATTAACCTCTGTTTGGTTGACCCTCTTGGTGCAACCTTCGGACTTCAAAAAATGACTTCAAAAAATGACTTCAAAAAATGACTTCAAAAAAATGACTTCAAAATTACTTCAAGTATCTTATAAATCTCTGGGGTTTGGTTGTCCCTTTTGGTTACAACCAACTGAAACTGTCTGAAAACTGAAAATGGAACTTGAAACTGCTTCAAGTAACTCTATAACTCTATAAACTCTCTCTAAACTCTCTCTCTTAATTTGCAAGTCAATTCAATAATTTGAAAAAATTTGCAAACAAAAATAAAAAAATGTAAACAATATTTCATCTCGAATGTACGGGAGGTACATAAAATAAAATTATTCTATACTGAATATAACAGTGAAAATAACTCTCTTGAAATTAACTCTCTGAAATTAACTCTCTGTTACAATTAACTCTCTGTTACAATTAACTCTCTGTTACAATTAACTCTGTTACAATTAACTCTCTTTGAAATTAACTCTCTTTGAAATTAACTTTCTTGAAATTACTGTTTCAATAAAGACAAATGTATCACTGGTGTCTGAAGTGTTCACCGTGTTTTGTGTTAATTCTGGCTCCATACTAAATATTAACTGTTATAATACTGACTTTTCAAGTGTTTATAAATTACTTAAAAAACAAACTGTACTTAACAAAATTTTCTATGGGGAAATCCTTGAGACGTGTCCTCAAGACGTCTCCCTGGCTACTTCTTCTTGGATGAAAACTAGGCGTGGAGAACTTGGAGTCGTGACACACCGGTTCAAGGGTGGATGTTACGAACAAGAAGTCGTGACATGCCGGTCAAATGGTTTTATCCTGATGCAGGGTAATTTCTATCTTGGCCAAAGAGTGGCCTCTTCTTAAAATAATCTTCTTCTTAAAATAATCTTCTTCTTATCCTGGGGCAGGGTCGCCAAATGTTAGACCCCATATCTTCTTCTTCTTCTTATCCTGGCTATGGGTCTGGGGTGTCTCGTATAGACGAGGCGTTCTTGTTAAGGGGCAAGGGGGCTCTGCCCCTTCCCCCGCAGCGAGGCTGCAGTCCAAAGAAGAGTCTCGTAATGAAGTTCTCGAATGAAGTGCTTAATCTGAAGTCTAATGAAGAAGTCTAATGAAGAAGTCCAATGAAGAAGTGCTTTAATTTTACAAGTACATGTATAATATAAACTTAAATGTTTTGGGGAGGACAGTTGAAGGTTAAATTTCCCCCCTTTTTAAACACATGATCAGATGGTTTGAAAGATTTCAACTAAAAAAAATAAAATAAAAACTAATTTGTATTTTTCGCCGAGTCTACATTTATGAAGGCGATATCATTTCGTAATAGTACACATAAGTACAAATTAAGTACACGACTGAGTACGTATTAATTTTGGTTCATTACAATTACGATTACAATTATGGATTACTTCCCATTCGCTTATGATTGTTCATTACAGTTCTATTAAAGTACATCTTACATTAAAATTAAATCATTACATTTAATTACAATTTCATTGAAGTACATTACAAGTTATTATTAATTACAGTTTCATTAAAGTACATTACGTTATATTAAATTAAAGTATTACAGTTAATTACAATTAAACAGTTACTATAACTTTGTTTTGTTTTTACAGTGTTTCATATTAATAGACAATTAAGATGTTTAGAAATATAATACAACGTACATGGCACTTACGAGATAATTTATTTACGAAATAATATGCTATAATATGTTATGAATTTGAAATCAGAGCGAACGGAGATATTTTATCTTTGAGGCGCTCGATTCTGTCGTAGTGAGTGGAATTTTATAACTTAACTCAGCATTTTTGAGTTCAATGCGGGAGGTGAAATAATAAAAGAAAATAAAACGTAAAAAGATACATGTACGTAATCATGATCGTCAATAGACATGTACGACTGCACACAGTAGTGTACACATATCATTCGTCACACAATAGGTTGTGTGCGTAATATAGACACGAGTAAACATAGACTGATAAGTTGATAGGGCATAACTAGACAATAGGTAGATGAATGAATAAGTAATAAAATTAATAAAGGATAGCGGTCAAGAAAGAACATGAATGTAAGAATGAGTATGGTTGAATAATGAGTATGGTTGAATAATAATGTTTATACTACATAACATATAAATAATGACTTCTATAGAGTGTTTCGTCCTTAGTATGATGTTAAAGAATTTTCATACATTGGATACTAGATATATGATGAAGGGAAAATGTGACGTCATAGTTATTGAATTTTTACGTATAGTACAAATCATTATTAGGAAGATTTACAAGAACGAATTAGAGACAAAGAGTCGGTAGTAATGACTAAGAAGTACAACTACGGGTTCCAATCCTGTTACATGCAATGTGTATGCATAATCTAGGGTCGAGGTGAGATGCAAGACAATTCATAATTAATTATAATAATTTCTATAACAAATGGAAAATGGATACGACTAAACCATAGATATGGTAGATCGTAGGGTTTTGACACGAACAAAAATAAGAAGCTACAAGTAAAATTATTATCCAAACTCGCGTTAAGCGATTTTGGTTCTTATGTAAAATGAATATTGATTATTCATTGTTCATTTTTTACATTGCTCTCCCCTTTTAAAATGATATTTATACAATAATATAATAAAATTTACAATACAATACAATTGAGAAAATAACATCGTAACTAATTCAAGTTAGGTGACGAATTTTTCTTTACATTACAAGTTTTATACAGAACAAGCGAGTTATTATATAATATAAAAGAATTCAAAGATTAATACTTTAATTTAGATAAACAATTAAGTTAGACAAAGAATGATATTGTTATTTATTTTTTTTTTTTTTTTTTTATGTGGGGAAATTACATTCATAATGAATAGGTAAAAGGGAAAAACATAAATTTTAAAGTTCATGGATTTTTCGAGGTTACCATGATAGTACAATTCGTAACTAATTTTATTGACTATTGTAGGTAAAAAATCGAATTATGTAATGGATGATGTATACCTGTGGTCAAGTGTGTATTTGGGTGTATTAGGTGCAAAGTGTGTATTTTACAATTTCGAGGGACAGATTAGCTGATAGGATTGCTCAAGTAACTGAATAAATGCATGAGCGAGAATTTATATATAGTAAGCAAAAATGCTTAGGACTATATAAATAGCATAGTTAGCACTTACACGCTATGAAATAGTTTATTGTGACATCCAATGATTTTAGCATAAGGTTTGTATATATATATATATATATATATAGTGCGCATACATGCGTGTGTATGTGTAGGGATTTGGAAGGTTTTTGAATGAACAAAGTTTAAAAATAATGTATAATAATTTAAGATGGGTTTAGGGTTATAAAATCTTTTAAGTTTAAGTCAATTATTGTCATTATTATTATTATTATTATTATTATTATTATTATTACTATAAAATCCTTTAAGTTCAAGGTAGTATTTAAGTATTTAATTAATCAGTTACACGAATTAAGGTAATAAAAAAAGACGTACTTAGAAGACCTTACGAGTAATGACAGTAACTCTCACGGTTTTAAAATTGAATTTCGACACAATT
This sequence comes from Bathynomus jamesi, assembly GCA_023014485.1. Taxonomy (NCBI): domain Eukaryota; kingdom Metazoa; phylum Arthropoda; class Malacostraca; order Isopoda; family Cirolanidae; genus Bathynomus; species Bathynomus jamesi. The sequence goes on along the minus strand of JAJOZX010003754.1, from coordinate 467,810 downwards.
AAATTCGACTACGACAATTACTCAGTATTAATCGAATTAAAAAAAATATAAAATATATAAAGTTTGGAAATAGAAATCAATGATAAACTATAATAAACTAAGCATATAATATTCTTAAAAATAAAAAAACACAACTTAACATAAACGGAGGTTATGTTCCATAGTACTAAGAGGAATTAACCATGGTTGAACCATTTCTCCGGTTGTCACTGGGTTCAACTGGGGTTGGGGGTATGAAAATAAAATAAACTTAAAAGACAAAGTTTGTAGTACGACATTCGGGGGAATTGAGTGACTAAGCGGGGGGTATAAGTCTGAAATTGACAATTACATCTTTCGTGAGCACTTTGCTCTTTCTTTTTAAAAAAGATTGCTTGTCACACTACTTAGAACAAAAAATTAAAAGAGTTCAACAAACGGAGGGATGGCATGTTCCTCATATACATTACAATAATTACCAAAATCGTTACAAACAATTGTAAAAACTATTTTGGTTACAAATAATGAATTACATAACTATATATTTATATACGTAACAATGGCATGAAAAAGACAAATCGGTCAATTTCCTTTAAACAAAAAAAAGTTAAACTAAAGACACAAACGGGTTAATTCAGGTTGAATTTAATTCTCTTTTACAACAAAAAAAAGGTTGAATTAAATTCTCTTGAACAACAAAAAAAGGTTGAATTCAATTGACTGCATTGAAAACTTGGGACTTGAAAACTAACTTCGACTTAAAAACTAACTTCGACTTAAAAACTAACTTTGACTTGAACTCTCTAACTTCAAATAAAACTCTCTGACTTCAAATAAAACTCTCTGACTTCAAATAAAACTGACTTCAACTCTATCAAGTATTCTGAAACTGAAAATGAAACTTAAGTGTCTAACTTGAACGCTTGTCAAGTATTCTGAAACTTAAACTGTCTAACTTGAACGCTTGTCAAGTATTCTGAAACTTAAACTGTCTAACTTGAACGCTTGTCAAGTATCTTGAAACTTAAACTGTCCAACTTGAACGCTTGTCAAGTATCTTGAAACTTAAACTGTCTAACTTGAACGCTTGTCAAGTGAAGATTAACTGAAAATGGAAAATGACTGCACTTGATCTTTATCAAGTGGAGACGATTAACCTCTGTTTTGGTTGACCCTCTTGGTGCAACCTTCGGACTTCAAAAAATGACTTCAAAAAATGACTTCAAAATATGACTTCAAAAAAATGACTTCAAAAAAATGACTTCAAAATTACTTCAAGTATCTTATAAATCTCTGGGGTTTGGTTGTCCCTTTTGGTTACAACCAACTGAAACTGTCTGAAAACTGAAAATGGAACTTGAAACTGCTTCAAGTAACTCTATAACTCTATAAACTCTCTCTAAACTCTCTCTCTCTTAATTTGCAAGTCAATTCAATAATTTGAAAAAAATTTGCAAACAAAAATAAAAAATGTAAACAATATTTCATCTCGAATGTACGGGAAGGTACATAAAATAAAATTATTCTATACTGAATATAACAGTGAAAATAACTCTCTTGAAATTAACTCTCTTGAAATTAACTCTCTGTTACAATTAACTCTGTTACAATTAACTCTCTGTTACAATTAACTCTGTTACAATTAACTCTCTTTGAAATTAACTCTCTTTGAAATTAACTTTCTTGAAATTACTGTTTCAATAAAGACAAATGTATCACTGGTGTCTGAAGTGTTCACCGTGTTTTGTGTTAATTCTGGCTCCATACTAAATATTAACTGTTATAATACTGACTTTTCAAGTGTTTATAAATTACTTAAAAAAACAAACTGTACTTAACAAAATTTTCTATGGGGAAATCCTTGAGACGTGTCCTCAAGACGTCTCCCTGGCTACTTCTTCTTGGATGAAAACTAGGCGTGGAGAACTTGAGTCGTGACACACCCGTTCAAGTGGATGTTACGAACAAGAAGTCGTGACACCGGTCAAATGGTTTTATCCTGATGCAGGGTAATTTCTATCTTGGCCAAAGAGTGGCCTCTTCTTAAAATAATCTTCTTCTTAAAATAATCTTCTTCTTATCCTGGGGCAGGGTCGCCAAATGTTAGACCCCATATCTTCTTCTTCTTCTTATCCTGGCTATGGGTCTGGGGTGTCTCGTATAGACGAGGCGTTCTTGTTAAGGGGCAAGGGGGCTCTGCCCCTTCCCCCGCAGCGAGGCTGCAGTCCAAAGAAGAGTCTCGTAATGAAGTTCTCGAATGAAGTGCTTAATCTGAAGTCTAATGAAGAAGTCTAATGAAGAAGTCCAATGAAGAAGTGCTTTAATTTTACAAGTACATGTATAATATAACTTAAATGTTTTGGGGAGGACAGTTGAAGGTTAAATTTCCCCCCTTTTTAAACACATGATCAGATGGTTTGAAAGATTTCAACTAAAAAAATAAAAATAAAAACTAATTTGTATTTTTCGCCGAGTCTACATTTATGAAGGCGATATCATTTCGTAATAGTACACATAAGTACAAATTAAGTACACGACTGAGTACGTATTAATTTTGGTTCATTACAATTACGATTACAATTATGGATTACTTCCCATTCGCTTATGATTGTTCATTACAGTTCTATTAAAGTACATTCTTACATTATAAATTAAATCATTACATTTAATTACAATTTCATTGAAGTACATTACAAGTTATTATTAATTACAGTTTCATTAAAGTACATTACGTTATATTAAATTAAAGTATTACAGTTAATTACAATTAAACAGTTACTATAACTTTGTTTTGTTTTTACAGTGTTTCATATTAATAGACAATTAAGATGTTTAGAAATATAATACAACGTACATGGCACTTACGAGATAATTTATTTACGAAATAATATGCTATAATATGTTATGAATTTGAAATCAGAGCGAACGGAGATATTTTATCTTTGAGGCGCTCGATTCTGTCGTAGTGAGTGGAATTTTATAACTTAACTCAGCATTTTTAGTTCAATGCGGGAGGTGAAATAATAAAAGAAAATAAAACGTAAAAAGAATACATGTACGTAATCATGATCGTCAATAGACATGTACGACTGCACACAGTAGTGTACACATATCATTCGTCACACAATAGGTTGTGTGCGTAATATAGACACGAGTAAACATAGACTGATAAGTTGATAGGGCATAACTAGACAATAGGTAGATGAATGAATAAGTAATAAAATTAATAAAGGATAGCGGTCAAGAAAGAACATGAATGTAAGAATGAGTATGGTTGAATAATGAGTATGGTTGAATAATAATGTTTATACTACATAACATATAAATAATGACTTCTATAGAGTGTTTCGTCCTTAGTATGATGTTAAAGAATTTTCATACATTGGATACTAGATATATGATGAAGGGAAAATGTGACGTCATAGTTATTGAATTTTTACGTATAGTACAAATCATTATTAGGAAGATTTACAAGAACGAATTAGAGACAAAGAGTCGGTAGTAATGACTAAGAAGTACAACTACGGGTTCCAATCCTGTTACATGCAATGTGTATGCATAATCTAGGGTCGAGGGTGAGATGCAAGACAATTCATAATTAATTATAATAATTTCTATAACAAATGGAAAATGGATACGACTAAACCATAGATATGGTAGATCGTAGGGTTTTGACACGAACAAAAATAAGAAGCTACAAGTAAAATTATTATCCAAACTCGCGTTAAGCGATTTTGGTTCTTATGTAAAAATGAATATTGATTATTCATTGTTCATTTTTTACATGCTCTCTCTTTTTAAAATGATATTTATACAATAATATAATAAAATTAATACAATACAATACAATTGAGAAAATAACATCGTAACTAATTCAAGTTAGGTGACGAATTTTTCTTTACATTACAAGTTTTATACAGAACAAGTGAGTTATTATATAATATAAAAGAATTCAAAGATTAATACTTTAATTTAGATAAACAATTAAGTTAGACAAAGAATGATATTAATTTTTTTTTTTTTTTTTTTTTTTTCTGTGGGGAAAATTACATTCATAATGAATAGGTAAAAGGGAAAAACATAAATTTTAAAGTTCATGGATTTTTCGAGGTTACCATGATAGTACAATTCGTAACTAATTTTATTGACTATTGTAGGTAAAAAATCGAATTATGTAATGGATGATGTATAGACCTGTGGTCAAGTGTGTATTTGGGTGTATTAGGTGCAAAGTGTGTATTTTACAATTTCGAGGGACAGATTAGCTGATAGGATTGCTCAAGTAACTGAATAAATGCATGAGCGAGAATTTATATATAGTAAGCAAAAATGCTTAGGACTATATAAATAGCATAGTTAGCACTTACACGCTATGAAATAGTTTATTGTGACATCCAATGATTTTAGCATAAGGTTTGTATATATATATATATATATATAGTGCGCATACATGCGTGTGTATGTGTAGGGATTTGGAAGGTTTTTGAATGAACAAAGTTTAAAAATAATGTATAATAATTTAAGATGGGTTTAGGGTTATAAAATCTTTTAAGTTTAAGTCAATTATTGTCATTATTATTATTATTATTATTATTATTATTATTATTACTATAAAATCCTTTAAGTTCAAGGTAGTATTTAAGTATTTAATTAAATCAGTTACACGAATTAAGGTAATAAAAAAAGACGTACTTAGAAGACCTTACGAGTAATGACAGTAACTCTCACGGTTTTAAAATTGAATTTCGACACAATTAAATTCGACTACGACAATTACTCAGTATTAATCGAATTAAAAAAAATATAAAATATATAAAGTTTGGAAATAGAAATCAATGATAAACTATAATAAACTAAGCATATAATATTCTTAAAAATAAAAAAACAACTTAACATAAACGGAGGTTATGTTCCATAGTACTAAAGAGGAATTAACCATGGTTGAACCATTTCTCCGGTTGTCACTGGGTTCAACTGGGGTTGGGGGTATGAAAATAAAATAAACTTAAAAGACAAAGTTTGTAGTACGACATTCGGGGGAATTGAGTGACTAAGCGGGGGTATAAGTCTGAAATTGACAATTACATCTTTCGTGAGCACTTTGCTCTTTCTTTTTAAAAAAGATTGCTTGTCACACTACTTAGAACAAAAAATTAAAAGAGTTCAACAAACGGAGGGATGGCATGTTCCTCATATACATTACAATAATTACCAAAATCGTTACAAACAATTGTAAAAACTATTTTGGTTACAAATAATGAATTACATAACTATATATTTATATACGTAACAATGGCATGAAAAAGACAAATCGGTCAATTTCCTTTAAACAAAAAAAAAGTTAAACTAAAGACACAAACGGGTTAATTCAGGTTGAATTAATTCTCTTTTACAACAAAAAAAAGGTTGAATTAAATTCTCTTGAACAACAAAAAAAGGTTGAATTCAATTGACTGCATTGAAAACTTGGGACTTGAAAACTAACTTCGACTTAAAAACTAACTTCGACTTAAAAACTAACTTTGACTTGAACTCTCTAACTTCAAATAAAACTCTCTGACTTCAAATAAAACTCTCTGACTTCAAATAAAACTGACTTCAACTCTATCAAGTATTCTGAACTGAAAATGAAACTTAAGTGTCTAACTTGAACGCTTGTCAAGTATTCTGAAACTTAAACTGTCTAACTTGAACGCTTGTCAAGTATTCTGAAACTTAAACTGTCTAACTTGAACGCTTGTCAAGTATCTTGAAACTTAAACTGTCCAACTTGAACGCTTGTCAAGTATCTTGAAACTTAAACTGTCTAACTTGAACGCTTGTCAAGTGAAGATTAACTGAAAATGGAAAATGACTGCACTTGATCTTTATCAAGTGGAGACGATTAACCTCTGTTTTGGTTGACCCTCTTGGTGCAACCTTCGGACTTCAAAAATGACTTCAAAAAATGACTTCAAAAAATGACTTCAAAAAAATGACTTCAAAAAAATGACTTCAAAATTACTTCAAGTATCTTATAAATCTCTGGGGTTTGGTTGTCCCTTTTGGTTACAACCAACTGAAACTGTCTGAAAACTGAAAATGGAACTTGAAACTGCTTCAAGTAACTCTATAACTCTATAAACTCTCTCTAAACTCTCTCTCTCTTAATTTGCAAGTCAATTCAATAATTTGAAAAAAATTTGCAAACAAAAATAAAAAATGTAAACAATATTTCATCTCGAATGTACGGGAAGGTACATAAAATAAAATTATTCTATACTGAATATAACAGTGAAAATAACTCTCTTGAAATTAACTCTCTTGAAATTAACTCTCTGTTACAATTAACTCTCTGTTACAATTAACTCTCTGTTACAATTAACTCTGTTACAATTAACTCTCTTTGAAATTAACTCTCTTTGAAATTAACTTTCTTGAAATTACTGTTTCAATAAAGACAAATGTATCACTGGTGTCTGAAGTGTTCACCGTGTTTTGTGTTAATTCTGGCTCCATACTAAATATTAACTGTTATAATACTGACTTTTCAAGTGTTTATAAATTACTTAAAAAAACAAACTGTACTTAACAAAATTTTCTATGGGGAAATCCTTGAGACGTGTCCTCAAGACGTCTCCCTGGCTACTTCTTCTTGGATGAAAACTAGGCGTGGAGAACTTGGAGTCGTGACACACCGGTTCAAGGGTGGATGTTACGAACAAGAAGTCGTGACATGCCGGTCAAATGGTTTTATCCTGATGCAGGGTAATTTCTATCTTGGCCAAAGAGTGGCCTCTTCTTAAAATAATCTTCTTCTTAAAATAATCTTCTTCTTATCCTGGGGCAGGGTCGCCAAATGTTAGACCCCATATCTTCTTCTTCTTCTTATCCTGGCTATCTACAGATCTACAGAAGCTAAGGCTAACAAAGACCCTAAGATCCACTCTAAGGCTAGCCCGAGAGAAAGGAGAGTAGGGGGTTAAGAGAGAGAGGAGAATAAGGGGTTAAGTAAGGAGCAACACCTATCATTCATGGGTTAACATTCATTCAGAAAAAGAGGAAAAAGTCTCACCATCATCATCCGCCGGCCACTGCCGACAAGTCAGAAAAATAGTCGGAGAATATAGGAGAGGGGTGAAAGATGAAAAGAAGTAAAATAAGAACGCTTACAAACCATGCAAACACAGTCTTAACTCACTGTCATACCATGCAAACTACAAACATGCAAGAAAAGAGTTAGACATGCAAAGTAAGGAGGATAAGAAAAAAAAAAAAGTAGGTAAAGTTAAACAAAAAGTGGGTTAGTTTACGCTATGAGCTACATCTACATTCGTGTTAGTCTAATTTTTTTTTTTTTTTTTTTTTTTTATTGCTGGCATCACGCTGGCATGTCACAAGCTGGCATTCATCGTCAACAGACTCATCCTCGAGCACCACCACCAGAGCTCCTGTTGTTAACTTTCTTTTTAATTTTAAACAACGTTAATATTTTTAAAATGTCTGTCAAGACGGTTCTTAAACACATTAACGCTGGTAGAATGAACGACTGACGCGGGAAGATTATTCCATTTATCAATTACTTTAAACGTAAAGAAGTTTTTAGCGATATTAGTAATGAAACGTCTGCCACGCAACTTGAATCCGTTATTGCGAGTATTACTATTATCGAAAGTGAACAATTTGTCAAAATTTACGTTATCGATGTTATTAACGATTTTGAAAACTTCAATAAGCTCCCCCTTAATCTCCTAGTTTCGAGTGAATACAAGTCTAACACTTTAATCCTATCTTCATAAGGCTTATTGCGCAATGCGGAATAAGTTTCGTGGCACGACGCTGAACCCTTTCTAACCTATCAATATCCTCACGCAAGTACGGGCACCAAAACTGAACGGCATATTCCAAATGAGGCCTGACTAGGGACTTGTAAAGGGGCAATATAATATCCTTCGATTTAAATTCGAAATTACGCGCTATGAAGCCTAACATCCTATTAGCTTTTGCGCAAGACTCCAGGCACTGGTTCCTAACCTTTAAATCTTTAGTTACGCGTACGCCTAAATCTACTTCCTCGTCAACGCTCGCTAAATCCCTATCATCCATCGTGTACGCGTAATTATTGTTGCGAGAACCTATATGCAAAACTTTACATTTATCTACGTTAAATTGCATCTGCCACTTATCCGTCCACTCCATAATCCTATCTACATCGTCTTGGATCCTATTTCTATCGTCCTCGTTAACAACCTTACCGCCTATTTTAGTATCGTCCGCGAATTTTGACACGTTACTAGTCAATCCTACATCTATGTCGTTAATGTAAATTACGAATAACAATGGGCCTAACACTGAACCCTGTGGGACACCACTACCTACCTCTAACCACCCCGATTCACTACCATTAACTACGACCCTCTGCCTCCTAGCACGAAGCCATTCTTCTAACCAGTTAGCTACCTGACCGCGGATACCGTGCGCTTTAACCTTCGCAATTAGTCTCCTATGCGGAACTGTATCGAACGCCTTTTTAAAATCTAAATAAATAACGTCAGCTGCCCTATGCCTATCGTATTCGCGCACTATTTCGTTATAAAATTCTAACAAATTTGTTAAACAAGACCTATGGCGTCGAAACCCGTGCTGACTACTATTAATCAAACCCCTACTTTCTAAGTGATCGATAATACGATCCCTAACTACGGATTCCAAAAGTTTACCGACAATTGACGTTAAGCTAATGGGCCTATAATTGCTAGCTACCGCGCGGTCGCCTTTTTTAAAAATAGGCGTGACGTTAGCTAATTTGAAGTCTTCAGGAATAATCCCCGTTTCGAGTGACTGATTAAAAATCTTCGCTAAGGGGCCTACGATAACGTCTTTCAAATCTTTCAAATGTCTAGGATAAAAAGCGTCAGGGCCTGGAGCCTTGCTAACTTTTAGCCTATCGATATAATGCGCAATCTCAGCCTCGTAAACAGTTATTTCATCTAAAATAGTCTCGCTACTAAATGGAACGATATCGTCAACGTCGGGGACATTATTTACGTCCTCTACGGTAAAAACTGTCGCAAAAAAGTTATTGAAAATACCCGCCATCGCCTGAGCGTCAGAAGCCAAAGCGCCATTTACATCCACTAGAGGGCCTATGTTATCCTTTACCGGCTTACGATTATTTACGTATTCAAAAAACTTTTTTGGATTATGTTTACTATCCGCAGCTATAACTATCTCTAAATTACGCTTGGCATTCCTAACTGATCTTTTAACCTGACGTCTAAGCTCGATATATCTATTAAAGTTAGCTACCTGGCCATTGCGCTTGTTAAGTCTATACGCTCTATTACGCTCGTTTATGAACTCGCCTACTTCCCTAGTCCACCACTTCGGCCTACCACGATTTTAACGCGCTTGGGCCTACGAGGAATAAACTCCCTTTCAATATTCCTAAAACTTTCTTTAAACGCCACCCAACGCAAATTTGTATCATTACCCATAAATAAGTTATCCCAGTCCACTACTCTCATCCTATCAGCAAAACTATCAAAATTAGCCCTACGAAAATCAGGGACTTCTATTACGTTACTATCCTGTGTGTTTTCTATCAATAACTTAAACCTAAGAATTTGATGATCGCTACATCCTAAACTCTCGCCTACTTCTAAACTTTCGACTATATTCTCGCCGTTCGTCATCACCAAATCTAAGATATTATCACCGCGCGTTGGTTGGTAACTATCTGTCGTAAAAAGTTATCGTCCATAAACTCAACCAGTCTCAAACCCTCTTCGTTACCCGTAAAATTCTCGTAATTAACATTAGGAGTTAAAGTCTCCGACAATTATACTATTCCGATTGTCAATAAAATTACCAAGAAGTGAGTAAAATCTAGTATCTATATCGAGGGTTGAACGGGAGGTCTATAAACAACGACAAAATTAAAACTAATACTACGCGCCCTAACTTCAACACAGATCGCATTAATTGCTGCCGGAAAATCTAACTTAACCTCGATAGCCCTAAGGGAATTACGAATGTACAGCAAAACGCCGCCTCCAAATCTATGTAACCTATCATTAGTAAAGATTTAAAACCCGGTATATCAAGTTCCCCCAACAAGTCCCGAGTCACGGTATTTAACCAAGTTTCAGTGATAGCAACTATATCATAGTTGCCGGAATAAATTACCGCCTTAAATTCATTTAATTTATTTCTAATACTACGCGCGTTGCAATAAAAGACGTTTAAGTTATTTTTTACCACGGGCCCGCTTTTTAAACTATTTATCACGTCGGGCCCGCGTTTCCCGGACCCACAACGTTTAAAGAAGGCTTCGACCTATACAGCTTTCGCACGTTTTCGTCTATTAACCTACCTAGCCTAGCATTACCTATTTCATTAAAATGCACCCCATCTTTTATAAAAAGGCTAGGATCATTGAATTCGGACCACAGCTTTACGAAGGGTACACTTTCCTCAGCACAAATCTCTTCTAATTTGTTATTCAAAAATATTGTTTTAGACGTAATTCTAAGACCCAAACCGTGCCTAGGGGTAATACCTAGAACTAAAGACCTATCTGACCTCGCCTTCAGGGACCTAATTAACCCCCTATATCTCTCCAAAAGGTCAGGCACTCTCGTATCGGCCTATACGAGTCGTTGCCTCCTACCATCGTCACCAACATTGAGTGACGGGAAGCAACGTCAACCCTATCCACTTCGTCTCTAACTCTGTCAACCCTGGCCCCCGGGAGACAGACCCTCCTCCTATTGGTTGGATTCCGTTTAACGAACTCTTTGTCCATGTGGCGCACTAAAGAGTCCCCAATTAAAATAGTTTCCCCCTCATTCACATCCCTTTCCAAATGGGCGAAAGGGTTCGAAACCTCGATAGGGGGGGGATTCCTATCACCTAATGTACGCGGCCTAGCTCCACCCTTAACCTCACTAAATCCCTCGCTATCTACTACTCTCGGACTAACCTTAACCTCTTCCTCGACTCTATCTAACCTTCCCGACAAGCTACCTAAACTAGAAACTAAGTTACGCACCTCACCCTTCAAATTACTAACGTCTTCAACGTTAGTATTGGTTCGGCTTCCGTCAACCGTAGCCCTAACCCTGCCCTCATCAAGCGTTGCAAGTCTATCGCTACCTCACGTACACTGCGTTTTATGTCAACTAATTCCACCATGAACTCGCAAAAGAAACAAACTGATCTATCGGTAATCGCCATTGGACCGCCGTTATAATCCTTAAATTCCGAATACCACCGGTTAACCCTACACCTAACACACGACGCTTTCTGCGACGGCATCGCGGAGTTAAAAATTTAAACCGTCACAGGTATAAGTTAAATTAAGCCGGCACGCTATGAAAACTTCTAAATCGCTAAAAACCACTAATATTCAATTACTTAACTATAACAATGTAAATTTAAACGCAAGTATATAAAATTCAAAAACTATCCAAAGTAAAATTCTCAGCAATATACAAAAGTAAATGCAAAATCAGAGAGCTCAGGAAATGCGTCCGTTCAGTACAGAGTCTGGCTATGGGTCTGGGGTGTCTCGTATAGACGAGGCGTTCTTGTTAAGGGGCAAGGGGGCTCTGCCCCTTCCCCCGCAGCGAGGCTGCAGTCCAAAGAAGAGTCTCGTAATGAAGTTCTCGAATGAAGTGCTTAATCTGAAGTCTAATGAAGAAGTCTAATGAAGAAGTCCAATGAAGAAGTGCTTTAATTTTACAAGTACATGTATAATATAAACTTAAATGTTTTGGGGAGACAGTTGAAGGTTAAATTTCCCCCCTTTTTAAACACATGATCAGATGGTTTGAAAGATTTCAACTAAAAAAAATAAAAATAAAAACTAATTTGTATTTTTCGCCGAGTCTACATTTATGAAGGCGATATCATTTCGTAATAGTACACATAAGTACAAATTAAGTACACGACTGAGTACGTATTAATTTTGGTTCATTACAATTACGATTACAATTATGGATTACTTCCCATTCGCTTATGATTGTTCATTACAGTTCTATTAAAGTACATTCTTACATTATAAATTAAATCATTACATTTAATTACAATTTCATTGAAGTACATTACAAGTTATTATTAATTACAGTTTCATTAAAGTACATTACGTTATATTAAATTAAAGTATTACAGTTAATTACAATTAAACAGTTACTATAACTTTGTTTTGTTTTTACAGTGTTTCATATTAATAGACAATTAAGATGTTTAGAAATATAATACAACGTACATGGCACTTACGAGATAATTTATTTACGAAATAATATGCTATAATATGTTATGAATTTGAAATCAGAGCGAACGGAGATATTTTATCTTTGAGGCGCTCGATTCTGTCGTAGTGAGTGGAATTTTATAACTTAACTCAGCATTTTTTAGTTCAATGCGGGAGGTGAAATAATATAAGAAAATAAAACGTAAAAAGAATACATGTACGTAATCATGATCGTCAATAGACATGTACGACTGCACACAGTAGTGTACACATATCATTCGTCACACAATAGGTTGTGTGCGTAATATAGACACGAGTAAACATAGACTGATAAGTTGATAGGGCATAACTAGACAATAGGTAGATGAATGAATAAGTAATAAAATTAATAAAGGATAGCGGTCAAGAAAGAACATGAATGTAAGAATGAGTATGGTTGAATAATGAGTATGGTTGAATAATAATGTTTATACTACATAACATATAAATAATGACTTCTATAGAGTGTTTCGTCCTTAGTATGATGTTAAAGAATTTTCATACATTGGATACTAGATATATGATGAAGGGAAAATGTGACGTCATAGTTATTGAATTTTTACGTATAGTACAAATCATTATTAGGAAGATTTACAAGAACGAATTAGAGACAAAGAGTCGGTAGTAATGACTAAGAAGTACAACTACGGGTTCCAATCCTGTTACATGCAATGTGTATGCATAATCTAGGGTCGAGGTTGAGATGCAAGACAATTCATAATTAATTATAATAATTTCTATAACAAATGGAAAATGGATACGACTAAACCATAGATATGGTAGATCGTAGGGTTTTGACACGAACAAAAATAAGAAGCTACAAGTAAAATTATTATCCAAACTCGCGTTAAGCGATTTTGGTTCTTATGTAAAAATGAATATTGATTATTCATTGTTCATTTTTTACATTGCTCTCCCCTTTTAAAATGATATTTATACAATAATATAATAAAATTAATACAATACAATACAATTGAGAAAATAACATCGTAACTAATTCAAGTTAGGTGACGAATTTTTCTTTACATTACAAGTTTTATACAGAACAAGCGAGTTATTATATAATATAAAAGAATTCAAAGATTAATACTTTAATTTAGATAAACAATTAAGTTAGACAAAGAATGATATTGTTAATTTATTTATTTTTTATTTTTTTTTTTTTATGTGGGGAAATTACATTCATAATGAATAGGTAAAAGGGAAAAACATAAATTTTAAAGTTCATGGATTTTTCGAGGTTACCATGATAGTACAATTCGTAACTAATTTTATTGACTATTGTAGGTAAAAAATCGAATTATGTAATGGATGATGTATAGACCTGTGGTCAAGTGTGTATTTGGGTGTATTAGGTGCAAAGTGTGTATTTTACAATTTCGAGGGACAGATTAGCTGATAGGATTGCTCAAGTAACTGAATAAATGCATGAGCGAGAATTTATATATAGTAAGCAAAAATGCTTAGGACTATATAAATAGCATAGTTAGCACTTACACGCTATGAAATAGTTTATTGTGACATCCAATGATTTTAGCATAAGGTTTGTATATATATATATATATATATATATAGTGCGCATACATGCGTGTGTATGTGTAGGGATTTGGAAGGTTTTTGAATGAACAAAGTTTAAAAATAATGTATAATAATTTAAGATGGGTTTAGGGTTATAAAATCTTTTAAGTTTAAGTCAATTATTGTCATTATTATTATTATTATTATTATTATTATTATTATTACTATAAATCCTTTAAGTTCAAGGTAGTATTTAAGTATTTAATTAAATCAGTTACACGAATTAAGGTAATAAAAAAAGACGTACTTAGAAGACCTTACGAGTAATGACAGTAACTCTCACGGTTTTAAAATTGAATTTCGACACAATTAAATTCGACTACGACAATTACTCAGTATTAATCGAATTAAAAAAAATATAAAATATATAAAGTTTGGAAATAGAAATCAATGATAAACTATAATAAACTAAGCATATAATATTCTTAAAAATAAAAAAACACAACTTAACATAAACGGAGGTTATGTTCCATAGTACTAAAGAGGAATTAACCATGGTTGAACCATTTCTCCGGTTGTCACTGGGTTCAACTGGGGTTGGGGGTATGAAAATAAAATAAACTTAAAAGACAAAGTTTGTAGTACGACATTCGGGGGAATTGAGTGACTAAGCGGGGGTATAAGTCTGAAATTGACAATTACATCTTTCGTGAGCACTTTGCTCTTTCTTTTTAAAAAAGATTGCTTGTCACACTACTTAGAACAAAAAATTAAAAGAGTTCAACAAACGGAGGGATGGCATGTTCCTCATATACATTACAATAATTACCAAAATCGTTACAAACAATTGTAAAACTATTTTGGTTACAAATAATGAATTACATAACTATATATTTATATACGTAACAATGGCATGAAAAAGACAAATCGGTCAATTTCCTTTAAACAAAAAAAAAGTTAAACTAACACAAACGGGTTAATTCAGGTTGAATTTAATTCTCTTTTACAACAAAAAAAAGGTTGAATTAAATTCTCTTGAACAACAAAAAAAGGTTGAATTCAATTGACTGCATTGAAAACTTGGGACTTGAAAACTAACTTCGACTTAAAAACTAACTTCGACTTAAAAACTAACTTTGACTTGAACTCTCTAACTTCAAATAAAACTCTCTGACTTCAAATAAAACTCTCTGACTTCAAATAAAACTGACTTCAACTCTATCAAGTATTCTGAAACTGAAAATGAAACTTAAGTGTCTAACTTGAACGCTTGTCAAGTATTCTGAAACTTAAACTGTCTAACTTGAACGCTTGTCAAGTATTCTGAAACTTAAACTGTCTAACTTGAACGCTTGTCAAGTATCTTGAAACTTAAACTGTCCAACTTGAACGCTTGTCAAGTATCTTGAAACTTAAACTGTCTAACTTGAACGCTTGTCAAGTGAAGATTAACTGAAAATGGAAAATGACTGCACTTGATCTTTATCAAGTGGAGACGATTAACCTCTGTTTTGGTTGACCCTCTTGGTGCAACCTTCGGACTTCAAAAAATGACTTCAAAAAATGACTTCAAAATATGACTTCAAAAAAATGACTTCAAAAAAATGACTTCAAAATTACTTCAAGTATCTTATAAATCTCTGGGGTTTGGTTGTCCCTTTTGGTTACAACCAACTGAAACTGTCTGAAAACTGAAAATGGAACTTGAAACTGCTTCAAGTAACTCTATAACTCTATAAACTCTCTCTAAACTCTCTCTCTCTTAATTTGCAAGTCAATTCAATAATTTGAAAAAAATTTGCAAACAAAAATAAAAAAATGTAAACAATATTTCATCTCGAATGTACGGGAAGGTACATAAAATAAAATTATTCTATACTGAATATAACAGTGAAAATAACTCTCTTGAAATTAACTCTCTTGAAATTAACTCTCTGTTACAATTAACTCTGTTACAATTAACTCTCTGTTACAATTAACTCTGTTACAATTAACTCTCTTTGAAATTAACTCTCTTTGAAATTAACTTTCTTGAAATTACTGTTTCAATAAAGACAAATGTATCACTGGTGTCTGAAGTGTTCACCGTGTTTTGTGTTAATTCTGGCTCCATACTAAATATTAACTGTTATAATACTGACTTTTCAAGTGTTTATAAATTACTTAAAAAAACAAACTGTACTTAACAAAATTTTCTATGGGGAAATCCTTGAGACGTGTCCTCAAGACGTCTCCCTGGCTACTTCTTCTTGGATGAAAACTAGGCGTGGAGAACTTGGAGTCGTGACACACCGGTTCAAGGGTGGATGTTACGAACAAGAAGTCGTGACATGCCGGTCAAATGGTTTTATCCTGATGCAGGGTAATTTCTATCTTGGCCAAAGAGTGGCCTCTTCTTAAAATAATCTTCTTCTTAAAATAATCTTCTTCTTATCCTGGGGCAGGGTCGCCAAATGTTAGACCCCATATCTTCTTCTTCTTCTTATCCTGGCTATGGGTCTGGGGTGTCTCGTATAGACGAGGCGTTCTTGTTAAGGGGCAAGGGGGCTCTGCCCCTTCCCCCGCAGCGAGGCTGCAGTCCAAAGAAGAGTCTCGTAATGAAGTTCTCGAATGAAGTGCTTAATCTGAAGTCTAATGAAGAAGTCTAATGAAGAAGTCCAATGAAGAAGTGCTTTAATTTTACAAGTACATGTATAATATAAACTTAAATGTTTTGGGGAGGTCAGTTGAAGGTTAAATTTCCCCCCTTTTTAAACACATGATCAGATGGTTTGAAAGATTTCAACTAAAAAAAATAAAAATAAAAACTAATTTGTATTTTTCGCCGAGTCTACATTTATGAAGGCGATATCATTTCGTAATAGTACACATAAGTACAAATTAAGTACACGACTGAGTACGTATTAATTTTGGTTCATTACAATTACGATTACAATTATGGATTACTTCCCATTCGCTTATGATTGTTCATTACAGTTCTATTAAAGTACATTCTTACATTATAAATTAAATCATTACATTTAATTACAATTTCATTGAAGTACATTACAAGTTATTATTAATTACAGTTTCATTAAAGTACATTACGTTATATTAAATTAAAGTATTACAGTTAATTACAATTAAACAGTTACTATAACTTTGTTTTGTTTTTACAGTGTTTCATATTAATAGACAATTAAGATGTTTAGAAATATAATACAACGTACATGGCACTTACGAGATAATTTATTTACGAAATAATATGCTATAATATGTTATGAATTTGAAATCAGAGCGAACGGAGATATTTTATCTTTGAGGCGCTCGATTCTGTCGTAGTGAGTGGAATTTTATAACTTAACTCAGCATTTTTTAGTTCAATGCGGGAGGTGAAATAATAAAGAAAATAAAACGTAAAAAGAACATGTACGTAATCATGATCGTCAATAGACATGTACGACTGCACACAGTAGTGTACACATATCATTCGTCACACAATAGGTTGTGTGCGTAATATAGACACGAGTAAACATAGACTGATAAGTTGATAGGGCATAACTAGACAATAGGTAGATGAATGAATAAGTAATAAAATTAATAAAGGATAGCGGTCAAGAAAGAACATGAATGTAAGAATGAGTATGGTTGAATAATGAGTATGGTTGAATAATAATGTTTATACTACATAACATATAAATAATGACTTCTATAGAGTGTTTCGTCCTTAGTATGATGTTAAAGAATTTTCATACATTGGATACTAGATATATGATGAAGGGAAAATGTGACGTCATAGTTATTGAATTTTTACGTATAGTACAAATCATTATTAGGAAGATTTACAAGAACGAATTAGAGACAAAGAGTGGTAGTAATGACTAAGAAGTACAACTACGGGTTCCAATCCTGTTACATGCAATGTGTATGCATAATCTAGGGTCGAGGGTGAGATGCAAGACAATTCATAATTAATTATAATAATTTCTATAACAAATGGAAAATGGATACGACTAAACCATAGATATGGTAGATCGTAGGGTTTTGACACGAACAAAAATAGAAGCTACAAGTAAAATTATTATCCAAACTCGCGTTAAGCGATTTTGGTTCTTATGTAAAAATGAATATTGATTATTCATTGTTCATTTTTTACATGCTCTCCCCTTTTAAAATGATATTTATACAATAATATAATAAAATTAATACAATACAATACAATTGAGAAAATAACATCGTAACTAATTCAAGTTAGGTGACGAATTTTTCTTTACATTACAAGTTTTATACAGAACAAGTGAGTTATTATATAATATAAAAGAATTCAAAGATTAATACTTTAATTTAGATAAACAATTAAGTTAGACAAAGAATGATATTAATTTTTTTTTTTTTTTTTTTTTTTTCTGTGGGGAAAATTACATTCATAATGAATAGGTAAAAGGGAAAAACATAAATTTTAAAGTTCATGGATTTTTCGAGGTTACCATGATAGTACAATTCGTAACTAATTTTATTGACTATTGTAGGTAAAAAATCGAATTATGTAATGGATGATGTATAGACCTGTGGTCAAGTGTGTATTTGGGTGTATTAGGTGCAAAGTGTGTATTTTACAATTTCGAGGGACAGATTAGCTGATAGGATTGCTCAAGTAACTGAATAAATGCATGAGCGAGAATTTATATATAGTAAGCAAAAATGCTTAGGACTATATAAATAGCATAGTTAGCACTTACACGCTATGAAATAGTTTATTGTGACATCCAATGATTTTAGCATAAGGTTTGTATATATATATATATATATATAGTGCGCATACATGCGTGTGTATGTGTAGGGATTTGGAAGGTTTTTGAATGAACAAAGTTTAAAAATAATGTATAATAATTTAAGATGGGTTTAGGGTTATAAAATCTTTTAAGTTTAAGTCAATTATTGTCATTATTATTATTATTATTATTATTATTATTATTATTACTATAAAATCCTTTAAGTTCAAGGTAGTATTTAAGTATTTAATTAAATCAGTTACACGAATAAGGTAATAAAAAAAGACGTACTTAGAAGACCTTACGAGTAATGACAGTAACTCTCACGGTTTTAAAATTGAATTTCGACACAATTAAATTCGACTACGACAATTACTCAGTATTAATCGAATTAAAAAAAATATAAAATATATAAAGTTTGGAAATAGAAATCAATGATAAACTATAATAAACTAAGCATATAATATTCTTAAAAATAAAAAAACACAACTTAACATAAACGGAGGTTATGTTCCATAGTACTAAAGAGGAATTAACCATGGTTGAACCATTTCTCCGGTTGTCACTGGGTTCAACTGGGGTTGGGGGTATGAAAATAAAATAAACTTAAAAGACAAAGTTTGTAGTACGACATTCGGGGGAATTGAGTGACTAAGCGGGGGGTATAAGTCTGAAATTGACAATTACATCTTTCGTGAGCACTTTGCTCTTTCTTTTTAAAAAAGATTGCTTGTCACACTACTTAGAACAAAAAATTAAAAGAGTTCAACAAACGGAGGGATGGCATGTTCCTCATATACATTACAATAATTACCAAAATCGTTACAAACAATTGTGAAAAACTATTTTGGTTACAAATAATGAATTACATAACTATATATTTATATACGTAACAATGGCATGAAAAAGACAAATCGGTCAATTTCCTTTAAACAAAAAAAAAGTTAAACTAAAGACACAAACGGGTTAATTCAGGTTGAATTTAATTCTCTTTTACAACAAAAAAAAGGTTGAATTAAATTCTCTTGAACAACAAAAAAAGGTTGAATTCAATTGACTGCATTGAAAACTTGGGACTTGAAAACTAACTTCGACTTAAAAACTAACTTCGACTTAAAAACTAACTTTGACTTGAACTCTCTAACTTCAAATAAAACTCTCTGACTTCAAATAAAACTCTCTGACTTCAAATAAAACTGACTTCAACTCTATCAAGTATTCTGAAACTGAAAATGAAACTTAAGTGTCTAACTTGAACGCTTGTCAAGTATTCTGAAACTTAAACTGTCCTAACTTGAACGCTTGTCAAGTATTCTGAAACTTAAACTGTCTAACTTGAACGCTTGTCAAGTATTCTGAAACTTAACTGTCTAACTTGAACGCTTGTCAAGTATCTTGAAACTTAAACTGTCTTGAACCTTGAAACGCTTGTCAACTGAAGATTAACTGAAAATGGAAAATGACTGCACTTGATCTTTATCAAGTGGAGACGATTAACCTCTGTTTTGGTTGACCCTCTTGGTGCAACCTTCGGACTTCAAAAAATGACTTCAAAAAATGACTTCAAAAAATGACTCAAAAAATGACTTCAAAAAAATGACTTCAAAATTACTTCAAGTATCTTATAAATCTCTGGGTTTGGTTGTCCCTTTTGGTTACAACCAACTGAAACTGTCTGAAAACTGAAAATGGAACTTGAAACTGCTTCAAGTAACTCTATAACTCTATAAACTCTCTCTAAACTCTCTCTCTCTTAATTTGCAAGTCAATTCAATAATTTGAAAAAAATTTGCAAACAAAATAAAAATGTAAACAATATTTCATCTTGAATGTACGGGAAGGTACATAAAATAAAATTATTCTATACTGAATATAACAGTGAAAATAACTCTCTTGAAATTAACTCTCTTGAAATTAACTCTCTGTTACAATTAACTCTCTGTTACAATTAACTCTCTGTTACAATTAACTCTGTTACAATTAACTCTCTTTGAAATTAACTCTCTTTGAAATTAACTTTCTTGAAATTACTGTTTCAATAAAGACAAATGTATCACTGGTGTCTGAAGTGTTCACCGTGTTTTGTGTTAATTCTGGCTCCATACTAAATATTAACTGTTATAATACTGACTTTTCAAGTGTTTATAAATTACTTAAAAAAACAAACTGTACTTAACAAAATTTTCTATGGGGAAATCCTTGAGACGTGTCCTCAAGACGTCTCCCTGGCTACTTCTTCTTGGATGAAAACTAGGCGTGGAGAACTTGGAGTCGTGACACACCGGTTCAAGGGTGGATGTTACGAACAAGAAGTCGTGACATGCGGTCAAATGGTTTTATCCTGATGCAGGGTAATTTCTATCTTGGCCAAAGAGTGGCCTCTTCTTAAAATAATCTTCTTCTTAAAATAATCTTCTTCTTATCCTGGGGCAGGGTCGCCAAATGTTAGACCCCATATCTTCTTCTTCTTCTTATCCTGGCTATCTACAGATCTACAGAAGCTAAGGCTAACAAAGACCCTAAGATCCACTCTAAGGCTAGCCCGAGAGAAAGGAGAGAGTAGGGGGTTAAGAGAAGAGAGGAGAATAAGGGGTTAAGTAAGGAGCAACACCTATCATTCGTGGGTTAACATTCATTCAGAAAAAGAGGGAAAAAGTCTCACCATCATCATCCGCCGGCCACTGCCGACAAGTCAGAAAAATAGTCGGAGAATATAGGAGAGGGGTGAAAGATGAAAAGAAGTAAAATAAGAACGCTTACAAACCATGCAAACACAGTCTTAACTCACTGTCATACCATGCAAACTACAAACATGCAAGAAAAGAGTTAGACATGCAAAGTAAGGAGGATAAGAAAAAAAAAAAATAGGTAAAGTTAAACAAAAAGTGGGTTAGTTTACGCTATGAGCTACATCTACATTCGTGTTAGTCTAATTTTTTTTTTTTTTTTTTTTTTTTTTGCTGGCATCACGCTGGCATGTCACAAGCTGGCATTCATCGTCAACAGACTCATCCTCGAGCACCACCACCAGAGCTCCTGTTGTTAACTTTCTTTTTAATTTTAAACAACGTTAATATTTTTAAAATGTCTGTCAAGACGGTTCTTAAACACATTAACGCTGGTAGAATGAACGACTGACGCGGGAAGATTATTCCATTTATCAATTACTTTAAACGTAAAGAAGTTTTTAGCGATATTAGTAATGAAACGTCTGCCACGCAACTTGAATCCGTTATTGCGAGTATTACTATTATCGAAAGTGAACAATTTGTCAAAATTTACGTTATCGATGTTATTAACGATTTTGAAAACTTCAATAAGCTCCCCCCTTAATCTCCTAGTTTCGAGTGAATACAAGTCTAACACTTTAATCCTATCTTCATAAGGCTTATTGCGCAATGCCGGAATAAGTTTCGTGGCACGACGCTGAACCCTTTCTAACCTATCAATATCCTCACGCAAGTACGGGCACCAAAACTGAACGGCATATTCCAAATGAGGCCTGACTAGGGACTTGTAAAGGGGCAATATAATATCCTTCGATTTAAATTCGAAATTACGCGCTATGAAGCCTAACATCCTATTAGCTTTTGCGCAAGACTCCAGGCACTGGTTCCTAACCTTTAAATCTTTAGTTACGCGTACGCCTAAATCTACTTCCTCGTCAACGCTCGCTAAATCCCTATCATCCATCGTGTACACGTAATTATTGTTGCGAGAACCTATATGCAAAACTTTACATTTATCTACGTTAAATTGCATCTGCCACTTATCCGTCCACTCCATAATCCTATCTACATCGTCTTGGATCCTATTTCTATCGTCCTCGTTAACAACCTTACCGCCTATTTTAGTATCGTCCGCGAATTTTGACACGTTACTAATCAATCCTACATCTATGTCGTTAATGTAAATTACGAATAACAATGGGCCTAACACTGAACCCTGTGGGACACCACTACCTACCTCTAACCACCCCGATTCACTACCATTAACTACGACCCTCTGCCCTCCTAGCACGAAGCCATTCTTCTAACCAGTTAGCTACCTGACCGCGGATACCGTGCGCTTTAACCTTCGCAATTAGTCTCCTATGCGGAACTGTATCGAACGCCTTTTTAAAATCTAAATAAATAACGTCAGCTGCCCTATGCCTATCGTATTCGCGCACTATTTCGTTATAAAATTCTAACAAATTTGTTAAACAAGACCTATGGCGTCGAAACCCGTGCTGACTACTATTAATCAAACCCCTACTTTCTAAGTGATCGATAATACGATCCCTAACTACGGATTCCAAAAGTTTACCGACAATTGACGTTAAGCTAATGGGCCTATAATTGCTAGCTACCGCGCGGTCGCCTTTTTTAAAAATAGGCGTGACGTTAGCTAATTTGAAATCTTCAGGAATAATCCCCGTTTCGAGTGACTGATTAAAAATCTTCGCTAAGGGGCCTACGATAACGTCTTTCAAATCTTTCAAATGTCTAGGATAAAAAGCGTCAGGGCCTGGAGCCTTGCTAACTTTTAGCCTATCGATATAATGCGCAATCTCAGCCTCGTAAACAGTTATTTCATCTAAAATAGTCTCGCTACTAAATGGAACGATATCGTCAACGTCGGGGACATTATTTACGTCCTCTACGGTAAAAACTGTCGCAAAAAAGTTATTGAAAATACCCGCCATCGCCTGAGCGTCAGAAGCCAAAGCGCCATTTACATCCAATAGAGGGCCTATGTTATCCTTTACCGGCTTACGATTATTTACGTATTCAAAAAACTTTTTTGGATTATGTTTACTATCCGCAGCTATAACTATCTCTAAATTACGCTTGGCATTCCTAACTGATCTTTTAACCTGACGTCTAAGCTCGATATATCTATTAAAGTTAGCTACCTGGCCATTGCGCTTGTTAAGTCTATACGCTCTATTACGCTCGTTTATGAACTCGCCTACTTCCCTAGTCCACCACTTCGGCCTACCACGATTTTTAACGCGCTTGGGCCTACGAGGAATAAACTCCCTTTCAATATTCCTAAAACTTTCTTTAAACGCCACCCAACGCAAATTCGTATCATTACCCATAAATAAGTTATCCCAGTCCACTACTCTCATCCTATCAGCAAAACTATCAAAATTAGCCCTACGAAAATCAGGGACTTCTATTACGTTACTATCCTGTGTGTTTTCTATCAATAACTTAAACCTAAGAATTTGATGATCGCTACATCCTAAACTCTCGCCTACTTCTAAACTTTCGACTATATTCTCGCCGTTCGTCATCACCAAATCTAAGATATTATCACCGCGCGTTGGTTGGTAACTATCTGTCGTAAAAAGTTATCGTCCATAAACTCAACCAGTCTCAAACCCTCTTCGTTACCCGTAAAATTCTCGTAATTAACATTAGGACAGTTAAAGTCTCCGACAATTATACTATTCCGATTGTCAATAAAATTACCAAGAAGTGAGTAAAATCTAGTATCTATATCGAGGGGTTGAACGGGAGGTCTATAAACAACGACAAAATTAAAACTAATACTACGCGCCCTAACTTCAACACAGATCGCATTAATTGCTGCCGGAAAATCTAACTTAACCTCGATAGCCCTAAGGGAATTACGAATGTACAGCAAAACGCCGCCTCCAAATCTATGTAACCTATCATTAGTAAAGATTTTAAAACCCGGTATATCAAGTTCCCCCAACAAGTCCCGAGTCACGGTATTTAACCAAGTTTCAGTGATAGCAACTATATCATAGTTGCCGGAATAAATTACCGCCTTAAATTCATTTAATTTATTTCTAATACTACGCGCGTTGCAATAAAAGACGTTTAAGTTATTTTTTACCACGGGCCCGCTTTTTAAACTATTTATCACGTCGGGCCCGCGTTTCCCGGACCCACAACGTTTAAAGAAGGCTTCGACCTATACAGCTTTCGCACGTTTTCGTCTATTAACCTACCTAGCCTAGCATTACCTATTTCATTAAAATGCACCCCATCTTTTATAAAAAGGCTAGGATCATTGAATTCGGACCACAGCTTTACGAAGGGTACACTTTCCTCAGCACAAATCTCTTCTAATTTGTTATTCAAAAATATTGTTTTAGACGTAATTCTAAGACCCAAACCGTGCCTAGGGGTAATACCTAGAACTAAAGACCTATCTGACCTCGCCTTCAGGGACCTAATTAACCCCCTATATCTCTCCAAAAGGTCAGGCACTCTCGTATCTGGCCTATACGAGTCGTTGCCTCCTACCATCGTCACCAACATTGAGTGACGGGAAGCAACGTCAACCCTATCCACTTCGTCTCTAACTCTGTCAACCCTGGCCCCCGGGAGACAGACCCTCCTCCTATTGGTTGGATTCCGTTTAACGAACTCTTTGTCCATGTGGCGCACTAAAGAGCCCAATTAAAATAGTTTCCCCCTCATTCACATCCCTTTCCAAATGGGCGAAAGGGTTCGAAACCTCGATAGGGGGGGGATTCCTATCACCTAATGTACGCGGCCTAGCTCCACCCTTAACCTCACTAAATCCCTCGCTATCTACTACTCTCGGACTAACCTTAACCTCTTCCTCGACTCTATCTAACCTTCCCGACAAGCTACCTAAACTAGAAACTAAGTTACGCACCTCACCCTTCAAATTACTAACGTCTTCAACGTTAGTATTGGTTCGGCTTCCGTCAACCGTAGCCCTAACCCTGCCCTCATCAAGCGTTGCAAGTCTATCGGCTACCTCACGTACACTGCGTTTTATGTCAACTAATTCCACCATGAACTCGCAAAAGAAACAAACTGATCTATCGGTAATCGCCATTGGACCGCCGTTATAATCCTTAAATTCCGAATACCACCGGTTAACCCTACACCTAACACACGACGCTTTCTGCGACGGCATCGCGGAGTTAAAAATTTAAACCGTCACAGGTATAAGTTAAATTAAGCCGGCACGCTATGAAAACTTCTAAATCGCTAAAAACCACTAATATTCAATTACTTAACTATAACAATGTAAATTTAAACGCAAGTATATAAAATTCAAAAACTATCCAAAGTAAAATTCTCAGCAATATACAAAAGTAAATGCAAAATCAGAGAGCTCAGGAAATGCGTCCGTTCAGTACAGAGTCTGGCTATGGGTCTGGGGTGTCTCGTATAGACGAGGCGTTCTTGTTAAGGGGCAAGGGGGCTCTGCCCCTTCCCCCGCAGCGAGGCTGCAGTCCAAAGAAGAGTCTCGTAATGAAGTTCTCGAATGAAGTGCTTAATCTGAAGTCTAATGAAGAAGTCTAATGAAGAAGTCCAATGAAGAAGTGCTTTAATTTTACAAGTACATGTATAATATAAACTTAAATGTTTTGGGGAGGACAGTTGAAGGTTAAATTTCCCCCCTTTTTAAACACATGATCAGATGGTTTGAAAGATTTCAACTAAAAAAAATAAAAATAAAAACTAATTTGTATTTTTCGCCGAGTCTACATTTATGAAGGCGATATCATTTCGTAATAGTACACATAAGTACAAATTAAGTACACGACTGAGTACGTATTAATTTTGGTTCATTACAATTACGATTACAATTATGGATTACTTCCCATTCGCTTATGATTGTTCATTACAGTTCTATTAAAGTACATTCTTACATTATAAATTAAATCATTACATTTAATTACAATTTCATTGAAGTACATTACAAGTTATTATTAATTACAGTTTCATTAAAGTACATTACGTTATATTAAATTAAAGTATTACAGTTAATTACAATTAAACAGTTACTATAACTTTGTTTTGTTTTTACAGTGTTTCATATTAATAGACAATTAAGATGTTTAGAAATATAATACAACGTACATGGCACTTACGAGATAATTTATTTACGAAATAATATGCTATAATATGTTATGAATTTGAAATCAGAGCGAACGGAGATATTTTATCTTTGAGGCGCTCGATTCTGTCGTAGTGAGTGGAATTTTATAACTTAACTCAGCATTTTTTAGTTCAATGCGGGAGGTGAAATAATAAAAGAAAATAAAACGTAAAAAGAATACATGTACGTAATCATGATCGTCAATAGACATGTACGACTGCACACAGTAGTGTACACATATCATTCGTCACACAATAGGTTGTGTGCGTAATATAGACACGAGTAAACATAGACTGATAAGTTGATAGGGCATAACTAGACAATAGGTAGATGAATGAATAAGTAATAAAATTAATAAAGGATAGCGGTCAAGAAAGAACATGAATGTAAGAATGAGTATGGTTGAATAATGAGTATGGTTGAATAATAATGTTTATACTACATAACATATAAATAATGACTTCTATAGAGTGTTTCGTCCTTAGTATGATGTTAAAGAATTTTCATACATTGGATACTAGATATATGATGAAGGGAAAATGTGACGTCATAGTTATTGAATTTTTACGTATAGTACAAATCATTATTAGGAAGATTTACAAGAACGAATTAGAGACAAAGAGTCGGTAGTAATGACTAAGAAGTACAACTACGGGTTCCAATCCTGTTACATGCAATGTGTATGCATAATCTAGGGTCGAGGTGAGATGCAAGACAATTCATAATTAATTATAATAATTTCTATAACAAATGGAAAATGGATACGACTAAACCATAGATATGGTAGATCGTAGGGTTTTGACACGAACAAAAATAAGAGCTACAAGTAAAATTATTATCCAAACTCGCGTTAAGCGATTTTGGTTCTTATGTAAAAATGAATATTGATTATTCATTGTTCATTTTTTACATTGCTCTCCCCTTTTAAAATGATATTTATACAATAATATAATAAAATTAATACAATACAATACAATTGAGAAAATAACATCGTAACTAATTCAAGTTAGGTGACGAATTTTTCTTTACATTACAAGTTTTATACAGAACAAGCGAGTTATTATATAATATAAAAGAATTCAAAGATTAATACTTTAATTTAGATAAACAATTAAGTTAGACAAAGAATGATATTGTTAATTTATTTATTTTTTTTTTTTTTTTTTTATGTGGGGAAAATTACATTCATAATGAATAGGTAAAAGGGAAAAACATAAATTTTAAAGTTCATGGATTTTTCGAGGTTACCATGATAGTACAATTCGTAACTAATTTTATTGACTATTGTAGGTAAAAAATCGAATTATGTAATGGATGATGTATAGACCTGTGGTCAAGTGTGTATTTGGGTGTATTAGGTGCAAAGTGTGTATTTTACAATTTCGAGGGACAGATTAGCTGATAGGATTGCTCAAGTAACTGAATAAATGCATGAGCGAGAATTTATATATAGTAAGCAAAAATGCTTAGGACTATATAAATAGCATAGTTAGCACTTACACGCTATGAAATAGTTTATTGTGACATCCAATGATTTTAGCATAAGGTTTGTATATATATATATATATATATAGTGCGCATACATGCGTGTGTATGTGTAGGGATTTGGAAGGTTTTTGAATGAACAAAGTTTAAAAATAATGTATAATAATTTAAGATGGGTTTAGGGTTATAAAATCTTTTAAGTTTAAGTCAATTATTGTCATTATTATTATATTATTATTATTATTATTATTATTACTATAAAATCCTTTAAGTTCAAGGTAGTATTTAAGTATTTAATTAAATCAGTTACACGAATTAAGGTAATAAAAAAAGACGTACTTAGAAGACCTTACGAGTAATGACAGTAACTCTCACGGTTTTAAAATTGAATTTCGACACAATTAAATTCGACTACGACAATTACTCAGTATTAATCGAATTAAAAAAAATATAAAATATATAAAGTTTGGAAATAGAAATCAATGATAAACTATAATAAACTAAGCATATAATATTCTTAAAAATAAAAAAACACAACTTAACATAAACGGAGGTTATGTTCCATAGTACTAAAGAGGAATTAACCATGGTTGAACCATTTCTCCGGTTGTCACTGGGTTCAACTGGGGTTGGGGGTATGAAAATAAAATAAACTTAAAAGACAAAGTTTGTAGTACGACATTCGGGGGAATTGAGTGACTAAGCGGGGGGTATAAGTCTGAAATTGACAATTACATCTTTCGTGAGCACTTTGCTCTTTCTTTTTAAAAAAGATTGCTTGTCACACTACTTAGAACAAAAAATTAAAAGAGTTCAACAAACGGAGGGATGGCATGTTCCTCATATACATTACAATAATTACCAAAATCGTTACAAACAATTGTAAAACTATTTTGGTTACAAATAATGAATTACATAACTATATATTTATATACGTAACAATGGCATGAAAAAGACAAATCGGTCAATTTCCTTTAAACAAAAAAAAAGTTAAACTAAAGACACAAACGGGTTAATTCAGGTTGAATTTAATTCTCTTTTACAACAAAAAAAAGGTTGAATTAAATTCTCTTGAACAACAAAAAAAGGTTGAATTCAATTGACTGCATTGAAAACTTGGGACTTGAAAACTAACTTCGACTTAAAAACTAACTTCGACTTAAAAACTAACTTTGACTTGAACTCTCTAACTTCAAATAAAACTCTCTGACTTCAAATAAAACTCTCTGACTTCAAATAAAACTGACTTCAACTCTATCAAGTATTCTGAAACTGAAAATGAAACTTAAGTGTCTAACTTGAACGCTTGTCAAGTATTCTGAAACTTAAACTGTCTAACTTGAACGCTTGTCAAGTATTCTGAAACTTAAACTGTCTAACTTGAACGCTTGTCAAGTATCTTGAAACTTAAACTGTCCAACTTGAACGCTTGTCAAGTATCTTGAAACTTAAACTGTCTAACTTGAACGCTTGTCAAGTGAAGATTAACTGAAAATGGAAAATGACTGCACTTGATCTTTATCAAGTGGAGACGATTAACCTCTGTTTTGGTTGACCCTCTTGGTGCAACCTTCGGACTTCAAAAAATGACTTCAAAAAATGACTTCAAAAAATGACTTCAAAAAAATGACTTCAAAAAAATGACTTCAAAATTACTTCAAGTATCTTATAAATCTCTGGGGTTTGGTTGTCCCTTTTGGTTACAACCAACTGAAACTGTCTGAAAACTGAAAATGGAACTTGAAACTGCTTCAAGTAACTCTATAACTCTATAAACTCTCTCTAAACTCTCTCTCTCTTAATTTGCAAGTCAATTCAATAATTTGAAAAAAATTTGCAAACAAAAATAAAAAAATGTAAACAATATTTCATCTTGAATGTACGGGAAGGTACATAAAATAAAATTATTCTATACTGAATATAACAGTGAAAATAACTCTCTTGAAATTAACTCTCTTGAAATTAACTCTCTGTTACAATTAACTCTCTGTTACAATTAACTCTCTGTTACAATTAACTCTGTTACAATTAACTCTCTTTGAAATTAACTCTCTTTGAAATTAACTTTCTTGAAATTACTGTTTCAATAAAGACAAATGTATCACTGGTGTCTGAAGTGTTCACCGTGTTTTGTGTTAATTCTGGCTCCATACTAAATATTAACTGTTATAATACTGACTTTTCAAGTGTTTATAAATTACTTAAAAAAACAAACTGTACTTAACAAAATTTTCTATGGGGAAATCCTTGAGACGTGTCCTCAAGACGTCTCCCTGGCTACTTCTTCTTGGATGAAAACTAGGCGTGGAGAACTTGGAGTCGTGACACACCGGTTCAAGGGTGGATGTTACGAACAAGAAGTCGTGACATGCCGGTCAAATGGTTTTATCCTGATGCAGGGTAATTTCTATCTTGGCCAAAGAGTGGCCTCTTCTTAAAATAATCTTCTTCTTAAAATAATCTTCTTCTTATCCTGGGGCAGGGTCGCCAAATGTTAGACCCCATATCTTCTTCTTCTTCTTATCCTGGCTATCTACAGATCTACAGAAGCTAAGGCTAACAAAGACCCTAAGATCCACTCTAAGGCTAGCCCGAGAGAAAGGAAGAGTAGGGGGTTAAGAGAAGAGAGGAGAATAAGGGGTTAAGTAAGGAGCAACACCTATCATTCGTGGGTTAACATTCATTCAGAAAAAGAGGAAAAAGTCTCACCATCATCATCCGCCGGCCACTGCCGACAAGTCAGAAAAATAGTCGGAGAAATAGGAGAGGGTGAAAGATGAAAAGAAGTAAAATAAGAACGCTTACAAACCATGCAAACACAGTCTTAACTCACTGTCATACCATGCAAACTACAAACATGCAAGAAAAGAGTTAGAGACATGCAAAGTAAGGAGGATAAGAAAAAAAAAAAAGTAGGTAAAGTTAAACAAAAAGTGGGTTAGTTTACGCTATGAGCTACATCTACATTCGTGTTAGTCTTTTTTTTTTTTTTTTTTTTTTTATTGCTGGCATCACACGCTGGCATGTCACAAGCTGGCATTCATCGTCAACAGACTCATCCTCGAGCACCACCACCAGAGCTCCTGTTGTTAACTTTCTTTTTTAATTTAAACAACGTTAATATTTTTAAAATGTCTGTCAAGACGGTTCTTAAACATATTAACGCTGGTAGAATGAACGACTGACGCGGGAAGATTATTCCATTTATCAATTACTTTAAACGTAAAGAAGTTTTTAGCGATATTAGTAATGAAACGTCTGCCACGCAACTTGAATCCGTTATTGCGAGTATTACTATTATCGAAAGTGAACAATTTGTCAAAATTTACGTTATCGATGTTATTAACGATTTGAAAAAAAAAAAAAAAACTTCAATAAGCTCCCCCTTAATCTCCTAGTTTCGAGTGAATACAAGTCTAACACTTAATCCTATCTTCATAAGGCTTATTGCGCAATGCCGGAATAAGTTTCGTGGCACGACGCTGAACCCTTTCTAACCTATCAATATCCTCACGCAAGTACGGGCACCAAAACTGAACGGCATATTCCAAATGAGGCCTGACTAGGGACTTGTAAAGGGGCAATATAATATCCTTCGATTTAAATTCGAAATTACGCGCTATGAAGCCTAACATCCTATTAGCTTTTGCGCAAGACTCCAGGCACTGGTTCCTAACCTTTAAATCTTTAGTTACGCGTACGCCTAAATCTACTTCCTCGTCAACGCTCGCTAATCCCTATCATCCATCGTGTACACGTAATTATTGTTGCGAGAACCTATATGCAAAACTTTACATTTATCTACGTTAAATTGCATCTGCCACTTATCCGTCCACTCCATAATCCTATCTACATCGTCTTGGATCCTATTTCTATCGTCCTCGTTAACAACCTTACCGCCTATTTTAGTATCGTCCGCGAATTTTGACACGTTACTAATCAATCCTACATCTATGTCGTTAATGTAAATTACGAATAACAATGGGCCTAACACTGAACCCTGTGGGACACCACTACCTACCATCTAACCACCCCGATTCACTACCATTAACTACGACCCTCTGCCTCCTAGCACGAAGCCATTCTTCTAACCAGTTAGCTACCTGACCGCGATACCGTGCGCTTTAACCTTCGCAATTAGTCTCCTATGCGGAACTGTATCGAACGCCTTTTTAAAATCTAAATAAATAACGTCAGCTGCCCTATGCCTATCGTATTCGCGCACTATTCGTTATAAAATTCTAACAAATTGTTAAACAAGACCTATGGCGTCGAAACCCGTGCTGACTACTATTAATCAAACCCCTACTTTCTAAGTGATCGATAATACGATCCCTAACTACGGATTCCAAAAGTTTACCGACAATTGACGTTAAGCTAATGGGCCTATAATTGCTAGCTACCGCGCGGTCGCCTTTTTTAAAAATAGGCGTGACGTTAGCTAATTTGAATCTTCAGGAATAATCCCCGTTTCGAGTGACTGATTAAAAATCTTCGCTAAGGGGCCTACGATAACGTCTTTCAAATCTTTCAAATGTCTAGGATAAAAAGCGTCAGGGCCTGGAGCCTTGCTAACTTTTAGCCTATCGATATAATGCGCAATCTCAGCCTCGTAAACAGTTATTTCATCTAAAATAGTCTCGCTACTAAATGGAACGATATCGTCAACGTCGGGGACATTATTTACGTCCTCTACGGTAAAAACTGTCGCAAAAAAGTTATTGAAAATACCCGCCATCGCCTGAGCGTCAGAAGCCAAAGCGCCATTTACATCCAATAGAGGGCCTATGTTATCCTTTACCGGCTTACGATTATTTACGTATTCAAAAAACTTTTTTGGATTATGTTTACTATCCGCAGCTATAACTATCTCTAAATTACGCTTGGCATTCCTAACTGATCTTTTAACCTGACGTCTAAGCTCGATATATCTATTAAAGTTAGCTACCTGGCCATTGCGCTTGTTAAGTCTATACGCTCTATTACGCTCGTTTATGAACTCGCCTACTTCCCTAGTCCACCACTTCGGCCTACCACGATTTTAACGCGCTTGGGCCTACGAGGAATAAACTCCCTTTCAATATTCCTAAAACTTTCTTTAAACGCCACCCAACGCAAATTTGTATCATTACCCATAAATAAGTTATCCCAGTCCACTACTCTCATCCTATCAGCAAAACTATCAAAATTAGCCCTACGAAAATCAGGGACTTCTATTACGTTACTATCCTGTGTGTTTTCTATCAATAACTTAAACCTAAGAATTTGATGATCGCTACATCCTAAACTCTCGCCTACTTCTAAACTTTCGACTATATTCTCGCCGTTCGTCATCACCAAATCTAAGATATTATCACCGCGCGTTGGTTCGGTAACTATCTGTCGTAAAAAGTTATCGTCCATAAACTCAACCAGTCTCAAACCCTCTTCGTTACCCGTAAAATTCTCGTAATTAACATTAGGACAGTTAAAGTCTCCGACAATTATACTATTCCGATTGTCAATAAAATTACCAAGAAGTGAGTAAAATCTAGTATCTATATCGAGGGGTTGAACGGGAGGTCTATAAACAACGACAAAATTAAAACTAATACTACGCGCCCTAACTTCAACACAGATCGCATTAATTGCTGCCGGAAAATCTAACTTAACCTCGATAGCCCTAAGGGAATTACGAATGTACAGCAAAACGCCGCCTCCAAATCTATGTAACCTATCATTAGTAAAGATTTTAAAACCCGGTATATCAAGTTCCCCCAACAAGTCCCGAGTCACGGTATTTAACCAAGTTTCAGTGATAGCAACTATATCATAGTTGCCGGAATAAATTACCGCCTTAAATTCATTTAATTTATTTCTAATACTACGCGCGTTGCAATAAAAGACGTTTAAGTTATTTTTTACCACGGGCCCGCTTTTTAAACTATTTATCACGTCGGGCCCGCGTTTCCCGGACCCACAACGTTTAAAGAAGGCTTCGACCTATACAGCTTTCGCACGTTTTCGTCTATTAACCTACCTAGCCTAGCATTACCTATTTCATTAAAATGCACCCCATCTTTTATAAAAAGGCTAGGATCATTGAATTCGGACCACAGCTTTACGAAGGGTACACTTTCCTCAGCACAAATCTCTTCTAATTTGTTATTCAAAAATATTGTTTTAGACGTAATTCTAAGACCCAAACCGTGCCTAGGGGTAATACCTAGAACTAAAGACCTATCTGACCTCGCCTTCAGGGACCTAATTAACCCCCTATATCTCTCCAAAAGGTCAGGCACTCTCGTATCTGGCCTATACGAGTCGTTGCCTCCTACCATCGTCACCAACATTGAGTGACGGGAAGCAACGTCAACCCTATCCACTTCGTCTCTAACTCTGTCAACCCTGGCCCCCGGGAGACAGACCCTCCTCCTATTGGTTGGATTCCGTTTAACGAACTCTTTGTCCATGTGGCGCACTAAAGAGTCCCCAATTAAAATAGTTTCCCCCTCATTCACATCCCTTTCCAAATGGGCGAAAGGGTTCGAAACCTCGATAGGGGGGGGATTCCTATCACCTAATGTACGCGGCCTAGCTCCACCCTTAACCTCACTAAATCCCTCGCTATCTACTACTCTCGGACTAACCTTAACCTCTTCCTCGACTCTATCTAACCTTCCCGACAAGCTACCTAAACTAGAAACTAAGTTACGCACCTCACCCTTCAAATTACTAACGTCTTCAACGTTAGTATTGGTTCGGCTTCCGTCAACCGTAGCCCTAACCCTGCCCTCATCAAGCGTTGCAAGTCTATCGCTACCTCACGTACACTGCGTTTTATGTCAACTAATTCCACCATGAACTCGCAAAAGAAACAAACTGATCTATCGGTAATCGCCATTGGACCGCCGTTATAATCCTTAAATTCCGAATACCACCGGTTAACCCTACACCTAACACACGACGCTTTCTGCGACGGCATCGCGGAGTTAAAAATTTAAACCGTCACAGGTATAAGTTAAATTAAGCCGGCACGCTATGAAAACTTCTAAATCGCTAAAAACCACTAATATTCAATTACTTAACTATAACAATGTAAATTTAAACGCAAGTATATAAAATTCAAAAACTATCCAAAGTAAAATTCTCAGCAATATACAAAAGTAAATGCAAAATCAGAGAGCTCAGGAAATGCGTCCGTTCAGTACAGAGTCTGGCTATGGGTCTGGGGTGTCTCGTATAGACGAGGCGTTCTTGTTAAGGGGCAAGGGGGCTCTGCCCCTTCCCCCGCAGCGAGGCTGCAGTCCAAAGAAGAGTCTCGTAATGAAGTTCTCGAATGAAGTGCTTAATCTGAAGTCTAATGAAGAAGTCTAATGAAGAAGTCCAATGAAGAAGTGCTTTAATTTTACAAGTACATGTATAATATAAACTTAAATGTTTTGGGGAGGACAGTTGAAGGTTAAATTTCCCCCCTTTTTAAACACATGATCAGATGGTTTGAAAGATTTCAACTAAAAAAAATAAAAATAAAAACTAATTTGTATTTTTCGCCGAGTCTACATTTATGAAGGCGATATCATTTCGTAATAGTACACATAAGTACAAATTAAGTACACGACTGAGTACGTATTAATTTTGGTTCATTACAATTACGATTACAATTATGGATTACTTCCCATTCGCTTATGATTGTTCATTACAGTTCTATTAAAGTACATTCTTACATTATAAATTAAATCATTACATTTAATTACAATTTCATTGAAGTACATTACAAGTTATTATTAATTACAGTTTCATTAAAGTACATTACGTTATATTAAATTAAAGTATTACAGTTAATTACAATTAAACAGTTACTATAACTTTGTTTTGTTTTTACAGTGTTTCATATTAATAGACAATTAAGATGTTTAGAAATATAATACAACGTACATGGCACTTACGAGATAATTTATTTACGAAATAATATGCTATAATATGTTATGAATTTGAAATCAGAGCGAACGGAGATATTTTATCTTTGAGGCGCTCGATTCTGTCGTAGTGAGTGGAATTTTATAACTTAACTCAGCATTTTTTAGTTCAATGCGGGAGGTGAAATAATAAAGAAAATAAAACGTAAAAAGAATACATGTACGTAATCATGATCGTCAATAGACATGTACGACTGCACACAGTAGTGTACACATATCATTCGTCACACAATAGGTTGTGTGCGTAATATAGACACGAGTAAACATAGACTGATAAGTTGATAGGGCATAACTAGACAATAGGTAGATGAATGAATAAGTAATAAAATTAATAAAGGATAGCGGTCAAGAAAGAACATGAATGTAAGAATGAGTATGGTTGAATAATGAGTATGGTTGAATAATAATGTTTATACTACATAACATATAAATAATGACTTCTATAGAGTGTTTCGTCCTTAGTATGATGTTAAAGAATTTTCATACATTGGATACTAGATATATGATGAAGGGAAAATGTGACGTCATAGTTATTGAATTTTTACGTATAGTACAAATCATTATTAGGAAGATTTACAAGAACGAATTAGAGACAAAGAGTCGGTAGTAATGACTAAGAAGTACAACTACGGGTTCCAATCCTGTTACATGCAATGTGTATGCATAATCTAGGGTCGAGGTTGAGATGCAAGACAATTCATAATTAATTATAATAATTTCTATAACAAATGGAAAATGGATACGACTAAACCATAGATATGGTAGATCGTAGGGTTTTGACACGAACAAAAATAAGAAGCTACAAGTAAAATTATTATCCAAACTCGCGTTAAGCGATTTTGGTTCTTATGTAAAAATGAATATTGATTATTCATTGTTCATTTTTTACATTGCTCTCCCCTTTTAAAATGATATTTATACAATAATATAATAAAATTAATACAATACAATACAATTGAGAAAATAACATCGTAACTAATTCAAGTTAGGTGACGAATTTTTCTTTACATTACAAGTTTTATACAGAACAAGCGAGTTATTATATAATATAAAAGAATTCAAAGATTAATACTTTAATTTAGATAAACAATTAAGTTAGACAAAGAATGATATTGTTAATTATTTTTTTTTTTTTTTTTTTTTATGTGGGGAAAATTACATTCATAATGAATAGGTAAAAGGGAAAAACATAAATTTTAAAGTTCATGGATTTTTCGAGGTTACCATGATAGTACAATTCGTAACTAATTTTATTGACTATTGTAGGTAAAAAATCGAATTATGTAATGGATGATGTATAGACCTGTGGTCAAGTGTGTATTTGGGTGTATTA
This sequence comes from Bathynomus jamesi, assembly GCA_023014485.1. NCBI lineage: Eukaryota > Metazoa > Arthropoda > Malacostraca > Isopoda > Cirolanidae > Bathynomus > Bathynomus jamesi. The sequence continues at coordinate 430,628 of JAJOZX010003754.1, read as the reverse complement.
GGTGCAAAGTGTGTATTTTACAATTTCGAGGGACAGATTAGCTGATAGGATTGCTCAAGTAACTGAATAAATGCATGAGCGAGAATTTATATATAGTAAGCAAAAATGCTTAGGACTATATAAATAGCATAGTTAGCACTTACACGCTATGAAATAGTTTATTGTGACATCCAATGATTTTAGCATAAGGTTTGTATATATATATATATATATATAGTGCGCATACATGCGTGTGTATGTGTAGGGATTTGGAAGGTTTTTGAATGAACAAAGTTTAAAAATAATGTATAATAATTTAAGATGGGTTTAGGGTTATAAAATCTTTTAAGTTTAAGTCAATTATTGTCATTATTATTATTATTATTATTATTATTATTATTATTACTATAAAATCCTTTAAGTTCAAGGTAGTATTTAAGTATTTAATTAAATCAGTTACACGAATTAAGGTAATAAAAAAAGACGTACTTAGAAGACCTTACGAGTAATGACAGTAACTCTCACGGTTTTAAAATTGAATTTCGACACAATTAAATTCGACTACGACAATTACTCAGTATTAATCGAATTAAAAAAATATAAAATATATAAAGTTTGGAAATAGAAATCAATGATAAACTATAATAAACTAAGCATATAATATTCTTAAAAATAAAAAAACACAACTTAACATAAACGGAGGTTATGTTCCATAGTACTAAAGAGGAATTAACCATGGTTGAACCATTTCTCCGGTTGTCACTGGGTTCAACTGGGGTTGGGGGTATGAAAATAAAATAAACTTAAAAGACAAAGTTTGTAGTACGACATTCGGGGGAATTGAGTGACTAAGGGGGGTATAAGTCTGAAATTGACAATTACATCTTTCGTGAGCACTTTGCTCTTTCTTTTTAAAAAAGATTGCTTGTCACACTACTTAGAACAAAAAATTAAAAGAGTTCAACAAACGGAGGGATGGCATGTTCCTCATATACATTACAATAATTACCAAAATCGTTACAAACAATTGTAAAAACTATTTTGGTTACAAATAATGAATTACATAACTATATATTTATATACGTAACAATGGCATGAAAAAGACAAATCGGTCAATTTCCTTTAAACAAAAAAAAAGTTAAACTAAAGACACAAACGGGTTAATTCAGGTTGAATTTAATTCTCTTTTACAACAAAAAAAAGGTTGAATTAAATTCTCTTGAACAACAAAAAAAGGTTGAATTCAATTGACTGCATTGAAAACTTGGGACTTGAAAACTAACTTCGACTTAAAAACTAACTTCGACTTAAAAACTAACTTTGACTTGAACTCTCTAACTTCAAATAAAACTCTCTGACTTCAAATAAAACTCTCTGACTTCAAATAAAACTGACTTCAACTCTATCAAGTATTCTGAAACTGAAAATGAAACTTAAGTGTCTAACTTGAACGCTTGTCAAGTATTCTGAAACTTAAACTGTCTAACTTGAACGCTTGTCAAGTATTCTGAAACTTAAACTGTCTAACTTGAACGCTTGTCAAGTATCTTGAAACTTAAACTGTCCAACTTGAACGCTTGTCAAGTATCTTGAAACTTAAACTGTCTAACTTGAACGCTTGTCAAGTGAAGATTAACTGAAAATGGAAAATGACTGCACTTGATCTTTATCAAGTGGAGACGATTAACCTCTGTTTTGGTTGACCCTCTTGGTGCAACCTTCGGACTTCAAAAAATGACTTCAAAAAATGACTTCAAAATATGACTTCAAAAAAATGACTTCAAAAAAATGACTTCAAAATTACTTCAAGTATCTTATAAATCTCTGGGGTTTGGTTGTCCCTTTTGGTTACAACCAACTGAAACTGTCTGAAAACTGAAAATGGAACTTGAAACTGCTTCAAGTAACTCTATAACTCTATAAACTCTCTCTAAACTCTCTCTCTCTTAATTTGCAAGTCAATTCAATAATTTGAAAAAAATTTGCAAACAAAAATAAAAAAATGTAAACAATATTTCATCTCGAATGTACGGGAAGGTACATAAAATAAAATTATTCTATACTGAATATAACAGTGAAAATAACTCTCTTGAAATTAACTCTCTTGAAATTAACTCTCTGTTACAATTAACTCTGTTACAATTAACTCTCTGTTACAATTAACTCTGTTACAATTAACTCTCTTTGAAATTAACTCTCTTTGAAATTAACTTTCTTGAAATTACTGTTTCAATAAAGACAAATGTATCACTGGTGTCTGAAGTGTTCACCGTGTTTTGTGTTAATTCTGGCTCCATACTAAATATTAACTGTTATAATACTGACTTTTCAAGTGTTTATAAATTACTTAAAAAAACAAACTGTACTTAACAAAATTTTCTATGGGGAAATCCTTGAGACGTGTCCTCAAGACGTCTCCCTGGCTACTTCTTCTTGGATGAAAACTAGGCGTGGAGAACTTGGAGTCGTGACACACCGGTTCAAGGGTGGATGTTACGAACAAGAAGTCGTGACATGCCGGTCAAATGGTTTTATCCTGATGCAGGGTAATTTCTATCTTGGCCAAAGAGTGGCCTCTTCTTAAAATAATCTTCTTCTTAAAATAATCTTCTTCTTATCCTGGGGCAGGGTCGCCAAATGTTAGACCCCATATCTTCTTCTTCTTCTTATCCTGGCTATGGGTCTGGGGTGTCTCGTATAGACGAGGCGTTCTTGTTAAGGGGCAAGGGGGCTCTGCCCCTTCCCCCGCAGCGAGGCTGCAGTCCAAAGAAGAGTCTCGTAATGAAGTTCTCGAATGAAGTGCTTAATCTGAAGTCTAATGAAGAAGTCTAATGAAGAAGTCCAATGAAGAAGTGCTTTAATTTTACAAGTACATGTATAATATAAACTTAAATGTTTTGGGGAGGACAGTTGAAGGTTAAATTTCCCCCCTTTTTAAACACATGATCAGATGGTTTGAAAGATTTCAACTAAAAAAAATAAAAATAAAAACTAATTTGTATTTTTCGCCGAGTCTACATTTATGAAGGCGATATCATTTCGTATAGTACACATAAGTACAAATTAAGTACACGACTGAGTACGTATTAATTTTGGTTCATTACAATTACGATTACAATTATGGATTACTTCCCATTCGCTTATGATTGTTCATTACAGTTCTATTAAAGTACATTCTTACATTATAAATTAAATCATTACATTTAATTACAATTTCATTGAAGTACATTACAAGTTATTATTAATTACAGTTTCATTAAAGTACATTACGTTATATTAAATTAAAGTATTACAGTTAATTACAATTAAACAGTTACTATAACTTTGTTTTGTTTTTACAGTGTTTCATATTAATAGACAATTAAGATGTTTAGAAATATAATACAACGTACATGGCACTTACGAGATAATTTATTTACGAAATAATATGCTATAATATGTTATGAATTTGAAATCAGAGCGAACGGAGATATTTTATCTTTGAGGCGCTCGATTCTGTCGTAGTGAGTGGAATTTTATAACTTAACTCAGCATTTTTTAGTTCAATGCGGGAGGTGAAATAATAAAAGAAAATAAAACGTAAAAAGAATACATGTACGTAATCATGATCGTCAATAGACATGTACGACTGCACACAGTAGTGTACACATATCATTCGTCACACAATAGGTTGTGTGCGTAATATAGACACGAGTAAACATAGACTGATAAGTTGATAGGGCATAACTAGACAATAGGTAGATGAATGAATAAGTAATAAAATTAATAAAGGATAGCGGTCAAGAAAGAACATGAATGTAAGAATGAGTATGGTTGAATAATGAGTATGGTTGAATAATAATGTTTATACTACATAACATATAAATAATGACTTCTATAGAGTGTTTCGTCCTTAGTATGATGTTAAAGAATTTTCATACATTGGATACTAGATATATGATGAAGGGAAAATGTGACGTCATAGTTATTGAATTTTTACGTATAGTACAAATCATTATTAGGAAGATTTACAAGAACGAATTAGAGACAAAGAGTGGGTAGTAATGACTAAGAAGTACAACTACGGGTTCCAATCCTGTTACATGCAATGTGTATGCATAATCTAGGGTCGAGGGTGAGATGCAAGACAATTCATAATTAATTATAATAATTTCTATAACAAATGGAAAATGGATACGACTAAACCATAGATATGGTAGATCGTAGGGTTTTGACACGAACAAAAATAAGAAGCTACAAGTAAAATTATTATCCAAACTCGCGTTAAGCGATTTTGGTTCTTATGTAAAAATGAATATTGATTATTCATTGTTCATTTTTTACATTGCTCTCCCCTTTTAAAATGATATTTATACAATAATATAATAAAATTAATACAATACAATACAATTGAGAAAATAACATCGTAACTAATTCAAGTTAGGTGACGAATTTTTCTTTACATTACAAGTTTTATACAGAACAAGTGAGTTATTATATAATATAAAAGAATTCAAAGATTAATACTTTAATTTAGATAAACAATTAAGTTAGACAAAGAATGATATTAATTTTTTTTTTTTTTTTTTTTTTTTCTGTGGGGAAAATTACATTCATAATGAATAGGTAAAAGGGAAAAACATAAATTTTAAAGTTCATGGATTTTTCGAGGTTACCATGATAGTACAATTCGTAACTAATTTTATTGACTATTGTAGGTAAAAAATCGAATTATGTAATGGATGATGTATAGACCTGTGGTCAAGTGTGTATTTGGTGTATTAGGTGCAAAGTGTGTATTTTACAATTTCGAGGGACAGATTAGCTGATAGGATTGCTCAAGTAACTGAATAAATGCATGAGCGAGAATTTATATATAGTAAGCAAAAATGCTTAGGACTATATAAATAGCATAGTTAGCACTTACACGCTATGAAATAGTTTATTGTGACATCCAATGATTTTAGCATAAGGTTTGTATATATATATATATATATATAGTGCGCATACATGCGTGTGTATGTGTAGGGATTTGGAAGGTTTTTGAATGAACAAAGTTTAAAAATAATGTATAATAATTTAAGATGGGTTTAGGGTTATAAAATCTTTTAAGTTTAAGTCAATTATTGTCATTATTATTATTATTATTATTATTATTATTATTATTACTATAAAATCCTTTAAGTTCAAGGTAGTATTTAAGTATTTAATTAAATCAGTTACACGAATTAAGGTAATAAAAAAAGACGTACTTAGAAGACCTTACGAGTAATGACAGTAACTCTCACGGTTTTAAAATTGAATTTCGACACAATTAAATTCGACTACGACAATTACTCAGTATTAATCGAATTAAAAAAAATATAAAATATATAAAGTTTGGAAATAGAAATCAATGATAAACTATAATAAACTAAGCATATAATATTCTTAAAAATAAAAAAACACAACTTAACATAAACGGAGGTTATGTTCCATAGTACTAAAGAGGAATTAACCATGGTTGAACCATTTCTCCGGTTGTCACTGGGTTCAACTGGGGTTGGGGGTATGAAAATAAAATAAACTTAAAAGACAAAGTTTGTAGTACGACATTCGGGGGAATTGAGTGACTAAGCGGGGGGTATAAGTCTGAAATTGACAATTACATCTTTCGTGAGCACTTTGCTCTTTCTTTTTAAAAAAGATTGCTTGTCACACTACTTAGAACAAAAAATTAAAAGAGTTCAACAAACGGAGGGATGGCATGTTCCTCATATACATTACAATAATTACCAAAATCGTTACAAACAATTGTAAAAACTATTTTGGTTACAAATAATGAATTACATAACTATATATTTATATACGTAACAATGGCATGAAAAAGACAAATCGGTCAATTTCCTTTAAACAAAAAAAAAGTTAAACTAAAGACACAAACGGGTTAATTCAGGTTGAATTTAATTCTCTTTTACAACAAAAAAAAGGTTGAATTAAATTCTCTTGAACAACAAAAAAAGGTTGAATTCAATTGACTGCATTGAAAACTTGGGACTTGAAAACTAACTTCGACTTAAAAACTAACTTCGACTTAAAAACTAACTTTGACTTGAACTCTCTAACTTCAAATAAAACTCTCTGACTTCAAATAAAACTCTCTGACTTCAAATAAAACTGACTTCAACTCTATCAAGTATTCTGAAACTGAAAATGAAACTTAAGTGTCTAACTTGAACGCTTGTCAAGTATTCTGAAACTTAAACTGTCTAACTTGAACGCTTGTCAAGTATTCTGAAACTTAAACTGTCTAACTTGAACGCTTGTCAAGTATCTTGAAACTTAAACTGTCCAACTTGAACGCTTGTCAAGTATCTTGAAACTTAAACTGTCTAACTTGAACGCTTGTCAAGTGAAGATTAACTGAAAATGGAAAATGACTGCACTTGATCTTTATCAAGTGGAGACGATTAACCTCTGTTTTGGTTGACCCTCTTGGTGCAACCTTCGGACTTCAAAAAATGACTTCAAAAAATGACTTCAAAATATGACTTCAAAAAAATGACTTCAAAAAAATGACTTCAAAATTACTTCAAGTATCTTATAAATCTCTGGGGTTTGGTTGTCCCTTTTGGTTACAACCAACTGAAACTGTCTGAAAACTGAAAATGGAACTTGAAACTGCTTCAAGTAACTCTATAACTCTATAAACTCTCTCTAAACTCTCTCTCTCTTAATTTGCAAGTCAATTCAATAATTTGAAAAAAATTTGCAAACAAAATAAAAAAATGTAAACAATATTTCATCTCGAATGTACGGGAAGGTACATAAAATAAAATTATTCTATACTGAATATAACAGTGAAAATAACTCTCTTGAAATTAACTCTCTTGAAATTAACTCTCTGTTACAATTAACTCTCTGTTACAATTAACTCTCTGTTACAATTAACTCTGTTACAATTAACTCTCTTTGAAATTAACTCTCTTTGAAATTAACTTTCTTGAAATTACTGTTTCAATAAAGACAAATGTATCACTGGTGTCTGAAGTGTTCACCGTGTTTTGTGTTAATTCTGGCTCCATACTAAATATTAACTGTTATAATACTGACTTTTCAAGTGTTTATAAATTACTTAAAAAAACAAACTGTACTTAACAAAATTTTCTATGGGGAAATCCTTGAGACGTGTCCTCAAGACGTCTCCCTGGCTACTTCTTCTTGGATGAAAACTAGGCGTGGAGAACTTGGAGTCGTGACACACCGGTTCAAGGGTGGATGTTACGAACAAGAAGTCGTGACATGCCGGTCAAATGGTTTTATCCTGATGCAGGGTAATTTCTATCTTGGCCAAAGAGTGGCCTTCTTCTTAAAAATATATCTTCTTCTTAAAATAATCTTCTTCTTATCCTGGGGCAGGGTCGCCAAATGTTAGACCCATATCTCTTCTTCTTCTTATCCTGGCTATCTACAGATATACAGAAGCTAAGGCTAACAAAGACCCTAAGATCCACTCTAAGGCTAGCCCGAGAGAAAGGAGAGAGTAGGGGGTTAAGAGAAGAGAGAGAATAAGGGGTTAAGTAAGGAGCAACACCTATCATTCATGGTGTTAACATTCATTCAGAAAAAGAGGGAAAAAGTCTCACCATCATCATCCGCCGGCCACTGCCGACAAGTCAGAAAAATAGTCGGAGAATATAGGAGAGGGGTGAAAGATGAAAAGAAGTAAAATAAGAACGCTTACAAACCATGCAAACACAGTCTTAACTCACTGTCATACCATGCAAACTACAAACATGCAAGAAAAGAGTTAGACATGCAAAGTAAGGAGGATAAGAAAAAAAAAAAAAAGTAGGTAAAGTTAAACAAAAAGTGGTAGTTAGTTTACGCTATGAGCTACATCTACATTCGTGTTAGTCTTTTTTTTTTTTTTTTTTTTTATTGCTGGCATCACGCTGGCATGTCACAAGCTGGCATTCATCGTCAACAGACTCATCCTCGAGCACCACCACCAGAGCTCCTGTTGTTAACTTTCTTTTTTAATTTTAAACAACGTTAATATTTTTAAAATGTCTGTCAAGACGGTTCTTAAACACATTAACGCTGGTAGAATGAACGACTGACGCGGGAAGATTATTCCATTTATCAATTACTTTAAACGTAAAGAAGTTTTTAGCGATATTAGTAATGAAACGTCTGCCACGCAACTTGAATCCGTTATTGCGAGTATTACTATTATCGAAAGTGAACAATTTGTCAAAATTTACGTTATCGATGTTATTAACGATTTTGAAAACTTCAATAAGCTCCCCCCTTAATCTCCTAGTTTCGAGTGAATACAAGTCTAACACTTTAATCCTATCTTCATAAGGCTTATTGCGCAATGCCGGAATAAGTTTCGTGGCACGACGCTGAACCCTTTCTAACCTATCAATATCCTCACGCAAGTACGGGCACCAAAACTGAACGGCATATTCCAAATGAGGCCTGACTAGGGACTTGTAAAGGGGCAATATAATATCCTTCGATTTAAATTCGAAATTACGCGCTATGAAGCCTAACATCCTATTAGCTTTTGCGCAAGACTCCAGGCACTGGTTCCTAACCTTTAAATCTTTAGTTACGCGTACGCCTAAATCTACTTCCTCGTCAACGCTCGCTAAATCCCTATCATCCATCGTGTACACGTAATTATTGTTGCGAGAACCTATATGCAAAACTTTACATTTATCTACGTTAAATTGCATCTGCCACTTATCCGTCCACTCCATAATCCTATCTACATCGTCTTGGATCCTATTTCTATCGTCCTCGTTAACAACCTTACCGCCTATTTTAGTATCGTCCGCGAATTTTGACACGTTACTAATCAATCCTACATCTATGTCGTTAATGTAAATTACGAATAACAATGGGCCTAACACTGAACCCTGTGGGACACCACTACCTACCTCTAACCACCCCGATTCACTACCATTAACTACGACCCTCTGCCTCCTAGCACGAAGCCATTCTTCTAACCAGTTAGCTACCTGACCGCGGATACCGTGCGCTTTAACCTTCGCAATTAGTCTCCTATGCGGAACTGTATCGAACGCCTTTTTAAAATCTAAATAAATAACGTCAGCTGCCCTATGCCTATCGTATTCGCGCACTATTTCGTTATAAAATTCTAACAAATTTGTTAAACAAGACCTATGGCGTCGAAACCCGTGCTGACTACTATTAATCAAACCCCTACTTTCTAAGTGATCGATAATACGATCCCTAACTACGGATTCCAAAAGTTTACCGACAATTGACGTTAAGCTAATGGGCCTATAATTGCTAGCTACCGCGCGGTCGCCTTTTTTAAAAATAGGCGTGACGTTAGCTAATTTGAAATCTTCAGGAATAATCCCCGTTTCGAGTGACTGATTAAAAATCTTCGCTAAGGGGCCTACGATAACGTCTTTCAAATCTTTCAAATGTCTAGGATAAAAAGCGTCAGGGCCTGGAGCCTTGCTAACTTTTAGCCTATCGATATAATGCGCAATCTCAGCCTCGTAAACAGTTATTTCATCTAAAATAGTCTCGCTACTAAATGGAACGATATCGTCAACGTCGGGGACATTATTTACGTCCTCTACGGTAAAAACTGTCGCAAAAAAGTTATTGAAAATACCCGCCATCGCCTGAGCGTCAGAAGCCAAAGCGCCATTTACATCCAATAGAGGGCCTATGTTATCCTTTACCGGCTTACGATTATTTACGTATTCAAAAAACTTTTTTGGATTATGTTTACTATCCGCAGCTATAACTATCTCTAAATTACGCTTGGCATTCCTAACTGATCTTTTAACCTGACGTCTAAGCTCGATATATCTATTAAAGTTAGCTACCTGGCCATTGCGCTTGTTAAGTCTATACGCTCTATTACGCTCGTTTATGAACTCGCCTACTTCCCTAGTCCACCACTTCGGCCTACCACGATTTTTAACGCGCTTGGGCCTACGAGGAATAAACTCCCTTTCAATATTCCTAAAACTTTCTTTAAACGCCACCCAACGCAAATTCGTATCATTACCCATAAATAAGTTATCCCAGTCCACTACTCTCATCCTATCAGCAAAACTATCAAAATTAGCCCTACGAAAATCAGGGACTTCTATTACGTTACTATCCTGTGTGTTTTCTATCAATAACTTAAACCTAAGAATTTGATGATCGCTACATCCTAAACTCTCGCCTACTTCTAAACTTTCGACTATATTCTCGCCGTTCGTCATCACCAAATCTAAGATATTATCACCGCGCGTTGGTTGGGTAACTATCTGTCGTAAAAAGTTATCGTCCATAACTCAACCAGTCTCAAACCCTCTTCGTTACCCGTAAAATTCTCGTAATTAACATTAGGACAGTTAAAGTCTCCGACAATTATACTATTCCGATTGTCAATAAAATTACCAAGAAGTGAGTAAAATCTAGTATCTATATCGAGGGGTTGAACGGGAGGTCTATAAACAACGACAAATTAAAACTAATACTACGCGCCCTAACTTCAACACAGATCGCATTAATTGCTGCCGGAAAATCTAACTTAACCTCGATAGCCCTAAGGGAATTACGAATGTACAGCAAAACGCCGCCTCCAAATCTATGTAACCTATCATTAGTAAAGATTTTAAAACCCGGTATATCAAGTTCCCCAACAAGTCCCGAGTCACGGTATTTAACCAAGTTTCAGTGATAGCAACTATATCATAGTTGCCGGAATAAATTACCGCCTTAAATTCATTTAATTTATTTCTAATACTACGCGCGTTGCAATAAAAGACGTTTAAGTTATTTTTTACCACGGGCCCGCTTTTTAAACTATTTATCACGTCGGGCCCGCGTTTCCCGGACCCACAACGTTTAAAGAAGGCTTCGACCTATACAGCTTTCGCACGTTTTCGTCTATTAACCTACCTAGCCTAGCATTACCTATTTCATTAAAATGCACCCCATCTTTTATAAAAAGGCTAGGATCATTGAATTCGGACCACAGCTTTACGAAGGGTACACTTTCCTCAGCACAAATCTCTTCTAATTTGTTATTCAAAAATATTGTTTTAGACGTAATTCTAAGACCCAAACCGTGCCTAGGGGTAATACCTAGAACTAAAGACCTATCTGACCTCGCCTTCAGGGACCTAATTAACCCCCTATATCTCTCCAAAAGGTCAGGCACTCTCGTATCTGGCCTATACGAGTCGTTGCCTCCTACCATCGTCACCAACATTGAGTGACGGGAAGCAACGTCAACCCTATCCACTTCGTCTCTAACTCTGTCAACCCTGGCCCCCGGGAGACAGACCCTCCTCCTATTGGTTGGATTCCGTTTAACGAACTCTTTGTCCATGTGGCGCACTAAAGAGTCCCCAATTAAAATAGTTTCCCCCTCATTCACATCCCTTTCCAAATGGGCGAAAGGGTTCGAAACCTCGATAGGGGGGGATTCCTATCACCTAATGTACGCGGCCTAGCTCCACCCTTAACCTCACTAAATCCCTCGCTATCTACTACTCTCGGACTAACCTTAACCTCTTCCTCGACTCTATCTAACCTTCCCGACAAGCTACCTAAACTAGAAACTAAGTTACGCACCTCACCCTTCAAATTACTAACGTCTTCAACGTTAGTATTGGTTCGGCTTCCGTCAACCGTAGCCCTAACCCTGCCCTCATCAAGCGTTGCAAGTCTATCGCTACCTCACGTACACTGCGTTTTATGTCAACTAATTCCACCATGAACTCGCAAAAGAAACAAACTGATCTATCGGTAATCGCCATTGGACCGCCGTTATAATCCTTAAATTCCGAATACCACCGGTTAACCCTACACCTAACACACGACGCTTTCTGCGACGGCATCGCGGAGTTAAAAATTTAAACCGTCACAGTATAAGTTAAATTAAGCCGGCACGCTATGAAAACTTCTAAATCGCTAAAAAACCACTAATATTCAATTACTTAACTATAACAATGTAAATTTAAACGCAAGTATATAAAATTCAAAAACTATCCAAAGTAAAATTCTCAGCAATATACAAAAGTAAATGCAAAATCAGAGAGCTCAGGAAATGCGTCCGTTCAGTACAGAGTCTGGCTATGGTCTGGGGTGTCTCGTATAGACGAGGCGTTCTTGTTAAGGGGCAAGGGGGCTCTGCCCCTTCCCCCGCAGCGAGGCTGCAGTCCAAAGAAGAGTCTCGTAATGAAGTTCTCGAATGAAGTGCTTAATCTGAAGTCTAATGAAGAAGTCTAATGAAGAAGTCCAATGAAGAAGTGCTTTAATTTTACAAGTACATGTATAATATAAACTTAAATGTTTTGGGGAGGACAGTTGAAGGTTAAATTTCCCCCCTTTTTAAACACATGATCAGATGGTTTGAAAGATTTCAACTAAAAAAATAAAAATAAAAACTAATTTGTATTTTTCGCCGAGTCTACATTTATGAAGGCGATATCATTTCGTAATAGTACACATAAGTACAAATTAAGTACACGACTGAGTACGTATTAATTTTGGTTCATTACAATTACGATTACAATTATGGATTACTTCCCATTCGCTTATGATTGTTCATTACAGTTCTATTAAAGTACATTCTTACATTATAAATTAAATCATTACATTTAATTACAATTTCATTGAAGTACATTACAAGTTATTATTAATTACAGTTTCATTAAAGTACATTACGTTATATTAAATTAAAGTATTACAGTTAATTACAATTAAACAGTTACTATAACTTTGTTTTGTTTTTACAGTGTTTCATATTAATAGACAATTAAGATGTTTAGAAATATAATACAACGTACATGGCACTTACGAGATAATTTATTTACGAAATAATATGCTATAATATGTTATGAATTTGAAATCAGAGCGAACGGAGATATTTTATCTTTGAGGCGCTCGATTCTGTCGTAGTGAGTGGAATTTTATAACTTAACTCAGCATTTTTTAGTTCAATGCGGGAGGTGAAATAATAAAAGAAAATAAAACGTAAAAAGAATACATGTACGTAATCATGATCGTCAATAGACATGTACGACTGCACACAGTAGTGTACACATATCATTCGTCACACAATAGGTTGTGTGCGTAATATAGACACGAGTAAACATAGACTGATAAGTTGATAGGGCATAACTAGACAATAGGTAGATGAATGAATAAGTAATAAAATTAATAAAGGATAGCGGTCAAGAAAGAACATGAATGTAAGAATGAGTATGGTTGAATAATGAGTATGGTTGAATAATAATGTTTATACTACATAACATATAAATAATGACTTCTATAGAGTGTTTCGTCCTTAGTATGATGTTAAAGAATTTTCATACATTGGATACTAGATATATGATGAAGGGAAAATGTGACGTCATAGTTATTGAATTTTTACGTATAGTACAAATCATTATTAGGAAGATTTACAAGAACGAATTAGAGACAAAGAGTCGGTAGTAATGACTAAGAAGTACAACTACGGGTTCCAATCCTGTTACATGCAATGTGTATGCATAATCTAGGGTCGAGGTTGAGATGCAAGACAATTCATAATTAATTATAATAATTTCTATAACAAATGGAAAATGGATACGACTAAACCATAGATATGGTAGATCGTAGGGTTTTGACACGAACAAAAATAAGAAGCTACAAGTAAAATTATTATCCAAACTCGCGTTAAGCGATTTTGGTTCTTATGTAAAAATGAATATTGATTATTCATTGTTCATTTTTTACATTGCTCTCCCCTTTTAAAATGATATTTATACAATAATATAATAAAATTAATACAATACAATACAATTGAGAAAATAACATCGTAACTAATTCAAGTTAGGTGACGAATTTTTCTTTACATTACAAGTTTTATACAGAACAAGCGAGTTATTATATAATATAAAAGAATTCAAAGATTAATACTTTAATTTAGATAAACAATTAAGTTAGACAAAGAATGATATTGTTAATTTATTTATTTTTTTATTTTTTTTTTTTATGTGGGGAAAATTACATTCATAATGAATAGGTAAAAGGGAAAAACATAAATTTTAAAGTTCATGGATTTTTCGAGGTTACCATGATAGTACAATTCGTAACTAATTTTATTGACTATTGTAGGTAAAAAATCGAATTATGTAATGGATGATGTATAGACCTGTGGTCAAGTGTGTATTTGGGTGTATTAGGTGCAAAGTGTGTATTTTACAATTTCGAGGGACAGATTAGCTGATAGGATTGCTCAAGTAACTGAATAAATGCATGAGCGAGAATTTATATATAGTAAGCAAAAATGCTTAGGACTATATAAATAGCATAGTTAGCACTTACACGCTATGAAATAGTTTATTGTGACATCCAATGATTTTAGCATAAGGTTTGTATATATATATATATATATATAGTGCGCATACATGCGTGTGTATGTGTAGGGATTTGGAAGGTTTTTGAATGAACAAAGTTTAAAAATAATGTATAATAATTTAAGATGGGTTTAGGGTTATAAAATCTTTTAAGTTTAAGTCAATTATTGTCATTATTATTATTATTATTATTATTATTATTATTATTACTATAAAATCCTTTAAGTTCAAGGTAGTATTTAAGTATTTAATTAAATCAGTTACACGAAATAAGGTAATAAAAAAAGACGTACTTAGAAGACCTTACGAGTAATGACAGTAACTCTCACGGTTTTAAAATTGAATTTCGACACAATTAAATTCGACTACGACAATTACTCAGTATTAATCGAATTAAAAAAAATATAAAATATATAAAGTTTGGAAATAGAAATCAATGATAAACTATAATAAACTAAGCATATAATATTCTTAAAAATAAAAAAACACAACTTAACATAAACGGAGGTTATGTTCCATAGTACTAAAGAGGAATTAACCATGGTTGAACCATTTCTCCGGTTGTCACTGGGTTCAACTGGGGTTGGGGGTATGAAAATAAAATAAACTTAAAAGACAAAGTTTGTAGTACGACATTCGGGGGAATTGAGTGACTAAGCGGGGGGTATAAGTCTGAAATTGACAATTACATCTTTCGTGAGCACTTTGCTCTTTCTTTTTAAAAAAGATTGCTTGTCACACTACTTAGAACAAAAAATTAAAAGAGTTCAACAAACGGAGGGATGGCATGTTCCTCATATACATTACAATAATTACCAAAATCGTTACAAACAATTGTAGAAACTATTTTGGTTACAAATAATGAATTACATAACTATATATTTATATACGTAACAATGGCATGAAAAAGACAAATCGGTCAATTTCCTTTAAACAAAAAAAAAGTTAAACTAAAGACACAAACGGGTTAATTCAGGTTGAATTTAATTCTCTTTTACAACAAAAAAAAGGTTGAATTAAATTCTCTTGAACAACAAAAAAAGGTTGAATTCAATTGACTGCATTGAAAACTTGGGACTTGAAAACTAACTTCGACTTAAAAACTAACTTCGACTTAAAAACTAACTTTGACTTGAACTCTCTAACTTCAAATAAAACTCTCTGACTTCAAATAAAACTCTCTGACTTCAAATAAAACTGACTTCAACTCTATCAAGTATTCTGAAACTGAAAATGAAACTTAAGTGTCTAACTTGAACGCTTGTCAAGTATTCTGAAACTTAAACTGTCTAACTTGAACGCTTGTCAAGTATTCTGAAACTTAAACTGTCTAACTTGAACGCTTGTCAAGTATCTTGAAACTTAAACTGTCCAACTTGAACGCTTGTCAAGTATCTTGAAACTTAAACTGTCTAACTTGAACGCTTGTCAAGTGAAGATTAACTGAAAATGGAAAATGACTGCACTTGATCTTTATCAAGTGGAGACGATTAACCCTGTGTTTGGTTGACCCTCTTGGTGCAACCTTCGGACTTCAAAAAATGACTTCAAAAAATGACTTCAAAAATGACTTCAAAAAAATGACTTCAAAAAAATGACTTCAAAATTACTTCAAGTATCTTATAAATCTCTGGGGTTTGGTTGTCCCTTTTGGTTACAACCAACTGAAACTGTCTGAAAACTGAAAATGGAACTTGAAACTGCTTCAAGTAACTCTATAACTCTATAAACTCTCTCTAAACTCTCTCTCTCTTAATTTGCAAGTCAATTCAATAATTTGAAAAAAATTTGCAAACAAAAATAAAAAAATGTAAACAATATTTCATCTGAATGTACGGGAAGGTACATAAAATAAAATTATTCTATACTGAATATAACAGTGAAAATAACTCTCTTGAAATTAACTCTCTTGAAATTAACTCTCTGTTACAATTAACTCTCTGTTACAATTAACTCTCTGTTACAATTAACTCTGTTACAATTAACTCTCTTTGAAATTAACTCTCTTTGAAATTAACTTTCTTGAAATTACTGTTTCAATAAAGACAAATGTATCACTGGTGTCTGAAGTGTTCACCGTGTTTTGTGTTAATTCTGGCTCCATACTAAATATTAACTGTTATAATACTGACTTTTCAAGTGTTTATAAATTACTTAAAAAAACAAACTGTACTTAACAAAATTTTCTATGGGGAAATCCTTGAGACGTGTCCTCAAGACGTCTCCCTGGCTACTTCTTCTTGGATGAAAACTAGGCGTGGAGAACTTGGAGTCGTGACACACCGGTTCAAGGGTGGATGTTACGAACAAGAAGTCGTGACATGCCGGTCAAATGGTTTTATCCTGATGCAGGGTAATTTCTATCTTGGCCAAAGAGTGGCCTCTTCTTAAAATAATCTTCTTCTTAAAATAATCTTCTTCTTATCCTGGGGCAGGGTCGCCAAATGTTAGACCCCATATCTTCTTCTTCTTCTTATCCTGGCTATCTACAGATCTACAGAAGCTAAGGCTAACAAAGACCCTAAGATCCACTCTAAGGCTAGCCCGAGAGAAAGGAGAGAGTAGGGGGTTAAGAGAAGAGAGGAGAATAAGGGGTTAAGTAAGGAGCAACACCTATCATTCATGGGTTAACATTCATTCAGAAAAAGAGGGAAAAAGTCTCACCATCATCATCCGCCGGCCACTGCCGACAAGTCAGAAAAATAGTCGGAGAATATAGGAGAGGGGTGAAAGATGAAAAGAAGTAAAATAAGAACGCTTACAAACCATGCAAACACAGTCTTAACTCACTGTCATACCATGCAAACTACAAACATGCAAAAAAGAGTTAGAGACATGCAAAGTAAGGAGGATAAGAAAAAAAAAAAAAAGTAGGTAAAGTTAAACAAAAAGTGGGTTAGTTTACGCTATGAGCTACATCTACATTCGTGTTAGTCTATTTTTTTTTTTTTTTTTTTTTATTGCTGGCATCACGCTGGCATGTCACAAGCTGGCATTCATCGTCAACAGACTCATCCTCGAGCACCACCACCAGAGCTCCTGTTGTTAACTTTCTTTTTTAATTTTAAACAACGTTAATATTTTAAAATGTCTGTCAAGACGGTTCTTAAACACATTAACGCTGGTAGAATGAACGACTGACGCGGGAAGATTATTCCATTTATCAATTACTTTAAACGTAAAGAAGTTTTTAGCGATATTAGTAATGAAACGTCTGCCACGCAACTTGAATCCGTTATTGCGAGTATTACTATTATCGAAAGTGAACAATTTGTCAAAATTTACGTTATCGATGTTATTAAACGATTTTGAAAACTTCAATAAGCTCCCCCCTTAATCTCCTAGTTTCGAGTGAATACAAGTCTAACACTTTAATCCTATCTTCATAAGGCTTATTGCGCAATGCCGGAATAAGTTTCGTGGCACGACGCTGAACCCTTTCTAACCTATCAATATCCTCACGCAAGTACGGGCACCAAAACTGAACGGCATATTCCAAATGAGGCCTGACTAGGGACTTGTAAAGGGGCAATATAATATCCTTCGATTTAAATTCGAAATTACGCGCTATGAAGCCTAACATCCTATTAGCTTTTGCGCAAGACTCCAGGCACTGGTTCCTAACCTTTAAATCTTTAGTTACGCGTACGCCTAAATCTACTTCCTCGTCAACGCTCGCTAAATCCCTATCATCCATCGTGTACACGTAATTATTGTTGCGAGAACCTATATGCAAAACTTTACATTTATCTACGTTAAATTGCATCTGCCACTTATCCGTCCACTCCATAATCCTATCTACATCGTCTTGGATCCTATTTCTATCGTCCTCGTTAACAACCTTACCGCCTATTTTAGTATCGTCCGCGAATTTTGACACGTTACTAATCAATCCTACATCTATGTCGTTAATGTAAATTACGAATAACAATGGGCCTAACACTGAACCCTGTGGGACACCACTACCTACCTCTAACCACCCCGATTCACTACCATTAACTACGACCCTCTGCCTCCTAGCACGAAGCCATTCTTCTAACCAGTTAGCTACCTGACCGCGGATACCGTGCGCTTTAACCTTCGCAATTAGTCTCCTATGCGGAACTGTATCGAACGCCTTTTTAAAATCTAAATAAATAACGTCAGCTGCCCTATGCCTATCGTATTCGCGCACTATTTCGTTATAAAATTCTAACAAATTTGTTAAACAAGACCTATGGCGTCGAAACCCGTGCTGACTACTATTAATCAAACCCCTACTTTCTAAGTGATCGATAATACGATCCCTAACTACGGATTCCAAAAGTTTACCGACAATTGACGTTAAGCTAATGGGCCTATAATTGCTAGCTACCGCGCGGTCGCCTTTTTTAAAAATAGGCGTGACGTTAGCTAATTTGAAATCTTCAGGAATAATCCCCGTTTCGAGTGACTGATTAAAAATCTTCGCTAAGGGGCCTACGATAACGTCTTTCAAATCTTTCAAATGTCTAGGATAAAAAGCGTCAGGGCCTGGAGCCTTGCTAACTTTTAGCCTATCGATATAATGCGCAATCTCAGCCTCGTAAACAGTTATTTCATCTAAAATAGTCTCGCTACTAAATGGAACGATATCGTCAACGTCGGGGACATTATTTACGTCCTCTACGGTAAAAACTGTCGCAAAAAAGTTATTGAAAATACCCGCCATCGCCTGAGCGTCAGAAGCCAAAGCGCCATTACATCCAATAGAGGGCCTATGTTATCCTTTACCGGCTTACGATTATTTACGTATTCAAAAAACTTTTTTGGATTATGTTTACTATCCGCAGCTATAACTATCTCTAAATTACGCTTGGCATTCCTAACTGATCTTTTAACCTGACGTCTAAGCTCGATATATCTATTAAAGTTAGCTACCTGGCCATTGCGCTTGTTAAGTCTATACGCTCTATTACGCTCGTTTATGAACTCGCCTACTTCCCTAGTCCACCACTTCGGCCTACCACGATTTTAACGCGCTTGGGCCTACGAGGAATAAACTCCCTTTCAATATTCCTAAAACTTTCTTTAAACGCCACCCAACGCAAATTGTATCATTACCCATAAATAAGTTATCCCAGTCCACTACTCTCATCCTATCAGCAAAACTATCAAAATTAGCCCTACGAAAATCAGGGACTTCTATTACGTTACTATCCTGTGTGTTTTCTATCAATAACTTAAACCTAAGAATTTGATGATCGCTACATCCTAAACTCTCGCCTACTTCTAAACTTTCGACTATATTCTCGCCGTTCGTCATCACCAAATCTAAGATATTATCACCGCGCGTTGGTTCGGTAACTATCTGTCGTAAAAAGTTATCGTCCATAAACTCAACCAGTCTCAAACCCTCTTCGTTACCCGTAAAATTCTCGTAATTAACATTAGGACAGTTAAAGTCTCCGACAATTATACTATTCCGATTGTCAATAAAATTACCAAGAAGTGAGTAAAATCTAGTATCTATATCGAGGGGTTGAACGGGAGGTCTATAAACAACGACAAAATTAAAACTAATACTACGCGCCCTAACTTCAACACAGATCGCATTAATTGCTGCCGGAAAATCTAACTTAACCTCGATAGCCCTAAGGGAATTACGAATGTACAGCAAAACGCCGCCTCCAAATCTATGTAACCTATCATTAGTAAAGATTTTAAAACCCGGTATATCAAGTTCCCCCAACAAGTCCCGAGTCACGGTATTTAACCAAGTTTCAGTGATAGCAACTATATCATAGTTGCCGGAATAAATTACCGCCTTAAATTCATTTAATTTATTTCTAATACTACGCGCGTTGCAATAAAAACGTTTAAGTTATTTTTTACCACGGGCCCGCTTTTTAAACTATTTATCACGTCGGGCCCGCGTTTCCCGGACCCACAACGTTTAAAGAAGGCTTCGACCTATACAGCTTTCGCACGTTTTCGTCTATTAACCTACCTAGCCTAGCATTACCTATTTCATTAAAATGCACCCCATCTTTTATAAAAAGGCTAGGATCATTGAATTCGGACCACAGCTTTACGAAGGGTACACTTTCCTCAGCACAAATCTCTTCTAATTTGTTATTCAAAAATATTGTTTTAGACGTAATTCTAAGACCCAAACCGTGCCTAGGGTAATACCTAGAACTAAAGACCTATCTGACCTCGCCTTCAGGGACCTAATTAACCCCCTATATCTCTCCAAAAGGTCAGGCACTCTCGTATCTGGCCTATACGAGTCGTTGCCTCCTACCATCGTCACCAACATTGAGTGACGGGAAGCAACGTCAACCCTATCCACTTCGTCTCTAACTCTGTCAACCCTGGCCCCGGGAGACAGACCCTCCTCCTATTGGTTGGATTCCGTTTAACGAACTCTTTGTCCATGTGGCGCACTAAAGAGTCCCAATTAAAATAGTTTCCCCCTCATTCACCCTTTCCAAATGGGCGAAAGGGTTCGAAACCTCGATAGGGGGGGATTCCTATCACCTAATGTACGCGGCCTAGCTCCACCCTTAACCTCACTAAATCCCTCGCTATCTACTACTCTCGGACTAACCTTAACCTCTTCCTCGACTCTATCTAACCTTCCCGACAAGCTACCTAAACTAGAAACTAAGTTACGCACCTCACCCTTCAAATTACTAACGTCTTCAACGTTAGTATTGGTTCGGCTTCCGTCAACCGTAGCCCTAACCCTGCCCTCATCAAGCGTTGCAAGTCTATCGGCTACCTCACGTACACTGCGTTTTATGTCAACTAATTCCACCATGAACTCGCAAAAGAAACAAACTGATCTATCGGTAATCGCCATTGGACCGCCGTTATAATCCTTAAATTCCGAATACCACCGGTTAACCCTACACCTAACACACGACGCTTTCTGCGACGGCATCGCGGAGTTAAAAATTTAAACCGTCACAGGTATAAGTTAAATTAAGCCGGCACGCTATGAAAACTTCTAAATCGCTAAAAACCACTAATATTCAATTACTTAACTATAACAATGTAAATTTAAACGCAAGTATATAAAATTCAAAAAACTATCCAAAGTAAAATTCTCAGCAATATACAAAAGTAAATGCAAAATCAGAGAGCTCAGGAAATGCGTCCGTCAGTACAGAGTCTGGCTATGGGTCTGGGGTGTCTCGTATAGACGAGGCGTTCTTGTTAAGGGGCAAGGGGGCTCTGCCCCTTCCCCCGCAGCGAGGCTGCAGTCCAAAGAAGAGTCTCGTAATGAAGTTCTCGAATGAAGTGCTTAATCTGAAGTCTAATGAAGAAGTCTAATGAAGAAGTCCAATGAAGAAGTGCTTTAATTTTACAAGTACATGTATAATATAAACTTAAATGTTTTGGGGAGGACAGTTGAAGGTTAAATTTCCCCCCTTTTTAAACACATGATCAGATGGTTTGAAAGATTTCAACTAAAAAAAATAAAAATAAAACTAATTTGTATTTTTCGCCGAGTCTACATTTATGAAGGCGATATCATTTCGTAATAGTACACATAAGTACAAATTAAGTACACGACTGAGTACGTATTAATTTTGGTTCATTACAATTACGATTACAATTATGGATTACTTCCCATTCGCTTATGATTGTTCATTACAGTTCTATTAAAGTACATTCTTACATTATAAATTAAATCATTACATTTAATTACAATTTCATTGAAGTACATTACAAGTTATTATTAATTACAGTTTCATTAAAGTACATTACGTTATATTAAATTAAAGTATTACAGTTAATTACAATTAAACAGTTACTATAACTTTGTTTTGTTTTTACAGTGTTTCATATTAATAGACAATTAAGATGTTTAGAAATATAATACAACGTACATGGCACTTACGAGATAATTTATTTACGAAATAATATGCTATAATATGTTATGAATTTGAAATCAGAGCGAACGGAGATATTTTATCTTTGAGGCGCTCGATTCTGTCGTAGTGAGTGGAATTTTATAACTTAACTCAGCATTTTTTAGTTCAATGCGGGAGGTGAAAATAATAAAAGAAAATAAAACGTAAAAAGAATACATGTACGTAATCATGATCGTCAATAGACATGTACGACTGCACACAGTAGTGTACACATATCATTCGTCACACAATAGGTTGTGTGCGTAATATAGACACGAGTAAACATAGACTGATAAGTTGATAGGGCATAACTAGACAATAGGTAGATGAATGAATAAGTAATAAAATTAATAAAGGATAGCGGTCAAGAAAGAACATGAATGTAAGAATGAGTATGGTTGAATAATGAGTATGGTTGAATAATAATGTTTATACTACATAACATATAATAATGACTTCTATAGAGTTGTTTCGTCCTTAGTATGATGTTAAAGAATTTTCATACATTGGATACTAGATATATGATGAAGGGAAAATGTGACGTCATAGTTATTGAATTTTTACGTATAGTACAAATCATTATTAGGAAGATTTACAAGAACGAATTAGAGACAAAGAGTCGGTAGTAATGACTAAGAAGTACAACTACGGGTTCCAATCCTGTTACATGCAATGTGTATGCATAATCTAGGGTCGAGGTTGAGATGCAAGACAATTCATAATTAATTATAATAATTTCTATAACAAATGGAAATGGATACGACTAAACCATAGATATGGTAGATCGTAGGGTTTTGACACGAACAAAAATAAGAAGCTACAAGTAAAATTATTATCCAAACTCGCGTTAAGCGATTTTGGTTCTTATGTAAAAATGAATATTGATTATTCATTGTTCATTTTTTACATTGCTCTCCCCTTTTAAAATGATATTTATACAATAATATAATAAAATTAATACAATACAATACAATTGAGAAAATAACATCGTAACTAATTCAAGTTAGGTGACGAATTTTTCTTTACATTACAAGTTTTATACAGAAAGCGAGTTATTATATAATATAAAAGAATTCAAAGATTAATACTTTAATTTAGATAAACAATTAAGTTAGACAAGAGATGATATTGTTAATTTATTTATTTTTTTTTTTTTTTTTATGTGGGGAAAATTACATTCATAATGAATAGGTAAAAGGGAAAAACATAAATTTTAAAGTTCATGGATTTTTCGAGGTTACCATGATAGTACAATTCGTAACTAATTTTATTGACTATTGTAGGTAAAAAATCGAATTATGTAATGGATGATGTATAGACCTGTGGTCAAGTGTGTATTTGGGTGTATTAGGTGCAAAGTGTGTATTTTACAATTTCGAGGGACAGATTAGCTGATAGGATTGCTCAAGTAACTGAATAAATGCATGAGCGAGAATTTATATATAGTAAGCAAAAATGCTTAGGACTATATAAATAGCATAGTTAGCACTTACACGCTATGAAATAGTTTATTGTGACATCCAATGATTTTAGCATAAGGTTTGTATATATATATATATATATATATAGTGCGCATACATGCGTGTGTATGTGTAGGGATTTGGAAGGTTTTTGAATGAACAAAGTTTAAAAATAATGTATAATAATTTAAGATGGGTTTAGGGTTAAAAATCTTTTAAGTTTAAGTCAATTATTGTCATTATTATTATTATATTATTATTATATTATTATTACTATAAAATCCTTTAAGTTCAAGGTAGTATTTAAGTATTTAATTAAATCAGTTACACGAATTAAGGTAATAAAAAAAGACGTACTTAGAAGACCTTACGAGTAATGACAGTAACTCTCACGGTTTTAAAATTGAATTTCGACACAATTAAATTCGACTACGACAATTACTCAGTATTAATCGAATTAAAAAAATATAAAATATATAAAGTTTGGAAATAGAAATCAATGATAAACTATAATAAACTAAGCATATAATATTCTTAAAAATAAAAAAACATAAAAACCCAGTTGTCACTGGGTTCAACTGGGGTTGGGGGTATGAAAATAAAATAAACTTAAAAGACAAAGTTTGTAGTACGACATTCGGGGGAATTGAGTGACTAAGGGGGGGATATAAGTCTGAAATTGACAATTACATCTTTCGTGAGCATTTGCTCTTTCTTTTTAAAAAAGATTGCTTGTCACACTACTTAGAACAAAAAATTAAAAGAGTTCAACAAACGGAGGGATGGCATGTTCCTCATATACATTACAATAATTACCAAAATCGTTACAAACAATTGTAAAAACTATTTTGGTTACAAATAATGAATTACATAACTATATATTTATATACGTAACAATGGCATGAAAAAGACAAATCGGTCAATTTCCTTTAAACAAAAAAAAGTTAAACTAAAGACACAAACGGGTTAATTCAGGTTGAATTTAATTCTCTTTTACAACAAAAAAAAGGTTGAATTAAATTCTCTTGAACAACAAAAAAAGGTTGAATTCAATTGACTGCATTGAAAACTTGGGACTTGAAAACTAACTTCGACTTAAAAACTAACTTCGACTTAAAAACTAACTTTGACTTGAACTCTCTAACTTCAAATAAAACTCTCTGACTTCAAATAAAACTCTCTGACTTCAAATAAAACTGACTTCAACTCTATCAAGTATTCTGAAACTGAAAATGAAACTTAAGTGTCTAACTTGAACGCTTGTCAAGTATTCTGAAACTTAAACTGTCTAACTTGAACGCTTGTCAAGTATTCTGAAACTTAAACTGTCTAACTTGAACGCTTGTCAAGTATCTTGAAACTTAAACTGTCAACTTGAACGCTTGTCAAGTATCTTGAAACTTAAACTGTCTAACTTGAACGCTTGTCAAGTGAAGATTAACTGAAAATGGAAAATGACTGCACTTGATCTTTATCAAGTGGAGACGATTAACCTCTGTTTTGGTTGACCCTCTTGGTGCAACCTTCGGACTTCAAAAAATGACTTCAAAAAATGACTTCAAAAAATGACTTCAAAAAAATGACTTCAAAAAAATACTTCAAAATTACTTCAAGTATCTTATAAATCTCTGGGGTTTGGTTGTCCCTTTTGGTTACAACCAACTGAAACTGTCTGAAACTGAAAATGGAACTTGAAACTGCTTCAAGTAACTCTATAACTCTATAAACTCTCTCTAAACTCTCTCTCTCTTAATTTGCAAGTCAATTCAATAATTTGAAAAAAATTTGCAAAAAAAATAAAAAAATGTAAACAATATTTCATCTCGAATGTACGGGAAGGTACATAAAATAAAATTATTCTATACTGAATATAACAGTGAAAATAACTCTCTTGAAATTAACTCTCTTGAAATTAACTCTCTGTTACAATTAACTCTCTGTTACAATTAACTCTCTGTTACAATTAACTCTGTTACAATTAACTCTCTTTGAAATTAACTCTCTTTGAAATTAACTTTCTTGAAATTACTGTTTCAATAAAGACAAATGTATCACTGGTGTCTGAAGTGTTCACCGTGTTTTGTGTTAATTCTGGCTCCATACTAAATATTAACTGTTTAATACTGACTTTTCAAGTGTTTATAAATTACTTAAAAAAACAAACTGTACTTAACAAAATTTTCTATGGGGAAATCCTTGAGACGTGTCCTCAAGACGTCTCCCTGGCTACTTCTTCTTGGATGAAAACTAGGCGTGGAGAACTTGGAGTCGTGACACACCGGTTCAAGGGTGGATGTTACGAACAAGAAGTCGTGACGCCGGTCAAATGGTTTTATCCTGATGCAGGGTAATTTCTATCTTGGCCAAAGAGTGGCCTCTTCTTAAAATAATCTTCTTCTTAAATAATCTTCTTCTTATCCTGGGGCAGGGTCGCCAAATGTTAGACCCCATATCTTCTTCTTCTTCTTATCCTGGCTATGGGTCTGGGTGTCTCGTATAGACGAAGCGTTCTTGTTAAGGGGCAAGGGGGCTCTGCCCCTTCCCCCGCAGCGAGGCTGCAGTCCAAAGAAGAGTCTCGTAATGAAGTTCTCGAATGAAGTGCTTAATCTGAAGTCTAATGAAGAAGTCTAATGAAGAAGTCCAATGAAGAAGTGCTTTAATTTTACAAGTACATGTATAATATAAACTTAAATGTTTTGGGGAGGACAGTTGAAGGTTAAATTTCCCCCCTTTTTAAACACATGATCAGATGGTTTGAAAGATTTCAACTAAAAAAAATAAAAATAAAAACTAATTTGTATTTTTCGCCGAGTCTACATTTATGAAGGCGATATCATTTCGTAATAGTACACATAAGTACAAATTAAGTACACGACTGAGTACGTATTAATTTTGGTTCATTACAATTACGATTACAATTATGGATTACTTCCCATTCGCTTATGATTGTTCATTACAGTTCTATTAAAGTACATTCTTACATTATAAATTAAATCATTACATTTAATTACAATTTCATTGAAGTACATTACAAGTTATTATTAATTACAGTTTCATTAAAGTACATTACGTTATATTAAATTAAAGTATTACAGTTAATTACAATTAAACAGTTACTATAACTTTGTTTTTTTTACAGTGTTTCATATTAATAGACAATTAAGATGTTTAGAAATATAATACAACGTACATGGCACTTACGAGATAATTTATTTACGAAATAATATGCTATAATATGTTATGAATTTGAAATCAGAGCGAACGGAGATTTTATCTTTGAGGCGCTCGATTCTGTCGTAGTGAGTGGAATTTTATAACTTAACTCAGCATTTTTGAGTTCAATGCGGGAGGTGAAATAATAAAAGAAAATAAAACGTAAAAAGAATACATGTACGTAATCATGATCGTCAATAGACATGTACGACTGCACACAGTAGTGTACACATATCATTCGTCACACAATAGGTTGTGTGCGTAATATAGACACGAGTAAACATAGACTGATAAGTTGATAGGGCATAACTAGACAATAGGTAGATGAATGAATAAGTAATAAAATTAATAAAGGATACGGTCAAGAAAGAACATGAATGTAAGAATGAGTATGGTTGAATAATGAGTATGGTTGAATAATAATGTTTATACTACATAACATATAAATAATGACTTCTATAGAGTGTTTCGTCCTTAGTATGATGTTAAAGAATTTTCATACATTGGATACTAGATATATGATGAAGGAAAATGTGACGTCATAGTTATTGAATTTTACGTATAGTACAAATCATTATTAGGAAGATTTACAAGAACGAATTAGAGACAAAGAGTCGGTAGTAATGACTAAGAAGTACAACTACGGGTTCCAATCCTGTTACATGCAATGTGTATGCATAATCTAGGGTCGAGGGTGAGATGCAAGACAATTCATAATTAATTATAATAATTTCTATAACAAATGGAAAATGGATACGACTAAACCATAGATATGGTAGATCGTAGGGTTTTGACACGAACAAAAATAGAAGCTACAAGTAAAATTATTATCCAAACTCGCGTTAAGCGATTTTGGTTCTTATGTAAAAATGAATATTGATTATTCATTGTTCATTTTTACATTGCTCTCCCCTTTTAAAATGATATTTATACAATAATATAATAAATTAATACAATACAATACATTGAGAAAATAACATCGTAACTAATTCAAGTTAGGTGACGAATTTTTCTTTACATTACAAGTTTTATACAGAACAAGCGAGTTATTATATAATATAAAAGAATTCAAAGATTAATACTTTAATTTAGATAAACAATTAAGTTAGACAAAGAATGATATGTTAATTTATTTTTTTTTTTTTTTTTTTTTTCTGTGGGGAAAATTACATTCATAATGAATAGGTAAAAGGGAAAAACATAAATTTTAAAGTTCATGGATTTTTCGAGGTTACCATGATAGTACAATTCGTAACTAATTTTATTGACTATTGTAGGTAAAAAATCGAATTATGTAATGGATGATGTATAGACCTGTGGTCAAGTGTGTTTGGTGTATTAGGTGCAAAGTGTGTATTTTACAATTTCGAGGGACAGATTAGCTGATAGGATTGCTCAAGTAACTGAATAATGCATGAGCGAGAATTTATATATAGTAAGCAAAAATGCTTAGGACTATATAAATAGCATAGTTAGCACTTACACGCTATGAAATAGTTTATTGTGACATCCAATGATTTTAGCATAAGGTTTGTATATATATATATATATATATAGTGCGCATACATGCGTGTGTATGTGTAGGGATTTGGAAGGTTTTTGAATGAACAAAGTTTAAAAATAATGTATAATAATTTAAGATGGGTTTAGGGTTATAAAATCTTTTAAGTTTAAGTCAATTATTGTCATTATTATTATTATTATTATTATTATTATTATTATTACTATAAAATCCTTTAAGTTTAAGGTAGTATTTAAGTATTTAATTAAATCAGTTACACGAATTAAGGTATAAAAAAAGACGTACTTAGAAGACCTTACGAGTAATGACAGTAACTCTCACGGTTTTAAAATTGAATTTCGACACAATTAAATTCGACTACGACAATTACTCAGTATTAATCGAATTAAAAAAAATATAAAATATATAAAGTTTGGAAATAGAAATCAATGATAAACTATAATAAACTAAGCATATAATATTCTTAAAAATAAAAAAACACAACTTAACATAAACGGAGGTTATGTTCCATAGTACTAAAGAGGAATTAACCATGGTTGAACCATTTCTCCGGTTGTCACTGGGTTCAACTGGGTTGGGGGTATGAAAATAAAATAAACTTAAAAGACAAAGTTTGTAGTACGACATTCGGGGGAATTGAGTGACTAAGCGGGGGGTATAAGTCTGAAATTGACAATTACATCTTTCGTGAGCACTTTGCTCTTTCTTTTTAAAAAGATTGCTTGTCACACTACTTAGAACAAAAAATTAAAAGAGTTCAACAAACGGAGGGATGGCATGTTCCTCATATACATTACAATAATTACCAAAATCGTTACAAACAATTGTAAAAAACTATTTTGGTTACAATAATGAATTACATAACTATATATTTATATACGTAACAATGGCATGAAAAGACAAATCGGTCAATTTTTTAAACAAAAAAAAAGTTAAACTAAAGACAAACGGGTTAATTCAGGTTGATTTAATTCTCTTTTCAACAAAAAAAAGGTTGAATTAAATTCTCTTGAACAACAAAAAAGGTTGAATTCAATTGACTGCATTGAAACTTGGGACTTGAAACTAACTTCGACTTAAAACTAACTTCGACTTAAAAACTACTTGACTTGAACTCTCTAACTTCAATAAAACTCCTCTGACTGCAAATAAAACTCTCTGACTTCAATAAAACTGACTTCAACTCTACAGTATTCTGAAACTGAAAATGAAACTTAAGTGTCTACTTGAACGCTTGTCAAGTATTCTGAAACTTAAACTGTCTACTTGAACGCTTGTCAAGTATTCTGACTTAAACTGTCTAACTTGAACGCTTGTCAAGTATCTTGAAACTTAAACTGTCCAACTTGAACGCTTATCAATATCTTGAAACTTAAACTGTCTAACTTGAACCCTTGTCAAGTGAAGATTAACTGAAAATGGAAATGACTGCACTTGATCTTTATCAAGTGGAGACGATTAACCTCTGTTTTGGTTGACCCTCTTGGTGCAACCTTCGGACTTCAAAAATGACTCAAAAATGACTTCAAAATATGACTTCAAAAAAATGACTTCAAAAAATGACTTCAAAATTACTTCAAGTATCTTATAAATCTCTGGGGTTTGTTGTCCCTTTTGGTTACAACCAACTGAAACTGTCTGAAAACTGAAAATGGAACTTGAAACTGCTTCAAGAACTCTATAACTCTATAAACTCTCTCTAAACTCTCTCTCTCTTAATTTGCAAGTCAATTCAATAATTTGAAAAAATTTGCAAACAAAAATAAAAAAATGTAACAATATTTCATCTCGAATGTACGGGAAGGTACAAAATAAATATTCTATACTGAATATAACAGTGAAAATACTCTCTTGAAATTAAACTCTCTTGAAATTAACTCTCTGTTACAATTAACTCTGTTACAATTAACTCTCTGTTACAATTAACTCTGTTACAATTAACTCTCTTGAAATTAATCTCTTTGAAATTAACTTTCTGAAATTACTGTTTCAATAAAGACAAATGTATCACTGGTGTCTGAAGTGTTCACCGTTTTGTGTTAATTCTGGCTCCATACTAAATATTACTGTTATAATACTGACTTTTCAAGTGTTTATAAATTACTTAAAAAAAACCAACTGTATTAACAAAATTTTCTATGGGGAAATCCTTGAGACGTGTCCTCAAGACGCTCCCTGGCTACTTCTTCTTGGATGAAAACTAGGCGTGGAGAACTTGGAGTCGTGACACACCGGTTCAAGGGTGGATGTTACGAACAAGAAGTCGTGACATGCCGGTCAAATGGTTTTATCCTGATGCAGGGTAATTTCTATCTTGGCCAAAGAGTGGCCTCTTCTTAAAATAATCTTCTTCTTAAAATAATCTTCTTCTTATCCTGGGGCAGGGTCGCCAAATGTTAGACCCCATCTTCTTCTTCTTCTTATCCTGGCTATGGGTCTGGGGTGTCTCGTATAGACGAGGCGTTCTTGTTAAGGGGCAAGGGGGCTCTGCCCCTTCCCCCGCAGCGAGGCTGCAGTCCAAAGAAGAGTCTCGTAATGAAGTTCTCGAATGAAGTGCTTAATCTGAAGTCTAATGAAGAAGTCTAATGAAGAAGTCCAATGAAGAAGTGCTTTAATTTTACAAGTACATGTATAATATAAACTTAAATGTTTTGGGGAGGACAGTTGAAGGTTAAATTTCCCCCCTTTTTAAACACATGATCAGATGGTTTGAAAGATTTCAACTAAAAAAAATAAAAATAAAAACTAATTTGTATTTTTCGCCGAGTCTACATTTATGAAGGCGATATCATTTCGTAATAGTACACATAAGTACAAATTAAGTACACGACTGAGTACGTATTAATTTTGGTTCATTACAATTACGATTACAATTATGGATTACTTCCCATTCGCTTATGATTGTTCATTACAGTTCTATTAAAGTACATTCTTACATTATAAATTAAATCATTACATTTAATTACAATTTCATTGAAGTACATTACAAGTTATTATTAATTACAGTTTCATTAAAGTACATTACGTTATATTAAATTAAAGTATTACAGTTAATTACAATTAAACAGTTACTATAACTTTGTTTTGTTTTTACAGTGTTTCATATTAATAGACAATTAAGATGTTTAGAAATATAATACAACGTACATGGCACTTACGAGATAATTTATTTACGAAATAATATGCTATAATATGTTATGAATTTGAAATCAGAGCGAACGGAGATATTTTATCTTTGAGGCGCTCGATTCTGTCGTAGTGAGTGGAATTTTATAACTTAACTCAGCATTTTTTAGTTCAATGCGGGAGGTGAAATAATAAAAGAAAATAAAACGTAAAAAGAATACATGTACGTAATCATGATCGTCAATAGACATGTACGACTGCACACAGTAGTGTACACATATCATTCGTCACACAATAGGTTGTGTGCGTAATATAGACACGAGTAAACATAGACTGATAAGTTGATAGGGCATAACTAGACAATAGGTAGATGAATGAATAAGTAATAAAATTAATAAAGGATAGCGGTCAAGAAAGAACATGAATGTAAGAATGAGTATGGTTGAATAATGAGTATGGTTGAATAATAATGTTTATACTACATAACATATAAATAATGACTTCTATAGAGTGTTTCGTCCTTAGTATGATGTTAAAGAATTTTCATACATTGGATACTAGATATATGATGAAGGGAAAATGTGACGTCATAGTTATTGAATTTTTACGTATAGTACAAATCATTATTAGGAAGATTTACAAGAACGAATTAGAGACAAAGAGTCGGTAGTAATGACTAAGAAGTACAACTACGGGTTCCAATCCTGTTACATGCAATGTGTATGCATAATCTAGGGTCGAGGTGAGATGCAAGACAATTCATAATTAATTATAATAATTTCTATAACAAATGGAAAATGGATACGACTAAACCATAGATATGGTAGATCGTAGGGTTTTGACACGAACAAAAATAGGAAGCTACAAGTAAAATTATTATCCAAACTCGCGTTAAGCGATTTTGGTTCTTATGTAAAAATGAATATTGATTATTCATTGTTCATTTTTTACATTGCTCTCCCCTTTTAAAATGATATTTATACAATAATATAATAAAATTAATACAATACAATACAATTGAGAAAATAACATCGTAACTAATTCAAGTTAGGTGACGAATTTTTCTTTACATTACAAGTTTTATACAGAACAAGCGAGTTATTATATAATATAAAAGAATTCAAAGATTAATACTTTAATTTAGATAAACAATTAAGTTAGACAAAGAATGATATTGTTAATTTATTTTTTTTTTTTTTTTTTTTTTATGTGGGGAAAATTACATTCATAATGAATAGGTAAAAGGGAAAAACATAAATTTTAAAGTTCATGGATTTTTCGAGGTTACCATGATAGTACAATTCGTAACTAATTTTATTGACTATTGTAGGTAAAAAATCGAATTATGTAATGGATGATGTATAGACCTGTGGTCAAGTGTGTATTTGGGTGTATTAGGTGCAAAGTGTGTATTTTACAATTTCGAGGGACAGATTAGCTGATAGGATTGCTCAAGTAACTGAATAAATGCATGAGCGAGAATTTATATATAGTAAGCAAAAATGCTTAGGACTATATAAATAGCATAGTTAGCACTTACACGCTATGAAATAGTTTATTGTGACATCCAATGATTTTAGCATAAGGTTTGTATATATATATATATATATATATAGTGCGCATACATGCGTGTGTATGTGTAGGGATTTGGAAGGTTTTTGAATGAACAAAGTTTAAAAATAATGTATAATAATTTAAGATGGGTTTAGGGTTATAAAATCTTTTAAGTTTAAGTCAATTATTGTCATTATTATTATTATTATTATTATTATTATTATTATTACTATAAAATCCTTTAAGTTCAAGGTAGTATTTAAGTATTTAATTAAATCAGTTACACGAATTAAGGTAATAAAAAAAGACGTACTTAGAAGACCTTACGAGTAATGACAGTAACTCTCACGGTTTTAAAATTGAATTTCGACACAATTAAATTCGACTACGACAATTACTCAGTATTAATCGAATTAAAAAAAATATAAAATATATAAAGTTTGGAAATAGAAATCAATGATAAACTATAATAAACTAAGCATATAATATTCTTAAAAATAAAAAAACACAACTTAACATAAACGGAGGTTATGTTCCATAGTACTAAAGAGGAATTAACCATGGTTGAACCATTTCTCCGGTTGTCACTGGGTTCAACTGGGGTTGGGGGTATGAAAATAAAATAAACTTAAAAGACAAAGTTTGTAGTACGACATTCGGGGGAATTGAGTGACTAAGCGGGGGGTATAAGTCTGAAATTGACAATTACATCTTTCGTGAGCACTTTGCTCTTTCTTTTTAAAAAAGATTGCTTGTCACACTACTTAGAACAAAAAATTAAAAGAGTTCAACAAACGGAGGGATGGCATGTTCCTCATATACATTACAATAATTACCAAAATCGTTACAAACAATTGTAAAAACTATTTTGGTTACAAATAATGAATTACATAACTATATATTTATATACGTAACAATGGCATGAAAAAGACAAATCGGTCAATTTCCTTTAAACAAAAAAAAAGTTAAACTAAAGACACAAACGGGTTAATTCAGGTTGAATTTAATTCTCTTTTACAACAAAAAAAAGGTTGAATTAAATTCTCTTGAACAACAAAAAAAGGTTGAATTCAATTGACTGCATTGAAAACTTGGGACTTGAAAACTAACTTCGACTTAAAAACTAACTTCGACTTAAAAACTAACTTTGACTTGAACTCTCTAACTTCAAATAAAACTCTCTGACTTCAAATAAAACTCTCTGACTTCAAATAAAACTGACTTCAACTCTATCAAGTATTCTGAAACTGAAAATGAAACTTAAGTGTCTAACTTGAACGCTTGTCAAGTATTCTGAAACTTAAACTGTCTAACTTGAACGCTTGTCAAGTATTCTGAAACTTAAACTGTCTAACTTGAACGCTTGTCAAGTATCTTGAAACTTAAACTGTCCAACTTGAACGCTTGTCAAGTATCTTGAAACTTAAACTGTCTAACTTGAACGCTTGTCAAGTGAAGATTAACTGAAAATGGAAAATGACTGCACTTGATCTTTATCAAGTGGAGACGATTAACCTCTGTTTTGGTTGACCCTCTTGGTGCAACCTTCGGACTTCAAAAAATGACTTCAAAAAATGACTTCAAAAATGACTTCAAAAAAATGACTTCAAAAAAATGACTTCAAAATTACTTCAAGTATCTTATAAATCTCTGGGGTTTGGTTGTCCCTTTTGGTTACAACCAACTGAAACTGTCTGAAAACTGAAAATGGAACTTGAAACTGCTTCAAGTAACTCTATAACTCTATAAACTCTCTCTAAACTCTCTCTCTCTTAATTTGCAAGTCAATTCAATAATTTGAAAAAAATTTGCAAACAAAAATAAAAAAATAAACAATATTTCATCTCGAATGTACGGGAAGGTACATAAAATAAAATTATTCTATACTGAATATAACAGTGAAAATAACTCTCTTGAAATTAACTCTCTTGAAATTAACTCTCTGTTACAATTAACTCTCTGTTACAATTAACTCTCTGTTACAATTAACTCTGTTACAATTAACTCTCTTTGAAATTAACTCTCTTTGAAATTAACTTTCTTGAAATTACTGTTTCAATAAAGACAAATGTATCACTGGTGTCTGAAGTGTTCACCGTGTTTTGTGTTAATTCTGGCTCCATACTAAATATTAACTGTTATAATACTGACTTTTCAAGTGTTTATAAATTACTTAAAAAAACAAACTGTACTTAACAAAATTTTCTATGGGGAAATCCTTGAGACGTGTCCTCAAGACGTCTCCCTGGCTACTTCTTCTTGGATGAAAACTAGGCGTGGAGAACTTGGAGTCGTGACACACCGGTTCAAGGGTGGATGTTACGAACAAGAAGTCGTGACACGCCGGTCAAATGGTTTTATCCTGATGCAGGGTAATTTCTATCTTGGCCAAAGAGTGGCCTCTTCTTAAAATAATCTTCTTCTTAAAATAATCTTCTTCTTATCCTGGGGCAGGGTCGCCAAATGTTAGACCCCATATCTTCTTCTTCTTCTTATCCTGGCTATGGGTCTGGGGTGTCTCGTATAGACGAGGCGTTCTTGTTAAGGGGCAAGGGGGCTCTGCCCCTTCCCCCGCAGCGAGGCTGCAGTCCAAAGAAGAGTCTCGTAATGAAGTTCTCGAATGAAGTGCTTAATCTGAAGTCTAATGAAGAAGTCTAATGAAGAAGTCCAATGAAGAAGTGCTTTAATTTTACAAGTACATGTATAATATAAACTTAAATGTTTTGGGGAGGACAGTTGAAGGTTAAATTTCCCCCCTTTTTAAACACATGATCAGATGGTTTGAAAGATTTCAACTAAAAAAAATAAAAATAAAAACTAATTTGTATTTTTCGCCGAGTCTACATTTATGAAGGCGATATCATTTCGTATAGTACACATAAGTACAAATTAAGTACACGACTGAGTACGTATTAATTTTGGTTCATTACAATTACGATTACAATTATGGATTACTTCCCATTCGCTTATGATTGTTCATTACAGTTCTATTAAAGTACATTCTTACATTATAAATTAAATCATTACATTTAATTACAATTTCATTGAAGTACATTACAAGTTATTATTAATTACAGTTTCATTAAAGTACATTACGTTATATTAAATTAAAGTATTACAGTTAATTACAATTAAACAGTTACTATAACTTTGTTTTGTTTTTACAGTGTTTCATATTAATAGACAATTAAGATGTTTAGAAATATAATACAACGTACATGGCACTTACGAGATAATTTATTTACGAAATAATATGCTATAATATGTTATGAATTTGAAATCAGAGCGAACGGAGATATTTTATCTTTGAGGCGCTCGATTCTGTCGTAGTGAGTGGAATTTTATAACTTAACTCAGCATTTTTTAGTTCAATGCGGGAGGTGAAATAATAAAAGAAAATAAAACGTAAAAAGAATACATGTACGTAATCATGATCGTCAATAGACATGTACGACTGCACACAGTAGTGTACACATATCATTCGTCACACAATAGGTTGTGTGCGTAATATAGACACGAGTAAACATAGACTGATAAGTTGATAGGGCATAACTAGACAATAGGTAGATGAATGAATAAGTAATAAAATTAATAAAGGATAGCGGTCAAGAAAGAACATGAATGTAAGAATGAGTATGGTTGAATAATGAGTATGGTTGAATAATAATGTTTATACTACATAACATATAAATAATGACTTCTATAGAGTGTTTCGTCCTTAGTATGATGTTAAAGAATTTTCATACATTGGATACTAGATATATGATGAAGGGAAAATGTGACGTCATAGTTATTGAATTTTTACGTATAGTACAAATCATTATTAGGAAGATTTACAAGAACGAATTAGAGACAAAGAGTGGGTAGTAATGACTAAGAAGTACAACTACGGGTTCCAATCCTGTTACATGCAATGTGTATGCATAATCTAGGGTCGAGGGTGAGATGCAAGACAATTCATAATTAATTATAATAATTTCTATAACAAATGGAAAATGGATACGACTAAACCATAGATATGGTAGATCGTAGGGTTTTGACACGAACAAAAATAGGAAGCTACAAGTAAAATTATTATCCAAACTCGCGTTAAGCGATTTTGGTTCTTATGTAAAAATGAATATTGATTATTCATTGTTCATTTTTTACATTGCTCTCCCCTTTTAAAATGATATTTATACAATAATATAATAAAATTAATACAATACAATACAATTGAGAAAATAACATCGTAACTAATTCAAGTTAGGTGACGAATTTTTCTTTACATTACAAGTTTTATACAGAACAAGTGAGTTATTATATAATATAAAAGAATTCAAAGATTAATACTTTAATTTAGATAAACAATTAAGTTAGACAAAGAATGATATTGTTAATTTTTTTTTTTTTTTTTTTTTTTTGTGGGGAAAATTACATTCATAATGAATAGGTAAAAGGGAAAAACATAAATTTTAAAGTTCATGGATTTTTCGAGGTTACCATGATAGTACAATTCGTAACTAATTTTATTGACTATTGTAGGTAAAAAATCGAATTATGTAATGGATGATGTATAGACCTGTGGTCAAGTGTGTATTTGGGTGTATTAGGTGCAAAGTGTGTATTTTACAATTTCGAGGGACAGATTAGCTGATAGGATTGCTCAAGTAACTGAATAAATGCATGAGCGAGAATTTATATATAGTAAGCAAAATGCTTAGGACTATATAAATAGCATAGTTAGCACTTACACGCTATGAAATAGTTTATTGTGACATCCAATGATTTTAGCATAAGGTTTGTATATATATATATATATATATATAGTGCGCATACATGCGTGTGTATGTGTAGGGATTTGGAAGGTTTTTGAATGAACAAAGTTTAAAAATAATGTATAATAATTTAAGATGGGTTTAGGGTTATAAAATCTTTTAAGTTTAAGTCAATTATTGTCATTATTATTATTATTATTATTATTATTATTATTATTACTATAAAATCCTTTAAGTTCAAGGTAGTATTTAAGTATTTAATTAAATCAGTTACACGAATTAAGGTAATAAAAAAAGACGTACTTAGAAGACCTTACGAGTAATGACAGTAACTCTCACGGTTTTAAAATTGAATTTCGACACAATTAAATTCGACTACGACAATTACTCAGTATTAATCGAATTAAAAAAAATATAAAATATATAAAGTTTGGAAATAGAAATCAATGATAAACTATAATAAACTAAGCATATAATATTCTTAAAAATAAAAAAACACAACTTAACATAAACGGAGGTTATGTTCCATAGTACTAAAGAGGAATTAACCATGGTTGAACCATTTCTCCGGTTGTCACTGGGTTCAACTGGGGTTGGGGGTATGAAAATAAAATAAACTTAAAAGACAAAGTTTGTAGTACGACATTCGGGGGAATTGAGTGACTAAGCGGGGGGTATAAGTCTGAAATTGACAATTACATCTTTCGTGAGCACTTTGCTCTTTCTTTTTAAAAAAGATTGCTTGTCACACTACTTAGAACAAAAAATTAAAAGAGTTCAACAAACGGAGGGATGGCATGTTCCTCATATACATTACAATAATTACCAAAATCGTTACAAACAATTGTAAAACTATTTTGGTTACAAATAATGAATTACATAACTATATATTTATATACGTAACAATGGCATGAAAAAGACAAATCGGTCAATTTCCTTTAAACAAAAAAAAAGTTAAACTAAAGACACAAACGGGTTAATTCAGGTTGAATTTAATTCTCTTTTACAACAAAAAAAAGGTTGAATTAAATTCTCTTGAACAACAAAAAAAGGTTGAATTCAATTGACTGCATTGAAAACTTGGGACTTGAAAACTAACTTCGACTTAAAAACTAACTTCGACTTAAAAACTAACTTTGACTTGAACTCTCTAACTTCAAATAAAACTCTCTGACTTCAAATAAAACTCTCTGACTTCAAATAAAACTGACTTCAACTCTATCAAGTATTCTGAAACTGAAAATGAAACTTAAGTGTCTAACTTGAACGCTTGTCAAGTATTCTGAAACTTAAACTGTCTAACTTGAACGCTTGTCAAGTATTCTGAAACTTAAACTGTCTAACTTGAACGCTTGTCAAGTATCTTGAAACTTAAACTGTCCAACTTGAACGCTTGTCAAGTATCTTGAAACTTAAACTGTCTAACTTGAACGCTTGTCAAGTGAAGATTAACTGAAAATGGAAAATGACTGCACTTGATCTTTATCAAGTGGAGACGATTAACCTCTGTTTTGGTTGACCCTCTTGGTGCAACCTTCGGACTTCAAAAAATGACTTCAAAAAATGACTTCAAAAAATGACTTCAAAAAATGACTTAAAAAAAATGACTTCAAAAAAGTGACTTAAAAAAAATGACTTCAAAAAAATGACTTCAAAAAAATGACTTCAAAATTACTTCAAGTATCTTATAAATCTCTGGGGTTTGGTTGTCCCTTTTGGTTACAACCAACTGAAACTGTCTGAAAACTGAAAATGGAACTTGAAACTGCTTCAAGTAACTCTATAACTCTATAAACTCTCTCTAAACTCTCTCTCTCTTAATTTGCAAGTCAATTCAATAATTTGAAAAAAATTTGCAAACAAAAATAAAAAAATGTAAACAATATTTCATCTGGAATGTACGGGAAGGTACATAAAATAAAATTATTCTATACTGAATATAACAGTGAAAATAACTCTCTTGAAATTAACTCTCTTGAAATTAACTCTGTTACAATTAACTCTCTGTTACAATTAACTCTCTGTTACAATTAACTCTCTGTTACAATTAACTCTCTTTGAAATTAACTCTCTTTGAAATTAACTGTCTTTGAAATTAACTCTCTTTGAAATTAACTCTCTTGAAATTACTGTTTCAATAAAGACAAATGTATCACTGGTGTCTGAAGTGTTCACCGTGTTTTGTGTTAATTCTGGCTCCATACTAAATATTAACTGTTATAATACTGACTTTTCAAGTGTTTATAAATTACTTAAAAAAACAAACTGTACTTAACAAAATTTTCTGTGGGGAAATCCTTGAGACGTGTCCTGAAGACGTCTCCCTGGCTACTTCTTCTTGGATGAAAACTAGGCGTGGAGAACTTGGAGTCGTGACACACCGGTTCAAGGGTGGATGTTACGAACAAGAAGTCGTGACACGCCGGTCAAATGGTTTTATCCTGATGCAGGGTAATTTCTATCTTGGCCAAATTGTGGCCTCTTCTTAAAATAATCTTCTTCTTAAAATAATCTTCTTCTTATCCTGGGGCAGGGTCGCCAAATGTTAGACCCCATATCTTCTTCTTCTTCTCCTGGCTATGGGTCTGGGGTGTCTCGTATAGACGAGGCGTTCTTGTTAAGGGGCAAGGGGGCTCTGCCCCTTCCCCCGCAGCGAGGCTGCAGTCCAAAGAAGAGTCTCGTAATGAAGTTCTCGAATGAAGTGCTTAATCTGAAGTCTAATGAAGAAGTCTAATGAAGAAGGCCAATGAAGAAGTGCTTTAATTTTAAAAGTACATGTATAATATAAACTTAAATGTTTTGGGGGAGGACAGTTGAAGGTTAAATTTCCCCCCTTTTTAAACACATGATCAGATGGTTTGAAAGATTTCAACTAAAAAAAATAAAAATAAAAACTAATTTGTATTTTTCGCCGAGTCTACATTGATGAAGGCGATATCATTTCGTAATAGTACACATAAGTACAAATTAAGTACACGACTGAGTACGTATTAATTTTGGTTCATTACAATTACGATTACAATTATGGATTACTTCCCATTCGCTTATGATTGTTCATTACAGTTCTATTAAAGTACATTCTTACATTATATGCGAAATTCAGCTGGACACCGTCTTTTTAAATATTGAACATAAAGAAACCGTTTTTACGATTCTTAGAGACATTGACGAGTGTGAAAAAGCTGGGGTAGCTATGGATGAAACTATGCGCATCGCTCGGACTAAGATTACACGGTATTACAGTACAGAAGTAAGACTAGGGCCGGGTGAATATGGTTCGGCCGAGGATGTTGTGAGAGGCTTAAACGTGAGTTTAAGAAACTCAAACCTTACGAATGATTTAGTATATGAAATCGTAAACAACCCTGCACATACACTAATCCTAAAATCAAAGACTAACAGACGTCTTAAAGAACATAGAAAGTTCAAAATTCTAACCAACGGCCGATATAGCGCAGCCTTCCAAAGAGACACATTTCACGAGACACAGTATAACTTGTCCAGATTAATGTATCAATTGAAGATGGAGAAATTGGCTGAAAGGTCCCCAGACATGTGCTATATTTACAGTAATATAGTGGAGCACCAGTTTGTTGGGGATACCCAGGCACGCCTGCTGCGCATTGCTCACATCCCCAACCATAGAGGAAGGAGTTTGAGTATTACATATGACAGGCCCCATTATGTGAATGTCGCAACTAATTTAATAACCAATATCACAATATATATAAGAACGATTGAGGGCGAAAACTTCCCATTCGGTAACGGGAGCTTAACAGTGAAGCTACACTTTCGACGCACTGAGTTATAATGGATAGAAAGCCTTTCACCGTCTATCGAGGGATGCGATACCAGCGCGGTAGTGGACTTGGATCCATTTTTTCATCCATACTACGTACGGCTGTTCCTTTGCTGAAGAGGGGTGCCAGATACCTTGGAAGGAAAGCGCTACAATCAGGCCTTAACACTGCAGAAGACATATTGGCCGGGGCTAAACCTAAAGAAGCTCTAAAAAAACATTTAAAGCGTACACGGAACGAAATCATCAAAGATGCAAAGAGAAAAATGCGTGGTGGCGGGAAGAAGAAGAGGGCTCCCCGGAAGAAGAAGGGGTCACGTGGTATTAAACGTAAAAGGCTATCAAAAAAGAAATGCTGTAAGCGAATGAAACCTATGGTTGACCACTTTTTTGACTGATATAAGCTAAGGATATTGATCTCATGAATCATAGTTTGTTTACCACTTGTCGAGAGAGGAGTCACTATTTCGCCATGGCACGCTTCATCCACCCATGTAGTTCACAATGCTGTAAATCGGAGCTGTCCTTTTTTGAGCTCCCGCCAACCCAAGTTTCTATTGAGCACAGTGACTTTATTACAATTAACCCTTTAAACACAATTAGTTCACCGAGTGCACCTATAGAATTCGTGATACCCAGCTCAGGTCCTTACTTTTTTGATCCAAGCTGTGTGCACATGTACGCTAAGCTACGTATAGCCCATTCTGATGGAACGGCCTGCGATGACAAATATGCTGTATACCCTGAAACAAACTTTCTGCACGCCATATTCAACCAGTGTGACGTATATTTAAATCAGACCAACATATCGGCAGGCACGGGGTACTATCATCTACGAGCCTATTTGGAAAATGTCCTCAACTTTTCCAAAGAAGCGAAGGCTACCTTTTTAAGTGCGGAGGGATATTATCAAACTAAAGATGAAAATAGTATAAAGGACAAATTTAAAAATTCTAAAAAGAAAATATACGAGTGTTTTGGACGGTTGCACACAGATTTCACTTTCCAGGAGAAGTTGCTTGTGAACGGGGTGGATATGAAAATAAAGCTCACCCGCACGAGTCCTGAGATCTGCTTAAATCTGGATGCGAATCAAGAAGAGGGTGCAAAGTCCGTTGTGGTTCACATTATGGACACATACCTCCGCGTACGGCGAGTGAAATTAAGTTCACCAAAACAACTAGAAATTGAGAAAAATTTACTAAACGCTACAGTGAAATATCCTATTAACAGAGTGCAGATCAAACTATATACGGTTCCTGCAGGGTTGGCATCGAAGCAGATAGAAAACATTGCCCTGGGAAATCTTCCTAAAAGGATATTAATCGGCATGCAGGACCACGCTTCGGTGAATGGAAAATATAAAAAGAGTGCCTTTAAATTCGAGAATTTCGGACTTAAAAATATAACTCTATACGTTAATGGCACTGCTTTGGGTGGAACAATGGGTACGGACTATTCATCAGACGCTGTGTTACCTCTTTGTGCCAGAGCCTATAGTAATCTGACCCATATTGCAGGTGATTGTGATGAGCTTGGTAATGGGGTAACGCAGGAAGAATTCATTGATCAATTTAACCTTTATCCGTTTGACATTACACCTGACTTATCTGCTAGCGTAAATACCCATTTAACACCACAGCAGAGCGGTAACATCTCAGTGCGGCTGGAATTCGCCAAGCCTATAGACGCTCCTATTAGTGTACTAGTATATCTCGAATCGCAAGCCCTAATAGAAGTAGATAGATTTAGAAGCGTTATCACTGACTTTTAAAATGGATGCTAATACACTTCAGAAAGTAATGGAGCGAGTCACACGTTCCAAATTTATCGGCGTGTTTGCGAAGAATGAAACATTGAGTTTGCCAAGTACGCGAGAATGCGGTAGTCTTATTGTGAACACAGACATCATCGGTAATGAAGGGATTCACTGGATCGCTGTCTATTTTAAAAATAGACAGCGCCTGTACTATTTTGATTCACTCGGTACTCAACCCTGGAGTGACCCTATTATTGTAAAATTTCTCGCTCAGTTACATATTCCCGAAGTTGTATGGAACCCATTTCGTATGCAGGGATATTTTACTAATGTTTGCGGAATGTACTGTCTCATTTCTCATGCATATGTCAAATGATAAAGAATTTATAAATTTTTTAAATTTATTTGACCCGTGTCACACTCACCGAAACGATGAAATGGTATGCAGACAGATAAAAAACCGTTTTCCAATTGTACGTACTCGTTGTATATTATAATGTTTTCCAATTGTACGTACTCGTTGTATATTATAATGTTTTTGTTCGTATAATAAATTTATGAAAATATATTGTGTCTTCTTATCCCAAAAAGATAAAAAACACTTACATTATTTCGGTGTGACATTGTTGACTGATCAGTATACCCTCCCTATTCCGAGATTCTTCAAAAGATTGTATAACTCGTGTCAAATCCTCATCGGACCTTAAAGGAATAATGCTTTTAAAACATATACAGAGTATACAGACAGACAGATCCCCATTATGTGAAGATATCTTTGGTTCGAGTAGTGAACGCTATAAAAATTTCGATTTTAGCATAATGGGGAAATAACACTGATTGACATTTTTGGCGAGTATCTATTTGACGAGATACTACAACTCTCCATATATATATAAAATTCTAATTATAGACACTTACATTTCTATGGTAGTCCCTTGCGTCGGATTGTAAGGAGCGTCACTGCAAATATCTTCTACGGTTTGCGTCGAAAATAATTCGCCACAATCAATTGCATTGAAAAGACTAATTGCGGTTAATGCTGCAGTATCACGTTCTTCATACAAGTCTGGGGAGACGTACAGGTCCATGGTGGAGGATGTGTGACACTGCTGACTGATCAGTATATCATCCATATTCCGAGGTTCTTCAAAAGATTGTATAACACGTGTCAAATCCTCATCGGACCTTAAAGGAATAATGCTTTTAAAACATATACAGAGTATACAGACAGATCCCCATTATGTGAAGATATCTTTGGTTCGATTACCAATTTCGATTTTAGCATGATGGGGAAATAACATTGATTG
This sequence comes from Bathynomus jamesi, assembly GCA_023014485.1. Classification (NCBI taxonomy): domain Eukaryota; kingdom Metazoa; phylum Arthropoda; class Malacostraca; order Isopoda; family Cirolanidae; genus Bathynomus; species Bathynomus jamesi. The sequence continues at coordinate 385,912 of JAJOZX010003754.1, read as the reverse complement.
ACATTTTTGACTAGTATCTATTTGACGAAATACTACAACTCTCCATATATATATAAAATCGAATTATGGACACTTACATTTCTATGGTAGTCCCTTGCGTCGGATTGTAAGGAGCGTCACTGCAAATATCTTCTACGGTTTGCGTCGAAAATAATTCGCCACAATCAATCGCATTGAAAAGACTAATTGTGGTTAATGCTGCAGTATCACTTTCTTCATACAAATCTGGGGAGACGTACAGGTCCATGGTTGAGGAATGATTATTCACTGATGCGAAAATAGCTACTGTTACTCCCAACTGAAAATATCCCCTTTTATATGCACATTCGCCAAGCTCCGCCCAAAAGACCAGATGTTCGTCGTGATTGGCTGCCGATGTAGCTGGGTGGAGCTATGACGTGTACCATTCCGCTATAACGGGTACGGACGAGTAATTGCATCTTTATATTTTCACTAATAGAATTAATGCTCTTATTCTCCTTTGAAAATTATTTGGTGATTCGTATAGAACTTTTGATGTTGATTCCAAATATGGTTTCAGAAGTTTTCTATCACCCATAGTTTTCGAGAAAATAATATTTCCATTTACTCATTTTCCCGCATCATTAGTCACTAATGTAATCGAGAGGGTATAAAGAAATATATCATAATTATGTTTTAAAAATAACATTCGGTTTCAACGTTAAACTGTAGGTCTATGGTGGTCATTACACATAATAAAATAAAGTGGTTGGCAGATAAATGGGCACCCTACGTGTCCTAGTGGTTAAGACGCGGGGCTGTTGATGGTTCGGAGTTAAACTGTAGGTCTAAGGTGGTCATTCCACATAATAAAAGAAAGTGGTTGGCAGATAAATGGGTACCCTATGTGTCCTAGTGGTTAAGACGCTGGGCTGTTGATGGTTCCACGTTAAACTGTAGGTCTAAGGTAGTCATTCCACATAATAAAAGAAAGTGGTTGGCAGATAAATGGGTGCCCTACGTGTCCTAGTGGTTAAGACGCTGGGGCTGTTGATGGTTCCACGTTAAACTGTAGGTCTAAGGTGGTCATTACACATAATAAAAGAAAGTGGTTGGCAGATAAATGGGTGCCCTACGTGTCCTAGTGGTTAAGACGCTGGGGCTGTTGATGGTTCCACGTTAAACTGTAGGTCTAAGGTGGTCATTACACATAATAAAAGAAAGTGGTTGGCAGATAAATGGGTACCCTATGTGTCCTAGTGGTTAAGACGCTGGGGCTGTTGATGGTTCCACGTTAAACTGTAGGTCTAAGGTGGTCATTACACATAATAAAAGAAAGTGGTTGGCAGATAAATGGGTACCCTACGTGTCCTAGTGGTTAAGACGCTGGGCTGTTGATGGTTCCACGTTAAACTGTAGGTCTAAGGTGGAGTGGAAAGCTTGACCTTCGTCAGAATGAACAATTCGGGCGGAAGCTAACCAAAGGTTATCCAAAGGGTATATATTATATATATTATATTATATATATATAATATATTATATATATATATATATATATATATATATATATATATATAATATATATATATGGGATGAAATTCACAATAAAACACGTGAAATGAATGAATGCTGAAAACAAGGAGTGAGGTGAGGTTTTGTTTGATTTGACTCGTAGAAAGGTAAAATATGGTCGACCGAGTTGGGCAGATTCTCGGAAATCCTTTCCTCTATCGGATTATGTTTTGGGTATTTCCAACTTTCTTCGTTTCTTTAAATTTCGTTTTTCAATTTTCTTCGCAGGGATGAAGCTCATGTGTTTCGAATTGTATCGCGGAATCATGAAAATATTTTAGAGATCTGGTTTTAAAGCTTTGTTAATGAAGAATATTAAATATACTCGTATTTATAGTAAATATTGATGTAGTCTTATGATAATACAATAACTAAAATTTTAGTTATCTCATTCACATGAATTGGAACTCTTTATTCACGTTTGCTATTATTTATTGATTGGTGATACATTCATAATATTTAAACTCCTTCGCGTGCAGTTTAGGTAATTACATTTATTCAAGTAGAGTTTGCAACCTCTCCTTTCTTCAAGCGAATACTGCAACGTTATACATATTGATGCAGCTTAGATAATTTTTTTTTTTTTTGTTTTATTTCCAACTTTCTTCGTTTCTTTAATTTCGTTTTTCAATTTTCTTCGCAGGGGATGAGGCTCATGTGTTTCGAATTGCATCGTTCTATAATTCTGTTTTCTATGGTTGGTTGGATAACTACGTTATTTGTTCCGTCTTTGAATCTTCCAATTGAATATCTATATAAACATATTGTTATTTTATATGTTTGATTCTTCCAACTGATTAACTATATAAATATATATTGTGGTTTACGTATAGTTTAAAATAATATACGTTTGGTATGATTTTCATATATATATATATATATATATATATATATATATATTATATATATATATATTTCTATAATTCTGTTTTCTATGGTTGGTTGGATAACTACGTTATTTGTCCCGTCTTTGAATCTTCCAATTGAATATCTATATAAACATACTGTTATTTTATATGTTTGATTCTTCCAACTGATTAACTATATAAATATATATATTGTGGTTTACGTATTGTTTAAAATAATATACGCTTGGTATGATTTTCATAATATATATATATATATATATATATATTTCTATAATTCTGTTTTCTATGGTTGGTTGAATTATGGATAACTACGTTATTTGTTTCGATAAGTTCAACTTCAAGGAAGCTCAAGTTAATGTTATATTTTGCATATAATCCACTATATACATCTATTGTAAAACACTATATACATCTATATTTCAATTAAGTGTGTAATTATTTAATTCATCTACCATATTGTGGTACACAATGCTTATTAGAATACATGGTGCGATCTGGCAACTCAGCACCCAATACAAGGCGTGATCTGGCAACTCAGCCAGAATAGAGGCTTATAAAAGATCGAGAAGCTGGTGAAGACTCATTCCCAGCTCGGCTCCAGCCGAGCAAGGACCTCTGGTCCTTCTTTTTTTGGCCCTTTGGTAAACCCCTTAGTGGCCTCTTAGGTTAGGAAAACGAAAATAATATGCCTTAAAGGCAACTACTCTCTCTCTCTCTCTCTCTCTCTCCTTCAGGCGTCTCTCTCTCTCCTACAGGCGTCTCTCTCCCTCCTTCAGCTCTCTCTCTCTCTCTCTCCTACAGGCGTCTCTCTCCCTCCTTCAGCTCTCTCTCTCCTGCATGTGTAACTACTGCATGTGTACCTCCTGCATGTGTGCGTATGTGTGTGTACCTCCTGCATGTGTACCTCCTGCATGTGTACCTCTCCCCCCTTGGCTGATTAGACGTATATAATAATAATGTATACAATAATACTGCTAAAAAGAGGTATCTGACAACAATTTACAGCCAACTGGCTGATTAGGAGTCTATAATAATGTATACAATGGTATCGCGGTATCTGGCAACTCAAGCCATTTACGCCAACTGGCTGATTAGGAGCCTATAAAACAACGCCAACTCGGCTGAAGTCTTAATGTGCACTTGGCTCCTGCCAGGTGAACACCTCTCCTCCTTTCTCTCCTCCTCCTTTCTCTTGGGGGATAACGCCGCCTCCAAGTTTCCCCCCCACCCCCCTTTGCAACAACCCCCCTTGCAACAACCCCACCCCCTTTGCAACAACCCCCTTTGCAACACCCCATCCCCCTTTGCAACATTACATAATAACCTGCAACATTCTTGCACTCTCCCCTTTTGCGGCTATACTACTTAACTCCATCTCTGTTTACACAAGTATATACTATACATACTTTTATTAATGGACGTGCAACACCTTGTATTTATTCCCTTTTACCTAATAAAACCGGTCACTTACACGCTACTGCTTGAAAAAATTAAAAATCTCAATGGAAATTTAAAGCCAACTAGCGTTATGGTAGATTTTGAAAAGGCCATGCATAAAAGTATAAAATCATTACTGTTATTTTCCCTTCGGTGGCTTTTTTCCACGGTGGTTTTTTTCCAGGTGGGTTTTTTCCTGGGTGGTTATTTTCCGCCAGGGGATTTTTTCCTCCGGGGGCTTTTTTCCTAGACCCATTAGATTCTTTACGTAGGATATATATATCACAAACAACAATATTGACAACAATTCCCAACAATTACTTAATATCAATAATTGCATTTGAGCAAATAATTTAGACCTGCGTCAAAATAACTTAGGTATCATGCCATGATTTGGGATATTTGCCGAATTAGTCGTTCTCTATAGTCTACAGTATATCTTGAGACGGTATAATGTAATGCCCAGCTAATATTATGATGACTAGGATTGCTCCATAACCATCCCAACATCGCGAAACTTGCTTCATTCTGCTTTTTAATCATTTGTATTTTAAACACTAAAATGTAGCAGAAGTGACGTAATAATGGACGTCATTGATTGTGTTAGAGCAGTTATGTGCACCAATCCGAGCACACCTCCGCTGCCATAAGGACCGCCCATTTTATACCTAACAGACTAGCTTGGGACGAGACAGAAGCGTGAGACTTCTTGTAAGCACTGTACCTCGTGGGGAATGGAAGCGTTGTTTCTCTCTCTGTATTAACATCCAAATAAGAAGGGAATAAACTCGGCGGTTTATTTTTTTACACCCGAAAGTGTATAAAGTATCAGTGAATTCGTGCATATATATTATAGTGAAATTCATTAAAGTTAAGATAGTTCAATACAGTTTACATAAATTATCACCAATTTAACGCATATATTTATATCGCAATACGATTGGCATTCGAGAAAAGTTTGAAACAAGGCAGGAAAAAGGCCATAAAACGCAAAGGTCAGAAAACCCTCGCGATCGAAAGGAAAGAAAAGTAAAAGAAAGAAGAGAAAAAAAATTTTGTGTGTGTGTTTCTTTTTTACGATAATTAATGAATAGCATGACCATGGGTCCAAATTCTCACTTAATCTGCAATTTGTGTAATTTGGAAACAACTGAAAATGCAACACTCAGGTGTGATTTCTGTCAAAAACTGCACGACTATAATTATCTGCATGAATTGGGATGATAGGAAAATATCCCTCGTCTCGAACGCAAAACAGATCGCCAGGTCAAATTTCTGTGTGACGCATGTATACAGACTGTAAACTCTTTTGCGGTATTTAAATTAAAAACAGAAAATAATCATATGACAAGAAATAGAAACGTAGAAGATACCGTCTGTAAATACTACATAAAAGGGCACTTCAGATATTTGCACATTGCACAAGAGGATATTGCAAATTTGAAAAAAGTGCAAGTTCCACCATCTTACTGTCTGTAATACCTATGCAAGATATGAGAGGTGCAAATACGGCAAAAATGCCGTTACCACCACCCTCAAAGGAACGGAACAGGTGAACAGGAAAAATGAGCATCAAAGAGGGCTACCAATTTTTTAAACGTAGCCACCACAATTCAGCTGCTAAATACCATCCAGCAAATACAAAGTCAGCTGACAAATATAGGAATCCGAGAGCCAGACAGATGGCACGCACAAAGACACTTCATGCGTTATCGGGACAACAGGTACCGACAAAGATAAAGAGAGACAAATTCTGTGTTGACAAAAAAGAAATACAAATTGACAACTATAACATACTCCGAACCGACAGAACAGTGAGATGTAAAGGAAGATGTGCTATTTACACACGTGAAAGACACATGGCAGAAGTGACTATAAGTATTTCAAACAGCTACGTGGAATGTGTAGCAGCAACATTTTAAAAATTAAATATGGTACTAATTGTAATGTACAGACCCCCGAATACGCCAACTTCAAAATTCTCAGATTCCATTACAGAGATCAGAAACTGCGTAAAAGATCTACTTTTTCCAACCCCAAGTATTTTTCTCTGTGGTGATTTTAATTTTCCATTCATGGAAGATAAAAGGATAGGAAAAAATATATGTATACACCAGGACAAGGGGGTCACACCGGAAGATCAGGAGCAGGTAAAAATGCTACTAGTTCTAGCCGATGCACTTATGGTAACACAAGAAATAACAGAAAACACAAGAAAAAACAACTGCCTGGATATGGTATTCACAAACAACAGCAACCTAATTGATAACGTAGAAATATCCCCAACTATACAGTAATATCGGGTCACAACATTATTGAAATAACCAATATAAAAGCAACAGGAAAGGAAAGAACACAAACAATAGAAAGAAGCAAATTCGAAAACTTTAATTTCCACTCCCAAGCTATAAACTGGGAAGGTGTTGCGTCCAGCATGGAAGTAATAGATTGAAAAACCATCTTCAAGGCCAAGACAACGGAAAAGATGCTAATGACCTTAGAGGAGAAAAAGCTGGAAATTGTGGAAAGACATGTCCCAAAAATGCAACAAAGAGGAAAGAGAAACAGGTTTAAGAGACAAAAGAGGTCATTGTTTCGCCAAAAAAAAAAAAGAGTGACTGCAAATTAAGTAACTGCAAAGAAAACATCAGAAAAATATTCAATGATGAACTGCAGAGTATCGATTGCGTCATACAGGAACGAATTGAGAAACATACAGAAAAAGACGACGACGATGACGGTATAGAAGCGATAAAGGTTAACTCAAAGTACTTCTATAATTTTGCAAAAAGGAAGACGAAAAATCACACGACTATCGGACCTTTGAAAAATGAAAACAATGCTTTATCTGATGATCTAATAGAAGTATCTGAAATAATAAGAGCTCAGTACGAATCATCTCTCAGTACCCCAAAACTGACAAACTGATATGCGATAGAAACGCGTTCTTTGAAAAACTACAAAGGGAAAGTATAACGGACTTCGACTTTACGACAGATATTATGTAAGGGAAACTGAAAGCATACTCGGCGGCAGGACCGGACAAATGGAATGCCACACTGATGAAAAACTGCAAGAATACAATCGCTGAGCCCCTATATTGGATATGGAGACGACCACTAGACTCAGGAGAAATACCGACCATCCTGAAGAGAGCGAACATAGTTCTAATATATAAAGGAGATCAATCCAAGGCTAAAACCTATAGGCCAGTGTCGCTTACATCTCATCTCACTAAAATATTTGAAAGAATAGTTAGAGAAAAAATCTATGACTTTTTGGAAACTCAGAAAAAATTAAATGATAACCAATATGGACTTTCGTCAGGCAGATCATGCCTATCACAAGTAATGGAACACTACAACAACATTATTGATGCACTTGAAAGTAATGAAAACTATGATGTAATATACACAGACTTTGCCAAAGCGTTCGACAAGTGTGACCATGGAATCATAATACATAAACTGAAATATATGGGAATAATAGAGAAATTAGGAAAGGGATATATAATTTCCTTAGTGAGCCGCGGCAAGTAGTTACAGTTCAAAGAATATCTTCATCAGAATCAGAGGTCCTCAGCTCAGTACCACAAAGAACAGTATTAGCTTCACTACTCTTCATATTCATGCTAACTGACATAGATGAGGATGTTACCAGAGACAGCACAGTAACATCCTTTGCCGATGACACAAAAGTAGTATGGGCGCAAAATGGACGAGTGCAGGAATGTTGCAATGCAATTGCAAACGTTGATCAAGATTGCAAGATGTTGCAAAGGGTTGTGCACCAAAGGGGGGTATACACTGAAGGGGGATGGGTTATGCAATGAAGGGGATGGGGTTATGCAACATCAATGTTGGAAGGATTATGCGACATCAACGCTGCAAAGGGGTGGTAGGGTTATGCAACAACTCAATGCTGCCAAGGGGGAGAGGGAAGGGAGCTTCGAGGGGAGAAGGGAGGATGACCTCCCCCCAAAGGGTAGCCTTAACCTAAGAGAGAAAGAGAAAGGAGAAGGAGGAGGTCTTTGGGGAGAAGTTGGGATGTCCTCACCCCCCCAAATGGAAACCTAACATAAGCCTTAACCTATGAAGGAGAGAGACAGAGAGAGAGAGAGTTCTTTATTCCACCGGAGTCCGACACATTATGAACGTCCAGGGACCAAGCAGCGGTTATATAGAGGGTCGTGAGTTGCCAGATATCACTTATTTATATATGGAGGGGGGCTACCAGATACCGCCATTTATTTTATTTGTTCAGGTACACCTATTAGGGTGAGTTGCCAGGTTGCGCCATTTATTTTAATTTATTTAGACGAGTTTCCACTTATTTATTTATTTATTAAAGGCAAGATCGACTTTCTCCTTAAAGTTGTTCAGCAAGAGAACTAATTATTTAAACGATTCTCCACATTAAAAATAAAAGAAATACACTAGACAACTGGCTTAGCAAAGAAATCGTTCAACTTAATATTAAAAATAAAAGAAATACACAGGGATCTTTATATTGTACATTATTCCAATAACATATTCTCTAAGAATAATATTTAATTTACCTATAATTCATGAAACGCTTTCATTTATTCTAACACCTTAGAATGTATACTGTGTCCATTTACTTTTGACAGTCCTTTCTATACACCTATATTTTTTATAAACCAAATCCGCGAAATCAAGAAGAGGAATCCTTTATTCATTTGTTTTCAAACTAATTTCAAACAAAAATATCGATACACACTTTATATATATATATATATATATATATATATAATATATATATATATATATATATATATAAAGGAAAAACAATAATTATTTTAACTAACTTCACCTAAAGGGTCTATTTACTTTTTCATTCCTCTGTGTGTGTATATATATATATATATATATATATATATATACAGAGTGTCCCAAAACAACGTATACATTTTAAAAAAATTTATAACAGGAGAACCCACTAACAGATTCAGATGATTTTTATTTCTTTTTATAGCCTATAGCCTAAGGAGATACAAAAGCGAAATTAGTAATAGCCTTGCCTGCCTACAGTAAACATGGAAAATGGAAGTGTGCGCTTATCATTTGAGCAACGAAAATGGATACTAAAGTCGTATTTTAAAGTTGAGAAGATATCAAAGGTTCAACAACAGTGGAGAGACAATTTTGGAACTAATTCTCCAACTCGACTTACCATTTCACGTATGTGAGAAATTTGAAGTATACGGTACTGTGTATGATGTGTACAAGCAAGCGACTGGGCGTCCAAAGACATCAACAGATGCTAACACTTCTGATGAAGTGCTACAGGTATTCAACCGATCACCAAGAAAGACTGTGAGACAATGTGCTCGTGAAACAGGGAAAAGTGAGACAAGTGTCCACAGAATTCTGAAGAATGCTAAATGGAAATCTTACATCCCGAGATTATTACATGCCTTGAATGAGGATGATCCGGATCGCAGAATCCAGTTTTGCGAATGGTTTCGAGTAAAAAAAACAGAAGATGGCCAATTTGCGGACAAAATTGTGTGGTCTGATGAGGCTACATTTAAGTTGAATGGTATAATTAATCGTCATAATTGCACATACTGGTCACAAGAAAATCCACACATTTATGTGGACATGTAAATTTACCGGGTATAACTGTCTGGTGTGGTTTTTCTTCCAAAGGTTTGGTTGGTCCATTCTTTTTCGATGGTACAGTTACCGGTCATAGCTACCTCAACATGCTTCGGGGTAAAGTTTTCCTGCAATTCGACAGTTATACGGAGATGAGGACATTTACTTTCAACAAGATGGAGCCCCTCCTCATTACCATCAGGATGTCAGGAACTACCTTGATGAAACATTTCATTATTGGTGGATCGGACGACGAGGTAGTATCGAGTATCCACCACGTTCACCAGATTTAAACCCACTTGACTTTTTTTATGGGGTCATTTGAAAAATGAAGTATACAGTAGAAGACCTACATCACTTGAACAACTAAAGAGCACAGTTGAAGAAGCGTGTAGAAATATATCTACAAACATTTTTGTTGAAGTCTGCCAATCAGTGAATCAAAGAGCGCAGTGGTGCATTTATGTCAATGGTCGACATTTCGAACACTTACATGTTTAAAACAAATTAAACTATCTATTACTTCGATGTTGTATATTTTACCTATAAAAAGAAATAAAAATCATCTGAATCCGTTAGTGGGTTCGCCTGTTATAAGTTTTTTAAAAATGTATACGTTGTTTTGGGACACTGTATATATATATATATATATATATATATGCTATACACAAGCCACTCGAGTTCCCATAATACCCCATGTTTTATTTTCAATATTTAAAACAGCCCTTGAGATAAACCTCGAGTGTCATCGACTCGTGCGACGCTCCTCCCCCCCTTTTTTCTTTGTTCTTAAATGCTTGCCTCGGCGCGTTTTGGACTCGTAGGAGGGATGGAGCACGAAAACAGATGCGGACCGGTCAGAATAGATCTGGCGCTTCGTCGGGAAGAGTGAAAGGCCGAGTGGCGCCCTAGAAATTCTCCGGGTAGGCCTTTGAAGGGATTTGCTCGTTAAAGACTAAGTTTTTGAGAATATTGAGGTTTTTGAGGTTTTGAGGTTCTGAGGTTTTGAGGTTTTTGAGTTTATGAGGAAATGTTGAGAGCCGTTAGCCTAAACTACTGCGAGGGATGTAGTGGATGGGCAACGATAGAACTTAAATTATTTAATTAATGTTAAGACTAGTTTAAGAAAAAACCTGAACTTGACTGTACTATATTTCAAATTCGAGACTGAACTTGTAACCAAATGTGACTTAAATTTATTGATTAAAAGCTATTCAAACCAACTATTTCATTATCAAATACACACTAAAATCGGGGGTACAGAAGTAAGCGGAAGATAAAGAATTCACGCAGAGGGTCACTAACTTAAAGAAAGATCTATTATAACTTCAATTTACTCATCGAGCATTTACAGTGACCTTCGAGAATAAACAATTTGTAATAAGGATCCGTCTCCCCTGACAACGGACATTTTTATTCTTTATTACAAACTGGTGAAGAAGTAGGGGATAAACTGGATTTTTTATTACAACTGGTGTCAGAAGTGGGATCTTCCTTTTCTGATACTCCCCCTAAAAACCTAAGTAAAAAGTGACAAAAAGTGCTCTCCAAGTGTGTATGTGAGGGCTACCAGCTCGCAACAGACGGCGACGAACGACAACGTGACACGATCGAGAACCACTGCGTGGGCTGCTGCTGGTCAGGCCGAGTCGTCATCGCAACTTGCTATTGGACACCAAGCCGCAGGAGGAGTAAACTTTCCCACCAACGCGGAAAGAGAGGTAAGCGACCCATCTTGTGTTGCGAGAGGTTTTAGAGGACGAGTGGAGAGCCTCCTTTAGAGGGCAGTCCCCCTAAATTAACCCCATTACACCTTCATTTCTTTCCCCTAAAATTTTGATATAAATAGAGTACCTTTCCTTCCAATCGGTTCCCCTAGACTCGAGTTTGAGACTGATCCGGTTCCGAACCTATGTTTAGCACAATTTAGCGATTCAAATTCGGTCGAGTTTTGGCCGATCTCATTCGAGAACATGCCTTTTGGCTAAGAAGAAATCAGTCCCAACCATGTATCAGCAACCACTCCCTACACACTTTCCTCATCCCTATGTTCCCCCTTTCTATCCAGGGTATCCTCACTTGTATTCCCCAAATGTAGGCTTCCCCAATCCACACGTTAATATTGTCCCGTATAACACTAGTAATGCACCCAAATTCCATACAAAAAATGCCGGGTATAAGCACGCTCGATGTCTTCTATATGGGGACAGGGAACACCTAGCCCCTCAGTGCTACCTGATTGAAAAAGTGAAGATATTGAAGGAGAGGGAAAGGGTGCGTGAAAGGGAAGAGAGCTATAGGCGAGAGAATGAAAGAGATCATCGGAGGGAATGGACCCCAAGAGGAAACCGACGGTATGAAGATTACGAAAGAAGAGGAAGTAGGTATTCTTCCCCTTCCGAATATTCGAGAAGACGGAACTTCTCGCCGTATGAGGGAAATAGAGATAACTATGGTAACCCCAGATATGATAACAGGCATGAGGGTAGCCCAAGATACGACAACAGGCATGAGGGTAACCCAAGATACAACAACAGGTATGAGGGTAACCCCAGATACGACAACAGATATGAGGGTAACCCGAGATACGAGAACAGATATGAGAATCGGTACGAGAATCGGTACCGTTCACCGTCACCCCATGAACGAAGAAGAAGGGACTATTCCCCTTACGACAGAGACTACTCCCCTTACGACAGGACAAACGGAGGTTACCCCTTCCCCGACAGGAATGGAGGCAGGTATCCCGACAGAAGAACGGACCGAAGTCCGTCACCCTATCGGAGATACGATAAGGAAAGAGAACCTAACCGCGGAAGACGCCCATAAAAAGAATGGAGAAAAGGGCGAGATGATTCTCCGTGGCCCCGAAGAAAGGACCCCTCAACCGAAAGGGACCTTTTCCCCCGTCGAGAGTCATTTAAGGAGGAGGAAGAGCCAAAACACAAGACAAAAGAATTTAAATTGAAGTCGATATTGGTAAGGAGAAAGGAAGGCAAAGGCAGGGATGGGACGAAAGAGAAGAAAGATAAGGAAGCGAAAGAGATAAATAAATATATGAAAGGAATGAAAGACAGCTCAATAATGATACGAAAGAGCAGTGTCTAAATGTTTATGAAACGAGCAATATTGAAAGTGCATATACGGTGCAAGAGGACGAAGTGTGTCTGCAGAGATTGACCTTGAGACGGAGTCTGCCTCATGCAGACCTCATAACGAGTGCGAGGAAAGAACAGAAAGTGACCTTGACTTTGTGGTAGAATCTCGGTCAGAGGACACAGACGAGGTGAAAACGATAGCGGTGTGTAAGAAAAGAATGTATGAAATGTTCGAATTAAGCGAGAAAGAAATGGAAACAATGCAAGAATTAAAATCTGAGAGCTCGATGGATGATAGTATGATAGAAGAGAACACGATAGACCGAAGGGAAATTGATCCCCCAACGGAAGCAAAATGGGTAATCGGAGAAGATGACGTGTGTTCATGTGACATAAGTATGAGACATAACATGAAGAGTGATTCGCGTCTATATTGTGGGAACGGAAGTAGTTTGAATCCGACGAACAAACATGTAAATTGCGAAAATGAATTAAAAACGAGCGAGGAAAATATCGTGATAATGGATGCGGATGAATTGGCTATACAGGAAATGAAAGAATTCAGCGAAACAGACATAAATGAAGTAGCTCCGTCGAATGATTACCCCTGGGAATCGACCAGGGTAAAAGATAAACGAAAGTTGCGTGAGGGAGAATGCAGAGCAACAAATAATAAATGAAAACGGTCCCATGACGTCCCTTGAACTTTTGAACGAAGGGACCGATGTTTGTTTAATAAGGGAAGGGTCAATTGACACTGTTGAATTTCGACCCCAAGTCGAAATTACGAATCATAGCCGTAAGGCGGTAAATGACGAAGTCCTAACCACCATGGGACAAATAGAAACAAAAATAGGCATTGATCGCGAGAAATATGATCTTACTGCGTTGCTCGTTAAAGAATTGCCTGAGAGATTAAACTTTATTTTAGGGGCGGATTTCATCCGAGTAAATCTCATACATAGTGCAGGTAAAGGCATGGGGTTTGTGGCTTACATAAATGAGATACAAATCCCCTTGAGTACGAAATTGATAGGAGCCCCAAAACAAGAAGACCAAAGCGCGGAGAGAAAGGAAGTAAACAACCTCCCTCTCCTATTAGTACGAGGGTCCACTTCCATTGCCCCTTTAGCTGGAGCAATTTTAGAAGTACGGACTCCTTCCCCGTTGAAGGAGGGATCCACTCTAATCGTAGAGGCGAGAGAAACCCCTTTAAACCTGAGGGTAGAACCGCAACAAGTTCGCGTGAACGAAGAAAGGAAGGTATCCGTTATCGTGCGAAATGAATCCGCCAACGATAGCGTTAAAGTTACGAGAGAAAAGACAAAGCTGGCGGGAGAAGTTTTACAATACTGCAATTGCGAAGGGAAAACACCCTGTAGCGCGCAAAACGAATGCTTTTCCAACGGCGAAGAACCCAAGAAAGAAGTGAGTAAAAAAAGAGATCAATGAAGTCATGAACCATAAGCTTAAATGGTCTGAAGATGAAATTTCAGAGGAAATTTATAACATGGAAAGGATGAGCGAATTCTCGTCAACCCTAAGTCTGCAGAGCCGGAAAGAAGGGAAGTACGAAAATTTGTGAAAAATACTAAAGTAGACCCCGAAGAAGGGAATGGATTAAAGACCCTTCTTAAGGACCATATTGGACAAAAGAGGAGAAAGTTAAACGAGACCGAAATTGCAACCGAAAAAGAAGAAACAAACGAGATGAATCACGTACGCCCGAAAGATAAACGCAATTATATTGACGAAACGAAGAAGAAAAGGGAGATGACAAACGAACCGCACCGTTTCCGCTGCCGTCACGACGAAACGGATAATTTGCGGACACACGCAGGTCGACCACCAGAACTCATTTAAAAGTCCTGATTGCTGGTCTAGAAGATAAACTTATCGGCTAACGTTCAGAAGACGATCGAACGAGTAAACAAGACACGCACACGAATTAACCAAAGGGAACAAATGGGTTAAACTCTTCCCCGGGACAATAAAGAAAAATGTTCTTTCCTTTTAACAAATCTTTTACCACTCATTATAAAATCAAATTAATCTTCCCCCCCCCGCTCCGAAAGTTGACTGAAAGGCATGATTTCAGTTTGGAGTTAATAAGGTTCATATAATTATACGTATTTCATTTTTTTTCATATAGCATACATTTTTCAGGTCATTTACCGCATATCGTTTATAAAATGTTTTATATTATGTTTCACGTTCTAATATCGTGGCGTCTGACTTAGAAATTGGTGGCGAGGGAATATTCACGCGAAAACAGTCGGTATAAATGCATAGGTTGGAAATATAATATGATGAGATAGCATGTTTCGCGCGTCCAAATCAGCTCTCAAATTCCTTGAGTTTAAGAGAATCGAGTGGAAAATTTATAAAAAGGAATTCATTAAGATTTCGAGAGAAGAAATTTTCTTGTTTATAATTGCTCATATAAAAGATTTTTGTTTTGTCTTAACAAAATTGCTCCTGAATTAATCAGGATCCCCGTCCTTTTTAACCTGATGCATTATACACGTTGGGGCGCAAACCTTCTCAAATCACGGAGTCCCTTTTCCAACCAATGGGCTCCCTAATTCGGCAAGGCCCCACGTACACTTTCAGCGCACGTCTCAGTCTGAAGCCCGATTTCGAGATCACTTACATAGTAAACTTCTCGTTTACGAAAGAAGCCTACACCACTTCAATGCTTCCTTGTTACGAGGAATAGACCTCCGGGATGTGACTTGATACCTCCGACGAGTTACCCTCAAGAAATCAGACGAAGGAACGACCGCCTTCGTCTCCTACTCCACCCTCACCCTTGGTTTCGTATTGGGAATCGCCGTCATCGGAATTGCGACCTGAAAGAGATGCTGTCTCCTAGATCCTCCACCGGTACCAACTGCCAGGTTTAAAATCCCTGCATCGGGCCCCCCGGAAGCTCAGGTGACCCGATCGTCAACGCCCCCAAGAAGCCCCCCTCATGAATTTCGCTTTTCACCGACGAGCCCAAGTTTCGTCAGAAGATTGTCCCCAGCAATTCAATCATATCGTACGCCAGAATCAGCACCTAACGTTGGCTACGAGGAAATGGGCATTCCCGTAATTAAGACTTAAACCACTTCTCCCATCTGGCCCCTTTGCGTTTTTCCCGATTTTTTAATACTTACGAAAAAACGACCGAATGAAGGTAGTTTAATTTATTGAATTAAATTTACATGGTAGAATTGAATTGCTAAAGTAATAACTTCATTCGGTAGTTATTGCGTAACTAACTGATAATTAGTGATGTGCTTAATTCAATTAAATAAGTAATATTTTCCTTCAGTGATTAGTGCTTAACGAATTGGTAATTAATTAGCGATAAGTGTTCGATTTACGAGCCTTACTGAAATGACCTCTCTTTATGTAACTAATAACTTTCTCCGTCTGTGTATTTCAAATTTTCTCCTTGCTATATCGCTTTCCTTTGTTTATTTTAAAGGCATATTAACTTATGAAGCCATTATGATAGCATTTTGTGTCATAAAGCGAGATTGCGAAAGTCTCTCGAAAGCAACTTTCTGTAAATAGAGATCAGATGCTGACCAACTTGTTATTATGCTGGCGATGCGGGTAAGGCTTGCAGTCGAATTAATTGCTGACCGCACCTGATAACTAAATTATACTGCAAGATATAAATTCATATAATTTCATTCAGTTAACTAATAATGTAGGCCCTCGTAAAGTAGGCTTTCGTCTTTCGGTTGAGTATTTAAATTTTAGTATAGAAAAGGAAAAAAAAAGAGTTTTTCCATTTTTACTTATAAAATTTATGAACTTTATGAGATTTATGAAAATTAATTAGTCATCCCTTTGAAAAACTGTCGTTAGGCGACTCGTCGTATGAATTATTTCATGATGTTAACGTAAATGAAAATGAAATTATATTGAAGGCTGATCCGTTTCCCCATTGGATTATTTAATTTAGGGAAAGGCGTTGCCCTTATAAGGCATTCAGAAATTAAAATTTCCCCTTATAATGTGATCTTCTTGCAATGTGTTTCTCTTCTTAAACCTACCCTTTCCTTGATTATGTATTGATTATGCGGTGAGTAAACAAACATTTTCAGTACTCACGGTATTTATTCTATGAATGTAATTTTCAGAATAAATCCGCATATGTTGTTTAACTCAGTATTTATTATGTAAATTTAATTTTTAGCTTATTGATTTGACAACTTTAAATTTATTCATAAATAGTAAGCAAGTTTAACTAGGTTAATGTTCAGTTGAATTTCTCATATTTCCATTGTAACTACGAGTTCTAACGTATCTGGATAGACATAAGTAACCTAAATTCGTGTTTTGAGAATTGCCTCTCCACTACGAATCATTTTCGCTCACGGAGCATTTATCTTTCCATATTCACGGACCATGGAAGTCCTTCGTTCGGCCTCAATTTCTCTCAGGAACTCAATACCTTTTTTTTTTTTTTTTTTTTTTTTTTTTTTTTTTTTTTGGAAGGAACGAATTTGTTATACACAAGCCACTTGAGTTCCCATAATACCCCATGTTTTATTTTCAATATTTAAAACAGCCCTTGAGATAAACCTCGAGTGTCATCGACTCGTGCGACGCTCCTCCCCCCTTTTTTCTTTGTTCTTAAATGCTTGCCTCGGCGCGTTTTGGACTCGTAGGAGGAATGGAGCACGAAAACAGATGCGGACCGGTCAGAATAGATCTGGCGCTTCGTCGGGAAGAGTGAAAGGCCGAGTGGCGCCCTAGAAATTCTCCGGGTAGGCCTTTGAAGGGATTTGCTCGTTAAAGACTAAGTTTTTGAGAATATTGAGGTTTTTGAGGTTTTGAGGTTCTGAGGTTTTGAGGTTTTTGAGTTTATGAGGAAATGTTGAGAGCCGTTAGCCTAAACTACTGCGAGGGATGTAGTGGATGGGCAACGATAGAACTTAAATTATTTAATTAATGTTAAGACTAGTTTAAGAAAAAACCTGAACTTGACTGTACTATATTTCAAATTCGAGACTGAACTTGTAACCAAATGTGACTTAAATTTATTGATTAAAAGCCATTCAAACCAACTATTTCATTATCAAATACACACTGAAATCGGGGTTACAGAAGTAAGCGGAAGATAAAGAATTCATGCAGAGGGTCACTAACTTAAAGAAAGAGCTATTATAACTTCAATTTACTCATCGAGGATTTACAGTGACCTTCGAGAATAAACAATTTGTAATAAGGATCCGTCTCCCCTGACGACGGACATTTTTTATTCTTTATTACGAACTGGGGAAGAAGTAGGGGATAAACTGGATTTTTTATTCCACACATATATTATATATATATATAATATATATATATATATATATATATATACAAGATGTGTCTTCACAATTTCGTACATTTTTTTGTTCATCTTATTAATTCTTTCGATTTGACAAATCTATATATACACACATTTATATTAAATTTCCATATGAAAACAGGTTTAATAATATGCCGTAGATATACTAAACTGTATATTAAATTTGGTGATAAACAATTATTCTCATAGCATATCGTTTATTTTCACATTATGTTGAGACGTGAAGGATTGGAGGCAGGACCGCAAAGGCTGACCACAAACTGGCCAGAATGGAACGCGGTAGACAAACTTTCACTCAAAGACTCGCTTCCGTCTCCTCTCTCTCTCTCTCATGCGATTGTTTTCCTGTATATAAATGTTTTTGTATTTTATTAACTTCGTTGTTTATATGTCTTATTTTTCTTTGCGTGTAATTTGCATGTTATCATCTTCATAGTTATTGTCTCTGTTATTGAAATGAAATGAATGAATGAAAAAATGGAACGGTCTATTATTATTAATGCTATTATACCTTTTTTTTTTCAAAATTAACAAATGCATTTTGGAAGTACTCAACAATTGGAATTGAATAAAATTACACACACACACACACACACACACACACACACAGAAAGAAAGTTTTGTTTATTCTATATGGATATAATATTCATAACTTTAATTTTTCAGAAGTATATTGGAACTCATTTACCGAGTTGGTTTATGATGGCCGTAAGTAGTCACAGCCATCAAAATTTTTAAAAAATATAAATAAAAGAAAGAAAAGAAAAACTAAAATATTTATAATTTCTTTATTATAAAATCCTTTCGATAAGATCGTAAAGGGAAAATTTGAAAAAAAGAGAATCAACAATTCATTTTATTAAACTGTAAAGCATTCCTTGTGCAGATTTTTGCTGTGAGCCTCTGGTTCGCTCCAGCATGCTGGCACCTGAACCTAACCTAACCTATGATTCAGACAATAGATTCTCTGGAAGATAATGGAGAATATATTTAATACACAGATTTTCAAAAGACCTTTTAGAGAGAGAAGAAAAATAATATACCTACGAGGAATATATGCAGTAAATTCAGACCATAGATTCTCTTTGTAACTGGAACCTAACCACCTAACCGTGGTGTAAATTACATTAATAATAAGCTAAGTTGGTTTTCCTTCTCCCCGAATTGTTCATTTTGACAAAGATCAAGCTTTTCACCTGCCTTAGACCTAGAGTTTAACGTTGAATCCGAACTATTTTTCTTTGCGTGTAGTTTGTGTGGTATCTTCTCCATTGTAGCTGTTATTGAAATGAAATGAATGAATGAAAAAATGGAAAGGTTTATTATTAATTTTACTGCGATGAATCGATTAAGCTTATCGCTCCTCCTCTCGAGGATGAAGTGGCGAGCTGGCTTCTTTTAATCTCCACTTCACATAGGTACACCCGGCTCATCGTGGATTGTATGTACCAAGAAATGTCACCATCTGGACTCGATCTCTCAACCAGCACCCCAGCGTCTTAATCACTAGGATACTTAGGGCGCCCAGTTATCTACCAGACCAAACAGACATTCATTTTCACGAGCTAAACACAATTTAATCACACTCCTACGCGAGAATTGGCAAGTAGAAAGTCAAGCCGAATACATGAAACAAAGTTGAGGATCGAATAGTATGACCGCAAATAATAATAATAATAATGTAAAATATTGTCGGGATAGAGATGGCAAATGTTGATCAATGTTGCAAAGGGGGGAGGGATATTGCATAAAGGGGTGGGTTCTAAAATGGGAATACCGAGAATAGTATGGACGCAAAGGCAATTATTGTCAAGGTAGAGATTGAAAGTGGCAATACACGGTGTGAGCATTAAATCTACGGAGAAGATAAAGACACCATTAGTCGACCAATCAGGACGTCCAAAGCGTGGACCCGTAATATAGGTGTTACGATTGGTACACAAATTTATCATAGGTGAATAAACATTCCCTCCGCCATGAATCAAGAACTTTACAGTTTACCGGATTTATATCAAGATGGTGGCATTGTAACGTTGTCCACATTTAATCTTTTTAACGCGGCCGACCGGGATGGATTATTTCCAACGCAAACCGTTGATGATATTTGCAATGACACTCCTTACGATCCGACGCAAGGGACTGCCGTAGAAATGTAAGTGCTTGTAATTTTATTTTTTGTAGCCAATTATTCGCGAACTAGTTATTTATTTAATGTGCCTGTCATTAGGAGAAAGAGCGCTGTTCTGGATTATTTTATCATATATATGGAGGGTTGTAGTAATTTATCTCATCACATTAAAAATGCTTCATTTAGGTAACCGCAATTATAGATTACTTTGCAATTAATATTATGCTAAGTCATGTTTTGATTCATTGAATTTTTTTTAATAGCAATCTTTTGCATGTTTTAAATAATTTTATAAATTCAGTAATAAATGTTATTCGGCATTTTCTCTTAAAGGAACTTCTCTGAACGGTTCAAAAATATCTTCACATTGTAATACTCTTACTATATGTATACTCTGCATATGTTTTGGGTTTTTATTAAAAAAGATTCAGTATGAACTAATGAATTATTCTTTCTCCTTTCAGGTCCGATGAGGATTTGACACGTGTTATACAATATTTTCGTTTTGAAGAAACCCATGTCGTGGACCTGAATACGGAGGTAGAAGATTTACCGAGCAGTCAGCCCAACGATTGTCACATCATTAACGAAATAAAGTATTTTTTATGTTTCGGTCTTTTTTTTCGGGGAAGACAATGTATTTTCATTAATTTACTAAATGAAAGAAATCATGTTTTTAGTACAATAACCATCTTAAACTACAGAATATACAAACTAACATTATTGGTTACAAATATATATATATATACATATATATATATATACACGAACAAAACATTATACTATACAACTGATACCATTTCGTCGTTTCGGTGAGTTTCACACGGTCGAATAATTTTTAAAATTTATAAAGTCTTTACCACGTGACATATGCATGAGACATGAAAGGCAGTACATCCCACACGTATTACTAAAATACCCTTGTAGCCGGAAGGGATTCCATACAACTTCGGGGATATGTAACTGATCGAGAAATTTTACAATAACAGGGTCACTCCAGGGTTGAGTCCCGAGTGAATCAAAATAATACATGCGGTCCCTATTTTTTAAAATAGATTGCAAACCAATGAATCCCTTCACTACCAATAACATCTGTGTTCACAATAAGGCTACCGCAATTTCTCGTAGATGGCAATTTTAAAGTTTCATTCTTCGCAAACACACCGATAAATTTGGAACGTGTGATTCATTCACTATTCATTACTCTCTGAAGTGTATTCGCATCCATTTTAAAAGTCACTGACAAAGCTCCTAAATCTGTCTACTTCTATTAGGGCTTGTGACTCGAAGTAAACTAGTACACTTATAGGCGCGTCTAAAAGCTTGGCGAATTCCAATCTGACTGAGATGTTTCCACTCTGTTGTGGACTTAAGTGTGTATTTACACGAGCAGATAAGTCAGGTGTGATGTCAAATGGATAAAGGTTAAATTGATCGACGAAATCTTTCTGCTTTACCCCATTCCCGAGCTCATCACAATCACCTGCAATGTAGGCCAGATTACTATATGCTCTCGCGCAAAGCGTGAACACAGCGTCTGATGAATAATCCCTATCCATACCCCTGCCCAACGCAATGCCATTAACGTATAGTTATATTTTTAAGGCCGAAATTCTCGAATTTAAAGGCACTCTTTTTATATTTTCCATTCACCGAAGCATGGTCCTGGATCCCGATTAATATCCTTTTAGGTAGATTTCCCAGGGCACTGTTTTCTATCTGCTTCGATGCCAACCCTGCTGGCACCGTGTATAGCTTGATCTGTGCTCTGTTAATTGGGTATTTTACTGTGGCGTTTAGTAAATTTTTCTCAATGTTTTGGTGAACTTAATTTCACTAGCCGTACGCGGAAGTATGTCTCCATAATGTGAATCACAACGGGCTTTGCTCCCTCTTTTTGATCAGCATCCAGATTTAAACAGATCTCAGGATTCGTGCGGGTGAGCTTTATTTTCATATCCACCCCGTTCACAAGCAACTTATCCTGGAATGTGAAGTCTGTATGCAGGCGTCCAAAAAACTCGTATATCTTCTTTTTAGAATTTTAAAATTTGTCCTTTATACTGCTTTCGTCTTTAGCTTGATAATAGCCCTCGGCACTTAAAAAGGTATCCTTCGCCTCTTTGGAAAAGTTCAGTACATTTTCCAGATAAGATCGTAAGTGGTAGTACCCCGTTCCTGCCGATACGTTGATCTGATTTAAATATACAACACACTGATCGAATAAGGAATGCAGAAAGTTTGTTTCAGGGTATACAGCATATTTGTCATCACAGTCTGTTCCATCAGAATGGGCTATACGTAGTTTAGCGTACATGTGCATACAGCTTGGGTCAAAAAAGTAAGTACCTGAGCTGGGTATCACGAATTCTATAGGGGCACTCGGGGAACTAATAGTGTTTAAAGGGTTAAATGTAATAAAGTCACTGTGTTCAATAGAAACTTGAGTTGGAGGCATGCCAAAGAGGGACAGCTCCCATTTACAACATTGTGAACTACACGGATGGATGAAGCGTGCCATGACGAGTTAGAAATAGTGCCTCCTCTCTCGACAAGTAGTAAACAAACTATGATTCATGAGATCAATGTCCAGAGCTGATATCAGTCAAAAAATGGTCAACCATAGGTTTCATTCGCTTAGAACACTTCTTTTTTCACATCCTTTTACGTTTAATGCCACGTAGTGGTAATCCCTTCTTCCCACTACCACGCATTTTTCTCTTTGCATCTTTGACGATTTCGTCCCGTGTACGCTTTAAGTGTCTTTTTAGAGCTTATTTAGGTTTAGCCACAGCCAGTATCTCTTCTGCTGTGTTAAGACCTGATTGTAACTCTTTCCTCCTGAAGTATCTGACACCCCTCTTCAGCAAGGGGACAGCCGTACGCAGTATGGTTGAAAAAATGGATACAAGTCCACTACCACGCTGGTATCTCATACCTCGATAGACTGTGAAAGGCTTTCTGTCCATTATAACTCGGTGCGTCGAAAGTGCAGCTTCACTGTTAAGCTCCCGTTACCGAATGAGAGATTTTTTCCCTCAATCGTTCTTATATATATTGAGATATTGGTTATTAGATTAGCTGCGACATTCACATAATGGGGCCTGTCATATGTAATACTCAAACGCCTTCCTCTATGGTTGGGAATGTGAGCAATGCGCAGCATGCGTGCCTGGGTATCCCCACTATATTGCTGTAAATATAGCACATGTCTGGGGGTTTATAGCCGTCAACCATTTTCTCCAATTTCAACTGATACATTAGGCTGGACAAGTCGTGTTGTGCCCCGTGAAATGTATCTCTTTGGATGACCGATCGATATCGTCCATCGGTCATAATTTTGAAAGGTCTTTGGTCTTTAATATTTCGGTTAGCCTGCGATTTTAGGACCATAATGAATGCATGGGGATCATTGTTTACGATTTCGTATACTAAATCGCCCGTAAGATTTGAGCTTTTTAAATTTACGTTTAAGTCTCTCACAACATCCTCGGCCTCACCATAGTGACCCGGTTCTAGTGTTACTTCTGTACTGTAATACCGTGCATCCTCAGTCAGGGCGGTACGCATGGTGGTTTCATCCCAAGTTACTCCCGGCTTTTTCACACTCGATACAGTCTCTAAGAATCGTAAAAACGGGTTCTTTATAATTAATACTTAAAAAAAGGTATTCAACTGAATTTCGCATATACCCACTTCATACGTATCACGACCCAATTCAATGGGTCCGTGGAGTTCTGTTACAAAGTTGGCTAGTGTGTTGTTAAGGTGTACAGATATGGACGAGGAGGGGAATGGGACAACTGGCCGCGGCCAACTAGCCGCAGCCCAACTCACCACGGCCAACTCGCCGTAGCCAACTGGCCGCGGTGGCCAGATTTTATAATTTATAATTTTATAATTTTAAATTTTTTATTCTAAATATAATTTTAGAGGCTGTGCACCTGGGTGTTGAATGCCCGGTTAGGTCAACCGTACGCCCTTGACGATTGGTTAGGTTAGGTCGTGATATTTTCGTTAGCTTTAACGAAAATATCACGACTCAACATAACCAATCGTCAAGGACGTACAATTAACCTAATCGGGCATTCAATTAACGTACCCAGGTATTCAATTAATCTAATCGGGCATTCAGTTGACCTAACCGGGCATATACTGTGTGTACATATATATATATATATATATAGCGTTCAACATCCACCGGCAACGCCGGGTCGCTCCGCTAGTATATAGATATATATGTATATATATATGTATATATGTGTGTGTATTTCCACAGGAAATGTGGAATGTTTATCGACGCTGCTTGAATGACGAAGACAGGACTAACAATCACGCAGAAGCTGCGCACCGAAGACTGCAAAATGAACTTGGAATGCAACATCCTACGATTTCGAAATTTATTGATGGTTTGAAAAAAGTTCAACGAGGAAGAGATCTATATTACGAGCAGCTGATTGCAGGGCAAAATCCTCCAGTCAAGTTAAAAAAATTCAGAGAAGCAGATGCAAGGATAAAATCAATTGTCAGTAAATTTGACAGTCGAAATTTTGTTGAATACCTTAGGGGAATTGCCATAACTTTTCATAGATATTTGCATTTTTATCCTTATTTTATTTTTTTTACTCCAATAATGTACTTTCATAAAGCAATTTTAACACACTTGTTTTATTACACACAATTTTCATAAAAAAAAAAAAAAATTCTATATCACGGCGAGTTGGCCGCGGCGAGTTGTCTTATTCCCTATATCTGCGGCCAGTTGGCTACGGCGAGTTGGCCGGCCGTGGTGAGTTGGGCTGCGGCTAGTTGGCTGCGGCCAGTTGTCCTAGACCCGACTAGGAGGACGGGAGTGTGACGTAGAAATGGTTAGACGCCATGTTGCATACTATTTAAGCTTCATTGTTGCATCAGCTTTTATATAGGTGTTGAAGCTTTCTGGGTATCCTAGCCATTTCACCAGGTACATTTTTCTCTTTCCTGAACCTTTGCTTCCTAAAATTTTCTCAATTTTAAACACATTTTTTCCTAAATTAAATGTCACTTTCTGCAACTACTCGCGGTAAAAGCCTCCTGCGATTTCATCCCCATTCAAATCTTCTACGTAATACAACATTATCTCGGCTTTAGGTTTCATACCCCTAACTTTAAAAATCTCGAGTGTCCATCCTTGCTCAAATCCCTTCGCGAATTTACTTCAAAATAGCAGTGCATGCGTTCCTTTATGGTACGTTGAACTCTTTCAGCTAAAGATGCCTTACGTATAGAATTGTAGTGTAGTAGCTGATATTAAAGTCTGTCAACATGTTCTGAAAAGCTCGGCCTATAAATTCTTTTCCCATATCCGTACAAAAATAGCAAAGAACCCTGTTTTCTTTCAACATTAACGTTTTGGTGGCTTTAGCAACTGTTTCAGGCTTTTTATTTTTCAGAGGAATTAGCCACAGATATCTAGAAAATACATCTATTATGAATAGGATGTAGCGGTGACCATCGTTATACACTGAATATCTTTGCATGTCTGTTAAATCTGCTTGCCAAATAGAGTCAATCGAAGCAGCTGTTGTCTTGGCTGTTTTAAACCTTTTTCTCACAGGTTTATGAAGCGTATAAGCATCCTGCTCCCGCAAAAAACTCTCAACATCTTTTTTCCCTACTCCGTAAACACTTCTGTACAGTTTATCTCCGCCTCCGTAGGACGCTGGGCTAGAAATATCATAATAACGTCTTCTTAATATGTTAGCCATTTGCGTATTTTAGAGGCACGTGGGTAGGGTTGATCGTTGTTCAACCTCTTCTTTCTCCTCTTCAGAGATGTTACCGCCGGAAGTGATGTCGTCTTCAATTGTGTCACGTGCGATGCATGTTCCAAGTCTTTTCACCTGTTCAGATTTCCTATCATTGTTTTGGGGACATTTATTTGTTGTAGTCTTGCTTTAATATGTTTCCATCCTGATGGTGAGGGCCTATCCCACTTTCTCACCAGATCATGGACGATGTCTACGATATTCGATCCCTGTACTTTTGCTCCTTCCACAATGCTCTCACTTGTATCTGTCCTTTGTATGGTGGGATCCTCATTCAATAGATTATAAAGACATAAACCTTTATTCCTCAATGTATGTGGGAGGGTGCTTTTTAATACATGCTCGATATGTTGTAAAAGCCTGCTTTTACGGAGATCTAGATCCGTGTCAGGATTCTTTGAATTTTGCAGTGAAGCATACACCTCGTGTAGAATCACTACCACTTTCTTCATTATATTAATCTAGTAAGTAAAGGACCCAAAACTGAAAATAAGATGGGGAGGAATGACCCTCCTCTTTGTACAATAATTCGGTTTTTCTTCAATACAGTTTGACTTTTATGAGCGAGTGCACGTATTATGTTCTTGTAACGGTGTAGGCGAGCCTTCTGAGGTGGTTTCATGAATACATTCCAATTTATAACGTTAAGACAGATTTCACAGATGCATTTTAAAAAGTCGGAGTCGATATTTTTAGCAAACATCTGCTGCATTGCCCAGGGCAGCCGATGATAGATTTTTATTAGTTCATGGTATTTCTTTAGCCTCTTTATCATTCTGGAATACAGGGTGTACATAAAGTCAGGATCAATTTTTGTGAAGCACTTGGAAATTATATGGAATTCAATCATAAAATTATAAAGTGGTAACATTTATTAAATAATTAAGAGTAGGATTCGACGTGACGCCCATCAGTATCCCTGCACAGCTCAAATCGTTCCGCAGCATTTCTAAACACATTCTGGAGCATTTGCGGGATTATGTTATCTGCAGCAGTTCGTATACGTGTACGTAAGTTTTCAAGACTCGTAATCTTCGTCTGATAGACGTGCGATTTGATAAAGCCCCATGCAAAGAAATCTAAAGGGGTTAAATCTGGTGATCTCGATGGCCAAGGTCTGTTGCTTCCGCGTCCGATCCAGCGATTTGGAAAACGTCCATTTAGATAATCCTGAACAATTTTGGCATAGTGACAAGGAGCACCATCATGTTGATAGACGACGGTACTAACAATCCTATCCCCGTCGTCTATCACATGATGGTGCTCCTTGTCACTATGCCAAAATTGTTCAGGATTATCTAAATGGACGTTTTCCAAATCGCTGGATCGGACGCGGAAGCAACAGACCTTGGCCATCGAGATCACCAGATTTAACCCCTTTAGATTTCTTTGCATGGGGCTTTATCAAATCGCACGTCTATCAGACGAAGATTACGAGTCTTGAAAACTTACGTACACGTATACGAACTGCTGCAGATAACATAATCCCGCAAATGCTCCAGAATGTGTTTAGAAATGCTGCGGAACGATTTGAGCTGTGCAGGGATACTGATGGGCGTCACGTCGAATCCTACTCTTAATTATTTAATAAATGTTACCACTTTATCATTTTATGATTGAATTCCATATAATTTCCAAGTGCTTCACAAAAATAGATCCTGACTTTATGTACACCCTGTATACACCGTTTCAGGCTCGTTTGGAGTTATATTCGTTCTTAGAAGCACCCTAAACGTGTTTCGCGGATGAAGGTCGCAAAGCAAATATCCGTAACGCGTGCTTGTAGCTTCTTTATAAACTTCCAAAAACTCCTTACGCTGATTCGGGAACATTTGATTGGCTAATACCCAATTTGTGATACATCTCTACGTTGTGCGAATAAGACTAGATATTGTGTATTTAACGATACATCGCGCATGTATCTATTTTTGAAAAATAGATGCTGATTTATGAAGAAAACGCTTATGTTAAGATGGTGGGAGAATACTGTAAATGTCTCTGAAAACGTTTTATCCATCTCCAACATGAGATCGTCAATTACAATGACTGTATGTTCATTTCCCTTTAACGAATTAACGTCATATACACCTTTGTGGAACAAAATATCATCTTGGTACTCGTTGAACACTGATTGCTACGTCGAATAGCACCATATAACTTTATGCACAAATTTTGAGAACATCTCTCCCTTTTCGTTAATGATTTTAAGCATAAACACAGTTTTACCACATCCTGTAGGTCCAGATATAATACATGTGGATGGGCTCGTGAACCTGAATTTTTCTACAGAATCAATTTCTAACACGTTACACTCCTAAGTGGGTCATTTACAAAATATAATAAATATTTAAGTGATGACCCTTATATTCTACAGTCTTGCTTTTCTCTTCTCCCACAGAACCGTGAATGACGATGAGGTACCCGCCCAGCGTGTGTACAGGAGAAAGTTCTAAGCTCCGCCCACCTGTATGATTGATCAGGCGACTCCTGCTACTACCTGGGTATATCTCTTCCCTGCGTGCTCAGTTGGTCGCAGCAAGCCCTGGATCTCAGACGTGTATTCTCCCACGTAGACGAAAAATAGTAATGGCTACCTTTAATATTGAGTGTTCGACGTTTATGAAGTGGTATTCGCAAAGTGCCAAGATGTGGTGGATACTGAAAAACTCCCTATCACCCTCCTTTGATACTTTTAAGGCTACATTGAATCATGCGAAGGAGCAAGAGGTACAAATACTCAAGGCCATTCTGGCGAGAGCATTGTAGGATTTCGTGGTACAAGTGGTGCATTGAACTATGTTGTAGGACTAAACTTTATGAAAGCTTACATATACCGTGAAGTAGAAGAAACAACACGTGCAGAAGAGAAGCAACGGATATGGTTAGTGAGTCTTGTTGATGAGTGGTACGACTAGCGATATTATGTCATGTTGCATCATACCGAGTACTCGTACCCTGCGACTGAGAATGTAAATCTTGTCATCAAGGAGAATCTTAAGTATTTTTACCACTACATTAATATCATATATACATGACGAGGTTTGTAGTGAGGTTGTGTCTAAAGGTCTGCGTGAGTTTTTAACAGACTTTATAGACGAGTATCGCATGCTAAGCAAAAAGGAAAATATGGTCATATGATTCTCTCAAATAGTGCGCCGGAGTGTGAATAAAATGTGTTTAGTTCGCGAAAATTCCCCTATGCAAAAATGCCTGGTGCGTATTCGGGGGAGTGGGAGTGATAAAACATTAAAACCGATATTGTTTCATGTACCGGAAAATTACTCAAAACATCCACCCAGTATAATGGGATACACATATTCGAACAGCGCCGTACACGTTTCATTGGCTTATGGTGTGACTCACTCCTCCCGTCGAGCCGATCCATTGCATGTGGCTCATAGTCATCTCAGAGCTTGAACCGACTGGACGTGCGCGCCTCGAATACGATGGAACTTCCTTTGAGCAGCATTCTCAACGCCGTGTACGATGTGTCGGTGACGAAGTCGTTGTGCGTGTTCAGGTGTAAAACCGGTGCCATTAACTATGTACTGGAAACGACTTATAGACAAACAAACAAACGGAATGTTGTTTATTTAAGTGTTGAGGAGATGAATAGAATCTTCGTGGTAGTTGAGAAGTGGAGTGAGGATCGTTATAAAATTCCTGCAGGTGTAGGTACAAGAAGAGAGCAGATTAGTCACACCCGCTCATATGCCGTTGTTTGTACGTTGTGTTAAATAACGATCGGCCATGCATTGATATACGACTGATGTGGAAGAATGCTTCTGATAATAACGCTCTTGTCCCTACGCGAAACCGTTTCATCCTCGACAGAATGTTTGAAATCGTCGGATTCCGCAGCTGAAGCCTATATTAGACGCGCGTATTACGGATATGCTTTATTTTGATGCGGTTCTTGAATACGCATACACCGCTCTGCTCGATGGGTTTACCGAGTGTAGGACTGAACAAGGCGAGAGTGGCCTAGAGCTGGGTACTTATTTAAAAGGTTTAGACTCTTTGAAATATCAAGAACTTTGGTACAAAGCACTTGAGCGGTACAGGGCTGAGCTCACCTACACCGTTCACCCTAAAGAACTATTTCTTTATATAATGAGCAGCTGTCGTAACGACTTAGAAGATTATTTGAACTGCCGCTATACAGTGTGAAGAAGATTTCACGATTGAAATGCTCGGGTCGGTAAAAATAAATCCTCGACTGGAAAGAAGTGTTTATAAACTTGTATTTAATAATGATGTGGCTAACGATGACCTCTTTGTGGGTGCTTTTGATTGTATTCTAGTCGTATTTAAAGATAACTTGCCAACCGAATGTAAAGTGGGCACAAAAATAGTATTGAACGATATGAAGGCCATTTACATAGAGTACAGGTCTCCCTATAACTTGAGCGGTGAAATAATATTAAGCCGCGTTTACTGCGTAGTGCAAAGCAATAATGGTATGACTGTAGACTCGATTACGTGTGAGCTTAGTGTTTTGCGCAGTAGAACAAAGTGAATGTATTTTGATGAATTTTTAATATATTTAATTATTTAACATAATTGTATGTGTATGTATATTTTTCTCCTGTACTGCTATATTGTTGATTATACTCCATCGTTTTGTATTTCTTATTTTTTATTTTTTTTATTTTGTGCAGAAGATAAAGTGTATGCATTTATTTTCAATATACTGTATTTAATTATTTAATATAATTGTATATATATATATATATATATATATATATATATATATATATATATATATATTTCTCCTGTACTGTTATATTGATGGTTATATTATTTTTTATTTTATTTTTTGATTATATACATATTCCTCGTTCATATTTCTTATACTATTACTATTTTTTTTTTTTTTTTTATCATGTATATTCCAGCGTTTGGTTGTATATTTTCTATAGATTTCTGATTCGAATAATTCATCTAAATAAACAGAATGATGTAATGGTGTTTTATTTAATTCTTTTGGTTGTAAATGATATTATTTAATTATACCAAATGGCTGGTTACGCCTTCTAAACCGACTGACGGATTTCTAAGCCAACTGTAAAGAATATATGCATTAATTAAATAAATAGCGCTACCTGGCAACTCAACCTGTACACCTGAACAGCCTATTTACGCCTTCTAAGCCAACTGACGGATTTCTAAGCCAACTGTCAATAATATATGCTTTAGTTAAATAAATAGCGCAATCTGGCAACTCATCCTGTACAAGCCATTTACGCCTTCTAAGCCAACTGGCGGATTTACACCTTATAAGCCAGCGGCCGCTCGGCTGAAGTCTTAATATGCGCTTGGCTCCTGCCAGGTGAACACCTCTCTTCCTCTCTCTCCTTCTCCTCTCTTCCTCTTGGGGGATAACTCCGCCTCCAAGTTGCATAACCCCTTGTTGCTCTTGCAACATTCCCCCTCCCCTTTTGTTGCATAACCCCCCCCCCCCTTCAATGCATAACCCCTACCCCCTTTGTTGCATAACCCTTTGCAACATCTTGTACCGTTTATCAACATTTGCAATTGCATTGCAACAGTCTTGCACTCGTCCATTTTGCGCCCACTACTCACAAGGATCAGAGAAAATAAGAAACCCAGAGGATATAGGATCTCTACAAACAGACATGAATAGAACCTACAACTGGACGGGAGACAACAATATGAAGTTTAACACTGAGAAATTTCAACTGTTATGGTACGGTAAAAGAAAAGACCTAAAATCCATGGAATACTATACCCCAAATGGCCAGGAAATTCAGAGAAATTCTAAAGCAAAACATTTAGGAATTGTAATGACTGATGATGCGAAATTTGAAACACAAAATAAGATAGCAGTAAACAGATCAAAGAGAATAACTGGGCAGATACTGAGAACCTTTAAACGAAGGTATAGGAATATAATGATTCATCGACTGAAAACACTGATCATACCGAAGTTGGAATACTGCTCGGGCCTAACATCCCCATATAAAAAAGAAGACATTAGACAGTTAGAAGGGATTCAGAGAAGCTTCACAGCCAAGATCAATGGGTGCAAAGAACTAAATTACTGAGGAACGTAATGCGAATTAAACCCATATTCATTGGAAAGTCGAAAAGAGAGATACACCATCATTTACACTTGGAAAATAATGGAGAAACTAGCCCCTAATCTTATTCTGAACCCTATAAACCCCCAAACAACAATGGAAAGTAGAAAAGGAAGACTGTGTCTTGTTCCCAAATTAAAGGCTAGACAGGGAACATCCTTAACCCTGAAAGAAAATAATTTTGTTGTGAGAGAACCAAGACTGTTTAATCAGCTGCCCAAACAACTAAGGAACACGAGTGGTGTTGCGGTAGACATCTTCAAAAGAAGATTAGACGCTTGGCTCAGAACAATCCCCGATGAGCCGGGCGTACCTGGCTATGGGAGGTGGAGAGTACAAGAAACCAACTCTCTACTTCACCAGGCCAACTCGAGAAGAGGGGCGACAAGCTTAACCTTCGTGAAATTAGGATCTCATCATGCGGAATATTTGAAAGGTTGAAAGGAAAGGTATACAAGATTCTTATACTTGTTTTATGATAAGACCGTTTTGAGCAGTAATTAGAACAGTAAAATTAAGATCCAGGTTTTTGTTTTCTTATACGAGTTTACCAGTTATGAAACTGATGAAAATAAGAGGAAAATATAAGAAAAGTAACTATACATTTTATTTTTTAGAATTATCTATAAAAACTTCGATTTAAAAATACCATGTATACACCTATGACTAGAATGAAGGTAATTAACTGTATATTACATATACATATATATTATTTAAAGGATATATCAGGTAGCTTTTCCGTTTCATTTTGTGCCATTTTAAATTGCGGTGGAAACTATATATATATATATATATATATATATGTATATATTCGCAAAACTTATAAGTATCCTTGTACGTTATACTATACTGTATATGTAACATACACAACTGGATATTTCTAGAGAAAAGTCGCGTTGTTGCTGTAAGAACATTTTATTTATTTATCTGGTTTTTTTTTCAAACGACTGTAATAATCATTGAGGAGGGCCAGGAAGTAGAAACTGGCACAGCGTTCAGGCCATCTAATGCGGCCCACTGCTCTAACTTCTGTATTATTATTACCAGTATCATCGGGATTCGAACCCTCGACCTCAGTGTTTTCACTTCGCTTATGTGTTACCCACTGAGCTACGGACGATGGTATAGGATGGTAATATTAATCATGTTATTTATTTTCATGACATCTGGTTTAATTGTCTTTCAATTTTTCTTGTTTTTTATACAATTCAAATAAAACAGATTTTAAAAACCTTGATTTCATTTAAGTAAAGTTTCATGAAGGAAAATAATCAAAAAAATTAATTTTTGAAAAGTTTGTCCTTCAATAGTTTGTTTAATAGAAAATGAAAATACTTTATTGGGAGACTTAAAAATTAATTTATATTTGTATTATTAGGACGGTGAATACCATTTTCTCGAAAGGAAAGAAAATCAAGGGTAAAATTATCCAAACCTAATTTGAATTATAAGGTTGAATTACTTTAATTTAGGATAGATTATGTACCAATAATATACTTTTTCGAAGATTTTTCTTTTCATGATTTTTCCTTTCGGGAAATTACTCATATATATATATATATATATATATATATATATATATGGGATGAATTTCACAATTAAACACTTGAAATGAATGAATGATGCAAACCCACAGGGGAAAAAAAAATGATTCCAAGGCCTTTCGTGTATTCAAAAGTACACCTCGTCAGGGAATGACGAGGTGTACTTCTGAATACATGAAAGGCCTTGGAATCATTTTTCTTTTAGCCTGTGGGTTTGCATCATATATATATATATATATAGATATATATATATATACATACGAGTATAAGCATGTTATTTATTTATGCCTATGAGTCAATTTTCTTAAAATAAGTATATATTACGTGATGCACTTGAAGTTTGAATGATGCACTTTATTTGCTCATTATCTGTACATGATAAATTACTTTATATTCTATATCGACTGTTTTTATTTTCTTCCTCTTTACTTTTTCAAAATAGTTAACAGGACTGGTTCTCGTCGTCTATCCGAAGGCAGAATGTAAAAACTATTCGACTCGCCATGAACGGATGAAGTGTCCAGGCCTTCAATAGGCAAAGCGTTTTTAGTGCCACCGTTCCCTGATGTAGACGAAGCTCCATTCACGGATGATGATGATGATGATGATGATGATGATTTGACGTAAGGAATGATTGATATAACTGGCGAATCATGTGGTGTATCTTTTATGTTGAAGGAGGAAGAACGTTGTTGATGTACTCGAGGTTGAATACGTTGGGGTACGTTGCGAGGTGAAGACTGAACAGTTCTTTTATGGTTCTGTTTTGGAGTATCATTCGAAGGGATGTACCGAAAGTGTGGAGGAGGTGGTACTTTCACAGCGTAAGGATAACGTTCATTGGCATCAACGCCATAATCGTAATGCCTGGAGAAGTTGTAGTCGGAGTCAGCGTCGGAGATTGTGTTCAGATCTGAAGTGAAATCAGTAACAAATAAGTACGTTAAATTACCTTTATAATTTGCTTCATGTTTAAATCTCAATTTTCATTTGTAATGACATATTTCACTAAATGCAACTTTATTTTATTTTCCATTAATTCTATTTATTTTCTTTTCTTTTAAAAATTGAAATGAATCTCAAAGATTTTTGCCTGAAAAGCAATCATTCATGCTTCCCAACAGCATATTCAGATAAGAATGCTGTGATTAGACTACTTGCTACTAAAAATACAAAATTATATTAATTTTTTTATTTTGTGGGGTAAAATACAACTCTGCCATGGGAAAATACCATTCAGCAACCTATGCCGGTCCCAAGCCCGGATAAAAGAGAAGGGTATAGCCACGGCATTGGCTGTGATTAGACTACTTGCTACTAAAAATACAAAATTACATTAATTTTTTTATTTTGGGGGGGGTAAAATACAACTCTGCCATGGGAAAATACCATTCAGCAACCTATGCCGGTCCCAAGCCCGGATAAAAGAGAAGGGTATAGCCACGACAGGCCTAGCAAGCCTGTGACCGAATTGCCCGTTTTAGGCTTTTATAAAGCCTGAAACAGGAAATGGGATTGTACTGCTCGAGAAACTCAGGCTCAGCCTCGGAATGGACGGATTTTGGTGATGACGAACTGGAACGGAACTCGATCAACCTTAAGAAAAAATCTAAACTTGGGAACTTTAAATATGGCCACCTTCAGGGATAAGACTGAGGAGGTGGTGTGTGTGTGTGTGTGTGTGTGTGTGTGTGTGTGTGTGTGTGTGTGTGTGTGAGATGAAGGAGAAGAATATAGATATTTTAGGTGTTGCTAAAACAAGACTCAAGTGAGAGCCAGCAGAATTATACATGAAGACTTCCGACTTATTTATAAGAGGTGCCAAGATGACACCCATCACTGGGTCGGCTTTATTTTATGTCCTGAGCTGGAAAATAGTTGAGGACATCGTTTATTACAGTGAGAGGATCATATCCATTGCACGTAAGCTCAAGGATGTAAAGTTGTGTGTAATCCAGGTATATGCACCACAACTGGGCAGAAGTGATAGAAGAAGGAAGAGTTTTATGACGATCTGCAGTACGTGCTGGATTTAGCAAATAATGGAGGAAAGCAAATCATCATCATTGGTGATATGAATAGGGATGTTGGAAGTGAAAGGACTGGAATAGAGTACGTGATTGGCAGTTTTGTCATTAGTAATAAGAATAACGAGAGAGAAAGAATTATTGATTTTAGTGTGAGAAAAGGGCTGGCTATTATGAATACATTTTTTAGGCATCAAAACCAACATAAGTGGACGTGGTACTGGTGGAATCAAGATCTAAGCCAATACACTGGCAAATCGATGATAGATATGTTTTTGGCCCTGGATAAGAGGAACATCGTTGATGTTAACAGTTATCCTTCCATATCTATGGATTCTGACCATAGCCTGGTTGTTGCTAAAGTCTTGTTTAAAAGACAACCTTGTTGTATTAAGAAGAAGAAACGACTTAAAGCTGAACGACTAAAGGAAAACGAAGTTTAAAAAAAAGATTCCAACAACAGATATCTGAAAACATGCAAAGAATTGAATTCCAAGATCAAGATGTAATTGAAACTTGGCAACAACTTAAAGAATCACTTTATGAAACTGCCCTGCATGTTGTTGAAGAAAATTATATAGGAGGAACCAAAAAGAAGCAAACACTTTGGTGGACAATGGAAGTAAAGAGTGCAATCTCGAACAAAATGAGGTTGTTTAGGCTGTGGATGAAACGTAGGACAGCCGAATCAAGGGAAAACTATGAAGATGCGAGAAGAGAAGCTGAGAGACTAAGAGAGAGGCAAAAGCCAATTTCTGGGAAAGGTTAGGACATGACCTAGAGTCTGACTTTGTCGGAAGTAAAAAGCTTCTACTCAGTCTTGCAAAGTCATACCGAAAAGAGGACAGAGTCAGGCATGTAAATATTAAAAATGACAGGGGAATTATTGACTGAACCAGATTTAATTGCTGAGAGGAGAAAAGATTATTTCTCAGATCTTCTAAATGTAGACGATGCTGGGGATTCACATCAGAATTGGCAGGGGGAGGTTGGATGTGAGGCAGACATTACGGGGGACGAAATCAATATAGCTATTAGGAAAATGAAAAAGGGGAAAACGCCAGGGGAAGATGGTTTGCCGGTGGAACTATTTAAAGCGGCCGGTAACAGTTTTATTCATAAAATAAACTATTTATTTAATCGAACGTGGACTACAAAAAAATCCCTGAAGATTGGTCGAAGGCGATCATTTGCACTGTATTTAAGAAGGGTGACAGGAAAGAGCGTAGAATTACAGAGGCTGTGGCAACCCCCCTATATTTTTATTTATTTATTTTCTGGTTTAGGCTAAGTTGGTTTAGTTTAGGTTAGGTTAGGTTACTCTATATTTATTTTTTTATTTTGGGGAAGGTGGTACCTCCCTTGGTACTGGCACTCCCCTCACTTAGTACTGTACCATATATATATATATATATACCTTTAACCTTTGGTTAGCTTCCGCCCGAATTGTTCATTCTGACGAAGGTCAAGCTTTTCACTCCACCTTAGACCTACAGTTTAACGTGGAATCCGAACCACGCCCCATCAGCAGCCCAGCGTCTTAACCACTAGGCCACCTAGGGTACCCATTTATCTACCAGCCACTTTCTTTATTGTGTGGAAGGATGAACAGCTGGGTTTTGCTGCGCGCCGGCTGCCGTCGAGTCTCGAACCCGGGGCCGATGGATTCGTAGTCAGCGACGCTAACCACTACACCACCGAGGCGCATTTAAAGACTGAAGTAACGTCATTTTGTTCCTGCAAGTTTTAAAGGGCTTTACTCTATACGTGCGTTCCATTCACGATAGTTAAGCAAGAGCCACGGGTCCCAGCTTATACGTCATTCTAAAAGGGGTCTCTAGCTTCAAAGTGAGTGTGCTAAAACGAACCTCTCTCAAATTCACTTTGGGTATCCGCTGAAGTTATGTCGTTTACTTCTTCAGGAAGATCGAAAGAGCTGCTCATCACCGTCTTCCAGAGGGCACTTCGGGAATCCCTATGGTATGGATCGAGGTGATCAAGGGTCGACTCGTTCTCCTTCAAGAGGTTAGACACGCCATAGAGCGTTAAAACTTTCTCACAGTCTGGAAAGAGAAAGCAAAACTGAGTTAATAGGACAATGGGCAGGACTTCCCAAGTTACTGTAATCGCTGATAGTATGAGGTCACTCTGGGGCATCCTGAAAATCTTTCAAGACGTTTGGCCCTATTTAACCCTCTAGTAAAATTTATATGATAACTAAAATAGAGTTGGAAATTATTTTTACTTGCATAAATAAATTACAGCCATTGTTTCATCCGGAAGAAAATTGAAAATTTAAGTCGGTGGAGGAGATTTATGGCGTGCATTAAAACAAAGGACGGCAGCATATTGTCACCTAGAAAGTGACGTATTAGTGTTAACATGACGTTTTCTGTACCCTCATACTGTCGCTATGATGCCGTAAATTTCAATGATAACGCCATTATGGCATTAAGGCTTCAGTATTCAATATTTACTTTTCAGACGGCAGTGTGACACCTTAATCTCATTTTGTCCTCGTAATGTCGTCATGATGCCATGAATAAAAAAAATTACTTCAGTATGACGCTAACATGACTCACTATGATGGCATTGTGACTGTAATATGACTGTCACTTATTAGACGTTAATATGACATCATGGTGGCATGATTCGTTGTAGAATGTAATTAAATTAAACTGTTCAATAATCGTGAAAACTTTTCCATCTCCATTTTAGGGAAGGTGAAGTTCGATTTTCAGGATCGTTTGCCAGTTTCACTCACGTTTTACACTGTAATATGATTTCATACTAATACCATTTGTTTTACAGTACACACACACACACACACGCAAGCATATGTCTGTTGGGCTGTTGTCTGTACATATTCGCAAAGATATAGATATACCTCTAATTCTACAGCAAATGAGATTCGTATCTAGTAAGGCAAACGTGAAACAAAATTGTCCACATAATATTTAATATTTTAGCTTAAAGGTCAAAAACTGAGTTAAAAAACCCATAGGTTGAAACCGATTGAACAAACAAAAGGTAAACACAACAATAAATCAAAGATAATTGTTACCTCTTGACGAAGTGTCTTTTAAAATTCAGAAATGTCTTAATTGAATAAACACTGAATCATAATACTCATACGTTCCATCCATCTATAAAGGACAAACATCTGCTTTTGGATTTTGTTCAAGACACGAATGTAAATGACTTTAAATCGATATAAATAAACATTATTCAATTTCAATAAAAGAGAGAGAAAAAAAAACCCCAAAAAACAGAAAAGTCAAATTAAAACGCAAAATAATGAATGCAGATATTGCGAATTAATAAAAAATCAACAATTCGTGAATAGTATTTGCGAGAATATGTAAAAATAACAGAAGAGTTATTCCGAGAAGCGTGAATTCCTAAATCTAAATCTTATTCAGCTTTAGAGGCAAATCAGTGACGTCATTTTATTTTCTCCCATTTTCTCTTTTGACCAGTCATTTCTGGCCCGAAAATGAACTTAGAAACGGGAGAGAAAACCGATCTTTCTACATGAAGATCATTTTTCATAATCCTGATTTAATGTAGAACATTCCTCATAAAAGTAATATATATATATATATATATATATATTAGGCGCCTCGGTGGTGTAGTGGTTAGCGTCGCTGACTACGAATCTATCGGCCCCGGGTTCGAGACCCGACGCGCAGCAAAACCCAGCTGTTCATCCTTCCACACAATAAAGAAAGTGGTTGGTAGATAAATGGGTACCCTAGGTGGCCTAGTGGTTAAGACGCTGGGCTACTGATGGGGCGTGGTTCGGATTCCACGTTAAACTGTAGGTCTAAGGTGGAGTGAAAAGCTTGAACTTCGTCAGAATGAACAATTCGGGCGGAAGCTAACCAAACTAAACCAAAGGTTATATATATACTTTATATATATATACAGTATATATATATATTATTTGTACAGAAGATGTGTTCACGCAAGGTAAAAGTAAAATAACACACAAACAGGTACACTAAACATATATGATTATCGAACCTGGAATGTCGGAGTGTTTGCAGTAGAGTTGAACCAAATGGAGAAAGATGAATGTGAGGTTTCCAATCTGAAATGAAAGAAAGGAAAATGATAAGAAAAAGATTTTCATGTCGTTCTTTTGATGAGGACATCCGAATTAATTAAGATTCTTCTCACGGACACAAAGTCTATTGCGTAATAATAATTATATTATTATCATTATTGTTATATACCGGAACTCATATTCCCACCTTTTGAGTGTGTGTGCGCCCCCAGAGTCACCTGATCACCTGACTCCGAACACTGACAGGATAAGGGGACGACTCAACCCAAGCCGGTGCCAGCAGCTGGGAACGAACTCATAACCTCACCGCCCAGAGTTAGACACCATAATCATTGAGCTACCAGGAGCTCATTATTATTATTATTATTATTATTATTATTATTAAATGGCAACTACGTTCATTTCTATTACTGTGGAAATTATATATATATATATATATATGTATATATATGTGTGTGTGTGTGTGTGTGTAAAAATATGTTTAACTTCTCATACTTCCACTTAAACTATGAATGCAGCGATGATTATACGGAGCTCCAATAAACCTTAGCCCCCCCGCCCATGGCCTAAACCATTAGAGGTACAGTAAAACTAAACATACCTTACAAAAGAGAATTTAATCCTGCATTTAATGAGAAACAATTAAAACTTAGTGTTCCCGCCATTGGCTTCCAAGACAGCCTGAATTCGCTTTGGGTAGCTTGCCAAAAGTGACGTGAATAGATCTTGATCGTTACGCAAATTTGCTAAAACAGTTTCAATGTGTTGCGTCATTGTATCCTTCGAAAATCGATTTGCTGCAGGTTCTTGAACAAGAGACATTCAACCTTGCCCTTTATAACTGATCCAGTGTGTTCACAGACGTTCAGGTCAGGAGAATTTCTTGGCCATTCTTCATTTCCAAAGAAATCGATCTCATGGTTCCGCAACAACTGTTGAGTGGCTAATGCCTTAAAGCAGGGGGCCTTATCGTGCAGAAGTGTGACCTGATCGACATCCATAACATTGTTTGGGTTTCTTAGAAAAGGAATGACATGCTGGGACAGGATAATATCACGAAAATACTGTCCATCCCAACTCTGACCATTTGGCTTCAGCACCCACATGAGCTTCTTTGCAGTGAACAAAACAAACACACCAACACAGTCTGGACTTTTTAATAATTCGCGATAATGTTCATTGTCATCGATTTCATCTGGTGTTGTGGCCCACACTCGATCATTTTGGTAGTTAGGCCGACGTGTTACGTAAACAAAAAATTCATCGGAGACAGCTAAATGCATGAAATCATCCACATCCCAATCTTCAAGATAATGGGCAAACCACATTCTGTCATCGATGTTAAGTTGAGTTTTTCTTGGCTTTGGAAGTTCATGCCAAGGCTTTAAACCTTGCCTATGACGGTACAGTCGAATGATCTCACCACTAACGATCTTTTCTCTCGACACTTCGATCTCTCTAGAAAGTTTAGCACAACTGTTTTTCCGCTTACGCGTACCGCTTTCAATGATGTCCTTTGTTTCCTGAGAGAGTGGCAAATTTGGGCGCCCAGATTTGGTTGTATCCATTTCACATTCATCCAAAGTTTTATTCCAATTTCTTTTGACGAAGTCCTCACTTCTTCGCAACTTTTTGGCAACCCATGAACGTGTTATAAAGGTGCCAGCATCACGAGCTTCCCGAAATGTTATTGCTCGTATGCGATCTATCACACGTTGCCTCTCCGAATCACCAATTAATTGAGAAGCCATTATATTATCACTTTATCAGCTAGAGTAATTTTAATACCTGCAATAAATAAAGAATTTTATATATTTTTATAATCACTAAAAACTATTTCGATATAAGTAAACATGTAAGCTGCAAATGGGGGGGGCTAAGATTTTTTGGAACCCCTTATACAGGGCAGCGCAAAAGTCGCGACCATATGAATTTTTAGTGTTGACTATATTTTTTTTTTCTTTTAGATAAGGGATGGCTGCGAAATTAACAATGGACGAGAGGGTGAGCTTGGTTTTAATGTATGGAATACCAGGTACTACAAATCTTTTACTGTTTCCTGTGTTAGCAAACATGTCTTCGTAATTACAATTATAGTTTATCAAAACAAAAGATGTACAGTATATTGTACACTCGTATCCCTTGTACCCGTGATATAACGAGGGTACATAAAGCACGGATCAAGTAAAGATAAGCACCCCCAGCCTTCTTTAATTAGCCTTATAAGGCTAACTAACAAAAATATCACGACCTAACCTAACCAATCGTCAAGGGCGTACAGTTGACTTAACGATTGGTTAGGTTAGGTCGTGATATTTTCGTTAGTTAGCCTTATAAGGCTAATTAAAGAAGGCTGGGGGTGCTTATCTTTACTTGATCCTAAAGCACAAAATAACGCAACAGCAAATACCTTTTCTTGATGCGTTAAAAGTTCCCATATCGGAATTGCTGAAGAAATCACTTGATTGAAAAGAGCAAAAAGTATAAGAACTTTAACACAAATCATTGTCATCTAAAATTTTGTTAAAAAGGTTTTTAACTGAAAAATTTAATAAATTTTACTAATTAAATGTCTTTAATTATTTTTAAATAAAAATATTTTTACTTTTTTTCCATGTGAATTTTAAATTACACCAAAATTAATACTAATGAATTAGCTAATATATATATATATATATATAATATATATAGTTTTCTGAGATTCTGGAACAGGAATAACTTCCTTCCAAGACAAAACGAACAAGAATAACAAAAGCCCAGACACGCACTGCTGAAAACCCATCCTAAAACCTTTTTAAGAGCGTCTTCGAACGAGGTGTGCAACGTTGCCACGTTTCCGATGGCCTTGCTGTGACGTCATGGTCGTGCGAGTAAACACATACCTTTAACGAGTCTGGCTGGAATAACCTCTCCCCTCCCCTCCTCCTCCTCCTCCTCCTCCGCCTCCTAATCGTTACTTCCACATTCCCAAAATTGCCGGACGTAATTATTATGTTTAATACGTTTTGGAACTTATTCTTTGATCTTCGTTCATGGAAGGTGTTGCCAATTGAAGCCCTCAATTGCTAACTGACCTTTTGATCCGGATTAAACAATAACTCTGGTTTCTACTATTTTATTATTTTTAACGTAGTTTCTCTTCTCTGGTCTTATTATTTGTTAGTTATATATCTTTCTTTATTGGTTTTTGTTGTTTTTATTATATCCCCCTCCCCCGAAATTACGTTTTTTTTTTGTTTCCTTATTCTTTTTATTTGTCTCATTCCCCCTTCATTCTGCCTTATCCTTATCCTTCCTTCCCTTTTCGACCTCTGCGATGACACCTTAGCGTCCTCGAACGCCCATGACCGTCTCTGAAGAAGAAAGAGCCAGCTGTCTCCATTCTGGCGCCATCCAAGAAAGCTTAGGATATGAGCATGAATTCAGGGCACAACAGGCGGAAGGGCGAAGCGGGTTTTGGCATAAAAGAATCTCATCAAAGGATTTTTTTTTAATGAGAAGGGTTTGCCATACGTTAGAGAAACCCATTTTTGAGCCAATAAAATAACGTAGAATTACAGCGTAACGAAAGTAATGTGTTATTAATAATGTTAATTGAAAGCAAACCTTCCCTCACCTAGACACGAAAATTAAGATCCTAAACATTGAAGAATGGAGTGAATGATTGTCATATATCAGGGTTCTCAAGGCTAAAATATAAATATCAGAACCTCAACTCCAAAACATAAGAATTCCGTCCCAAAAATAAGAATATCTATAATATATCGTTAACATTTTATTCTGATATCCAACTGAAATGAAAAATTTAAAAATTAAGAAATAAGAACAAATTTGTTCTCAGAAATAAGGACACTTGAGAACTCTACCAAATATACTGTAATGAAACGTAAAATCACACGTTGAAAATGCATAAAAACCTGTATGAATTTTATTCATTCATTGAGTTGGTTAATAAAAGATTAACTTTAAGGCATGAAATACAAATGATAAAAAAAAAGTTCAGAGTATCATTTCCATAAAATTAACACAATGATAATCCCGATATAGCAACAATTTTAAATCGCTATAAATAGCGTTCGTAGCAACTGTTGCCAACTCGCCTTCAGTTTCCCTTGACGATATCCCAACATTTGCTTCCCGATTCCCGTGAAGGAATTTGGCGTAGTTCGTGACTGCTTTCCTTCCTTCCTTATCGATACGAACAGACGAACGCAATCCAACGAACCCAAAATGAAGGCCATTTAATTAATAAATAAAAAAATTAAAATGCGATAATGTATCTCTCAGAGCAACACTAATCACTTACTCATATATTCTCAAATAATTTAACGACGAAATCTCGTATATATATACAGCGTGTCCCAAAGAAATGTATACCCACTTTGTTCGATAATACCAGCTATAAGGATAATAAATATATTACTTTGTATATGTTTTTTAATAAAGAATTTTCTCCTGAATCTAAATATGTAATTATTTTTATTAAGAATTGAAGAACAAAAACGTTACAGATGTTTAAATTATAATTATTATTTTCGAGACTTCATGTGCGATATTTTCTAATATTTTAACCGACTGTTTTGAGATACTTATGTTTAGTGTTGATATTGAAGCATAAATGTTGTAATTATTAGTTAATTCAAAAAATTTAGAAATTCCATGGTTAAATGACACTTTATCTAAGATGTTCGACGTCTTCCAGAACGTTGTTTTGTAAGTTTTGCACAGTGCCGTCGGCTTCAAACTTATCTCGTATACGTGCAAAAATATTAGAAAATATCGCACATGAAGTCTCGAAAATAATAATTATAATTTAAACATCTGTAACGTTTTTGTTTTTCAATTTTTAATAAAAATAATTACATATTTAGATTCAGGAGAAAATTTATTAAAAAACATATAAAAAGTAATATATATTATCCTCATAGCTGGTATTATCGAACAAAGTGGGTATACATTTCTTTGGGACACGCTATATATATATATATATATATATATATATATATATATATATATATATATATAAAATATTGTATGTACTGTATGTACCCAACACATACGCTTGGATGGGTTTTCCAAATTGCAGGTTTCGTAGAAACAGGTGGAGGCCATGTTTCACGTGTCTGCCTCCAAAGACTGGGAAATTTGCTTCGTTGTTCGGTGGGTATTGTGAGTATCGTGCATGGGTAATTTAAAAAGTTACTTAAAGGGAATTCCTGCTTCTTAATTTATGTTATAATGTGTAATGAATAAAGTCGAAATTTACCTTCAATTTATGTAATTTATTTTTTTCATTCGATTATTTTTTTAAACTTATATAATTACTCGTATATAC
This sequence comes from Bathynomus jamesi, assembly GCA_023014485.1. NCBI lineage: Eukaryota > Metazoa > Arthropoda > Malacostraca > Isopoda > Cirolanidae > Bathynomus > Bathynomus jamesi. Next base: position 340,984 of record JAJOZX010003754.1, on the reverse strand, counting down.
GAAGTAAAGGCAAAAACTAAAGGCCAAATTGTGTGATTAAATAAATATTACTACTACTGAAGTTACTTCATGTTTCTTGTTAAAATTATTGTAAGGTTTATTTCATCAATTATGAATTTTGTTTAATTCTTCGCAAGTTGCGTGAAAAGAAAGAAATTTGTTCGTTTTAATGAAAAATATGTTTTGATGAAAATTTTTATTTTTGTTTCATTTTATTTTCTTTGATTTCGGCTTTATCTAACCGATTTTTATTTTATTTACTCCATTCTTTTCATCTCAAGTGCTTTAAATTAATTTAAGTTTTAAGTTAGTCTGAATTGAATCGAGTGGAGGTCATTTGGGTGCTACTGTAGTATGCGGTCTACCTACGATTGGTTAGGTTTAATCATGATATTTTCGTTAAAACTAACGAAAATATCATGACTAAACCTAACCAATCGTCAAGGGCGATTGACAATGGGATGCAAACAAACAATTAGTAAACAAGATAAGAAGCTATAATTAAAAGGTAGACCGCCGAATCGTAGGTAGACCGCATACTACAGTAGCACCGTCATTGGTTTCATAATGAAATTGAACTGCAAGTAATAGTCAAGTGGTTTAGTGCTATAAAATGATGATATCGTTACAAGAGTGACAAAAGCACCAAATTTTTACAATGAGTTTGTATGGGTATATGGATGAAAAAATCCCATGCTCCAAAAAATCTGTAAATCGTCTTATTTTAACCACTAGACCAGATAAAAGCATGGATGAAAGGTCTTTTTATAGTTTTTCTGGTACAAGGAATCCAATAAAATCATTATTTTTTAAATAAATTTTGAAGGAAAAAAGAGTGAGGCTGTAACTGATTTAATACAGCTTAATATAGCTGTATTTTCGATACGTTTCTTATATAATAGTCTAGGCATATAAGCCTTGTCATGACATATAATATCTTGTGATAAGTACATGTAAATGTGATTTATATGTTCAAGAGTGACGATTTCCATTTATTTATTTATTCATTCATTCATTTATTTATTTATTTATTTAAACAATACAAGGAAGCTGTAAACACTGCACGCATAAGCACAGAAAACACTGCACGCATGGACGTAACTAAGGTATCTTCTACTTGAATGACACGTTCATATGGACAACTGATTCCTATGCTTCATAGAGAAAAAATCCTCTTGGCATCGAACATGTCATCAGAAGTTCAACAAATCAAAATTAGAAAGAGAGAAAACGAGAAAGAGAAAGCAATCACAAGATGAGGAGGCGGGGACTTCAAGTGGTGTGCGACATACCAAACGCCAGTCAACTGAGAACAGTACAAGGATATGTCTTTTGTGAAGATGGCGTTCCTATTTTGCACGAGTTTACCACTTTTGTAGCTGATAATCACATTCGGTCAGTGGCAAAAGAAATGCAAGATACCAAATTACTTTCAAAAGTATTATGTGGTGATTTGGTAGCAAATGAAGCAAAGTATCACCTGGCTTGTTTGACCAAATACAGAAATCGTTACCGATCCTTCCAAAGTCAAAACAATCCATCGCAAAGAGCTGCTGCAGCAAAAATCAAAATGGCCAAAGCAAGGGCATTCGTCGAGCTTGTGACATACATGGAGAAATCAGCAGTGGAAGGAACCGTTCTGTTCAAGCTGTCCAAGATTCATGACATGTATGAGAAACGCCTCAAGGACTTTGGTCTTGACATTTCCTTCAACAAAACAAGCTTGAAAGAGCAAATACTCAATCACTTCAGAGACTCCAGACTACAGGAGCAAATGGATGGCAAACGTACAATTCTTGCATTTCCAGAAGGCATTCAACATTTGCTCAAAGATGCTTTCCTCTTTCACGATTATGAGGATGAAGCAAAATTGTTTGCAAAAGTTGCTAAAATATGCAGAGAAGAAACCTTTAAGGAGAGTGTAAAATTTTCAGGCAGTTTTGAGCCTGGATGCCAGGAAGCAATTGTACCCAGTACACGACTATTGCTCTCAATGATTCTGTATGGCCCAAACTTGTCAGCGTCAGTGGATGATTCACAAGCCTGTCTAACATTGGCACAGCTAATTGTCCACAACTGCAAGAAAAGAGTAGACATCAATACCGAACACCAACGTCACACGCTTGATCGCGAGCCTACATTGCCATTGTACATTGGTACGAATCTGCACACCCAAACTCGCAGCAAAAAACTGGTGGACCAGATGGCAAAACTTGGAATCAGTTGTTCATATGAACGTGTCATTCAAGTAGAAAATGCCTTAGCTACGTCCATACGTGCAGTGTTTTCTGTGCTTATGCGTGCAGTGTTTACAGCTTCCTTGTATTTGTTTAAATAAATAAATAAATAAATGAATGAATGAATAAATAAATAAATGGAAATCGTCACTCTTGAACATATAAATCACATTTACATGTACTTATCACAAGATATTATATGTCATGACAAGGCTTATATGCCTAGACTATTATATAAGAAATGTATCGAAAATACAGCTATATTAAGCTGTATTAAATCAGTTACAGCCTCACTCTTTTTTCCTTCAAAATTTATTTAAAAAATAATGATTTTATTGGATTCCTTGTACCAGAAAAACTATAAAAAGACCTTTCATCCATGCTTTTATCTGGTCTAGTGGTTAAAATAAGACGATTTACAGATTTTCACGGGTTCACGGTGGCCATCTTGGATTTTACACCCTTAATGTGGACAGATTTTTTGGAGCATGGGATTTTTTTCACCCATATACCCATACAAACTCATTGTAAAAATTTGGTGCTTTTGTCATTCTTGTAACGATTTTTTCGCTAAGCCACCTGACTATAATTAGAATTTTAGTAACAAAAAGATATATTACAGTTTGCGAAAAGTAATTGCAATTAATCTCTGTTGCGCTGTGAGGATTAGTTGGGTATATATATATATATATATATATATATATATATATATATATATATATATATATATATATATATATGAAAGAAGGACCAACACAACAGCAAACATTTTCGTTTATTTTTTTATACTTCAGACGTTTCGACAAATCTTTTGTCATCATCAGTGAATTATAAGTCTTAAAACCTTAAAACAAAAATGAGAATAATGAAAATTACATCAATACAAAAGAAAATTAAAATCATTAAAATTACATCAGTATAAAAGAAAATTAAAATCATTAAAATTAAATTAAATTAAAATTACCTCAACTGGTAAATACACAATGTTTACGTCAACCTCCATATTTGGCAGAAACTGAGAGAAAACTGTATGGTCATTTAATTAGAAGGTATGATATGTCTATGAAAGTTAGTTGGTTAGTTAGAAGAGCTGTCATTTGTAAGATGAACTATTATTGTTAATGGAAGGTTTGTTTCTATAGATGTACAAAGATTCTAAAGTTCGGAGTTCTGTAAGGTTATTGGATCTAGTTAGAATTTCTTTTTGTGAAGGGGATGGTTGTTTTCATTACTATGGTTTCTAATTGCGGATTGTGGTGGGCTACTGAGGGAACGGTTGGTACGGACTGATAAGCCCAAATGTTGAGAAAGGCGTACCTCCAGTTGGAGTTCAATACTGCCAATATACGCAGCCTCCCAGACGTCAATAGCTTTGATATATATATATATATATATATATATATATATACACACACCTTACCTTATGTTGTTTCGTGCGTTGGTCTCTCTTCACACGGAGGTCAAGCTGGTGGCCCCGCCTCTAGGTCTGGCTTGGTGGAGGAGCGAGTTGCTTTCTTGTGCTCTCCATCGTACATAGCCAGGCACGCCCGGCTCATCTGGTACCGTCCAGAGACAGGCATCCAGTCTTCTCTTGAAGACTTCAACTTTGACCCCCGTTACGTTTCTGAGGTCCTATGGAAGCTGGTTGAAAAGTCTTGGGCCCTGACAACCAAGCTATTTTCCTTCAGAGTTGAGGAGGTCCCTTGTCGGGCCCTTAATTTGGGAACACTACACATTCTGCTTTTCCTATTTTCCAGTGTTGTTTGAATGGTAATTGGGTTTAGTTTTAGGTTTGGTACCAATTTTTCGATCATTTTCCATATGTAGATTATGGTGTACCTCTCTCTTCTTCTTTCCAGGGAGTAAAGATTTAGTTTACGTAGTTTTTCCCAGTAGTTGAGTTCTTTGCAGCCATCAATCTTGGCTGTGAAATCCCTTTGCCTTTCTTCTAGTTTATTAGTTTCTTCCTTTTTATATGGGGACGTCAAAACTGAGCAGTATTCAAGTTTTGGTATAATCAGTGTTTTTAGCAGGGGAATCATTACTGTCCTGTCCCTTCTCTTGAACGTTCTTAGTACCTGTCCGGCGACTCTTTTTGCTTTATTTATTGCTACCTGATTTTGTGTTTCAAATTTCGCATCATCTGTCATTATTATCCCGAGATCGATCGCTTTCGTGCTTCTCTGAATATATAATATATATATATATATTATATATATATATATATATATATATATATATATATATATATACAGTATATACAGTGTTGGGCACTAAAGCGTTAATCCGATAACAGTTAATTAACGAAGTTAACTTTTTTTAACGGACTATTAACGGAAGTTAATTTCCATTTATCGTTATCGGACCAGTTAACTTCCGATAACTCGATATTTAGTCTGTTAAAGTCCGTTAACACGTTAACTGCGAGGAGTCATTCACGGAAGATCACCGCTCCGCGAATGAATTCAAACCGCCATAACTTCAGTCTGCTTCCAGATCTCGCAAAGGGAGGTTGTGCGCTTTTTATTGAAGGTAAGAAGGTTCTTTTAACGTTAGTAAAAGTCGACTCTGACTTCATGGGGGAGCAGATCTTCATCAACCTCTTCCTGAAGTACAATACGCCAATTCCGTCCTCTGCCGCAGTGGAACGGCTCTTCTCTCTCGGCAAGGACATCCTGAGGCCCAAGAGGTCAAGACTGGCAGTTGGGCCTAACTTTGAGAAGTTGGTCTTTCTGAAGGGCAACCAGCACATTGTGTCATAGTCTTTAATAAATGTGCCTAAAATTTAATTTTACCTTTCAGTTCCCGCCATAATAATTCTCTGGTAAATTAAAATTTAGTTAATGGTTAGTGGTTACAAGGGTTTCAAAACATGTAATCAGTACATTTTTTATTAAAAGTAAAAAAAAAAGTTATTAAGCAAAAAATTTGCAAAACTTGATAAAAATACAGTTAAATACCTATTTATTGTTGGATTTTGCATAAACATTTTCTATGGGTTTTAAAGCTTTTTTCCTTGATTTTTTTAAATGTTAGTAAAGAAATAGTTATCGTTAACGGATTATCGTTAACTTCCGTTAACTTTGTAGTAAAATTATAGGATTATCGTTATCGGAGTTAAAAATTGGGGTTAACGGATTATCGTTATCGGAGTTAAAAATTGGGGTTAACGGATTATCGTTATCGAAGTTAACTTTTTGGTTAACGGTGCCCACCACTGAGTATATATATGTTAAACACAGACCGTGCATGGAACAAGGAACTCTTCTGGGAAATTACATCCACTATAGTTCGAATAAGTAATGATAAATGACAAATACTATAGTTTTTTCTTTTTCATGATGGAAAGCCCAACGTGGGCACCGGGTTACTCGGAAAGAGGCTATGCACGGTCTGTGTTTAACATATAAGTTTCTCATGGGACCATTCTGAGTTTGTGTATGTTAAACGGACGTGTTATGTGCCTTGAAAAGTGGATGCTCAATGTCTCGGTTGAGGTTTAAGTTTTGTTTTTTGGCTAAAAATACAATAGTTACCCCTTTTTCTTTGATTTATTCAATCCGACGTGAATGCAACGAGTTTCTTCCGTATATTGAGGTTCTGAATGTAGTAGGCTAGGTATAAACTGTAAATCCTAGATCCTGTCCCAAAGCTGGAGCCTATCTGCTTTGCAGATAGCTGGTGAGGGAAGCTATATTTTGGGGCCTCTTTGTGAGTAAACCGGTGCCTACGTTGGGCTTTCCATCATGAAAAAGAAAAAACTATAGTATTTGTCATTTATCATTACTTATTCGAACTATAGTGGATGTAATTTCCCAGAAGAGTTCCTTGTTCCATGCACGGTCTGTGTTTAACATATAAGTTTCTCAGGGGACCATTCTGAGTCTGTGTATGGACAGTATATATATATATATATATATATATATATATATATATATATATATATATATATATATATATCGTAAAGAACGACGCTTGTATAGGAGAACATTCCGCGCAAGATGAGGAGGGAGAACGAACAAATAAAAAAATGAGGTAACCACCCGGGAATCGAACCCTGGATCTTCCGATTGACGGTCAGATATGATAACCACTACACTATGGTCCTCACTCAATCGGAAGTCGTAATTCTCCTACATACGCGCAGAAACCAATGCCCCGAGGGGGGCACCTCCCGCATGCCGCACCTATATATACATTTCAACTGCAAAGAACAAGCAGTATAATAACGTAAAGAACGACGCTTGTACAGGAGAACATTCCGCGCAAGATGAGGAGGGAGAACGAACAAATGAAAAAATGAGATAACCACCCGGGAATCAAACCCGGGATCTTCCGATTGCCGGTCAGATATGATAACCACTACACCATGGTCCTCACTCAATCAGAAGTCGTAATTCTCCTACATACGCGCAGAAACCAATGCCCCGAGGGGGGCACCTCCCGCATGCCGCACCTATATATACATTTCAACTGCAAAGAACACGCAGTATAATAACGTAAAGAACGACGCTTGTATAGGACCGGCAATCGCAAGATCCAGGGTTCGATTCCCGGGTGGTTACCTCATTTTTTCATTTGCTCGTTCTCCCTCCTCATCTTGCGCGGAATGTTCTCCTATACAAGCGTCGTTCTTTACGTTATTATACTGCGTGTTCTTTGCAGTTGAAATGTATATATAGGTGCGGCATGCGGGAGGTGCCCCCCTCGGGGCATTGGTTTCTGCGCGTATGTAGGAGAATTACGACTTCTGATTGAGTGAGGACCATGGTGTAGTGGTTATCATATCTGACCGGCAAACGGAAGATCCCGGGTTCGATTCCTGGGTGGTTACCTCATTTTTTCATTTGTTCGTTCTCCCTCCTCATCTTGCGCGGAATGTTCTCCTATACAAGCGTCGTTCTTTACATTATTATACTGCGTGTTCTTTGCAGTTGAAATGTATATATAGGTGCGGCATGCGGGAGGTACCCCCCTCGGGGCATTGGTTTCTGCGCGTATGTAGGAGAATTACGACTTCTGATTGAGTGAGGACCATGGTGTAGTGGTTATCATATCTGACCGTCAATCGGAAGATCCAGGGTTCGATTCCCGGGTGGTTACCTCATTTTTTCATTTGTTCGTTCTCCCTCCTCATCTTGCGCGGAATGTTCTCCTATACAAGCGTCGTTCTTTACGTTATTATACTGCGTGTTCTTTGCAGTTGAAATATATATATATATATATATATACAGGGTGTTTGAAAACTTTCTGTACAAATTGTAATAGGGGATAGGCAACACCAAGACAAACCCTTTTCGTCTATAAGTGTATGTCCGCTGACGTCACCATTCGGCGCGAGAGGGCGCCGCTGCAATTGGCTAAAAGGTGAAGTGGGCTAGACTCGCGCTTGCCGCGGGCATTCTTAAATCGGACGTAGTACGCGTAACATGGAGCGCTTCACGACTGCTGAGATGGCTGACATGCATATGGTGTATGGGGCTGCCAATGGAAACGGAAGAGCTGCTGTGAGGTTGTACCGACAGCGCTTCCCAAACAGACGTGTGCCAAACCACCAAACGTTTGCGCATTTGCATCGGCGACTGCGAGAAACTGGAACATTCCATGCAAACATGCATGACACTGGTCGGGAGAGAAACGTGCGCACTCCTGACATGGAAGAAGAAATCCTACGGCGATTTGAGGACAATCCAAGCGCAAGCACGCGAGGTGTTGCACGTATCCTCGGTGTGAACCACGACCTGGTCTGGAGAGTGTTGCACGAGCAGCAGTTACATCCGTTTCATCGTCAGAGAGTCAAGGCATTACAACCCCGGGATTACCCTCTTCGTGTGGAACTCGCACGCTGGTTTCTGCAGCAGACAGCGGTGCAGCCTAATTTTCCGGCTTATGTGCTGTTCTCAGATGAGGCCTGTTTCACACGTGAGGGTGTGTTGCATGTTTGCATGGAATGTTCCAGTTTCTCGCAGTCGCCGATGCAAATGCGCAAACGTTTGGTGGTTTGGCACACGTCTGCTTGGGAAGCGCTGTCGGTACAACCTCACAGCAGCTCTTCCGTTTCCATTGGCAGCCCCATACACCATATGCATGTCAGCCATCTCAGCAGTCGTGAAGCGCTCCATGTTACGCGTACTACGTCCGATTTAAGAATGCCCGCGGCAAGCGCGAGTCTAGCCCACTTCACCTTTTAGCCAATTGCAGCGGCGCCCTCTCGCGCCGAATGGTGACGTCAGCGGACATACACTTATAGACGAAAAGGGTTTGTCTTGGTGTTACCTATCCCCCATTACAATTTGTACAGAAAGTTTTCAAACACACTGTATATATTGTCATATTGCGTGGTTTCCCGGACAAGCCCAAATGTTATATGACGTGGTTTTATTCACAACATTTACTGTATGATTTATATTTTTATTTTAAGCCTGTTTTCCTTTAAACCTCATTATATAAATTTAACCCAATGTTATATGTATAACTTCTTATATAGTCTTATTTCTCTGTCAATCCGTGTAGGGAAATAATTGAAAAGCCTTTTACAAAAATAATATATTCGTCACAGAATTTCTAAACCAATTACAATGCACAAGCAATTTAAATATGACTGTTAGACAATTTTAATCTACAATTGGTAGTTATTTAACTGAATACAGCCGTAATTGTAATACGCAAGACCATTAAAATGAATGGACCAATAACAACTTAAGTTACAATCATAGGCCTGTTTGGCCTTCTACCGCATAGCTAACATACATAATGCGATTAGAATAAATGAATTGCGTACTACTTGAATTACAATTAGAACTACTTATCTGCCAGGTAGACCTTCCTAGATCGGATTAGCAGTTGCAAATAACGTACAATGAGAATAACACTTTTTAGATTACCCCAATTCCGTATACAGTAAGTGTATACTCAATCGAAAGAACTCTGTACCCGTTTTCTTTACAGGAAAATATGGTAGACTGTTTCTTGAGCCTTTTTATTTAGTAAATGTAACCCGGAGTTCTACGTTTTCTTCCGTTAAATTTTAAGGAAAGACTATTTCAGCTTTGCGAGTAATTTCCTCGAAATTAAAAGAACAATTTCGCTTCTATGTGCCACACACGATCTGAATTCTTCGTTTTCTTTTTGTTTTTCCCTTCTAGTCCAGCTGGATAGAGTTTCTTACTTCCAGGGTTAAACCTTAGCCCTAAGGAATTTTTAGGTACAGCCTAGTACTAGGCGTAAGATAGAGGTGCTGTATCGTAGTATCTCCCCTATAATTTCTCCAGATGTTATACTTATGGGCAGTTGGGCCAGGAACTCCACTGTAGATTTCTTTACTACCCCTGTCGCTCCCACCACTATTGGGATGATCTCAGGTTTTACATTCCACATTCTCTGTATTTCATGTTTGAGTCTGGTATTTTAAGACCTTTTCCCTTTCATAGTTAGCCACATTCCAGTCCGCTGGGACTCCTACTTCCACCAAGAGGCATTTGTTACCGTCCTTCTCTCTCACTACTATATCTGGCCTGCATCCTGACACCCTGATGTCAGTTGGTATCTCGTGATCATATAGGAGCAGCACTTTATCATTGTCTTCTATTCCTTGTGGAATATGTTCCCAGTGCTTTTCTGTTTCTAGCCCTATTTCATATTTCTTACACAGTTTGAAGTGGATTAGTTTGCAGACTGCATTGTGTTTGTCTGTGTAGTTTCCTCTGTGTAGGAGTATTTCGCATCCAGATAGTATGTGACTCACAGTCTCTGGGCTCTTTGAGCACAGTCTGCACATCTCACTTTCATTTTTACCCTCGATATTTCTTTTGAACCAATTTGTCCCTAGTACCTGGTCTTGTGCTTCCACCACCAGCCGTTCATCTTCTGGTCTCAGTGACCCTCTTACCAGGAACTCCACTGTTTTATCCCTCTCTATGTATGCTCTGTTTAGCACGTCCTCTTTGTATACTTTGCTGAATTTGTGCTCTTCCCAGTTCTTCTCCTTTTCTTCTGATCTTTTTCTGTTATGCCTTCTTTTTATGGTGCCTATCTTTCCCATGAGAAGTTTATTTGCAATGTCTTCAAGCTGTTCAGGTCCTATGCCAGCATCCACTAGATAATCATTTGCCTTCTTTGAAAGTGAGGTTGTTCGAGGCTTTTCACGTTCATGGTCTCTTACAAATCTGACTAGCCTTTCTTCTCCTTCCTTTATGTACTGTGCTAATCCTATTGTTGTGGCTTTGTGCACTTCGTCTATTAGCGCAAGCCCTAATCCACCGACCTTCCTTGGTAGGTATAGCCTTGGTGTGCATTGGTTTTTATATATGATATTATGCGCGTGGAGCATTTTTCTGGTGATTGTATCCAGTTTGTTGATTTCTAGTTGGGTCCAATTGATTATGCCAAAACTGTATGACAGTACGGGTACTGCCAGTGAGTTTATGGATAAGCTCTTATTTTTACTGTTTAGGTGGGATTTTAGGATTAGTTTTATTCTTTTTAAATATTCTTTCCGCAGTCTTTCTGACATGATTTCATTTTCTATCTTTTCAGATTCTTCCAGGTATTTATATGTAGCGTCTTGCTCTAGTTCTTCTATCACGATATTGTCCACCTTGATGTTTTCTGATTCACACCTTTTGCCTTTCTTTAGTGTGATAGTGGCACATTTCTCAAGACCAAACTCCATCTGGATGTCATCTGAGAACTTTTTGACCTCCCTGATCTCTTCTGTTAGCTCGCTTTTGTTTGGGGCGTACAGTTTTAGGTCATCTATGTACAGTAGAACAAGTGAGATATTTTTGGGTTTCTCTTTTCCCTTGGTCTCATTACGTAGCCTTTGTTTAGATTATTTATTAGTTGGCTAAGTGGGTTTAGCGCCAGTACCAACAAAAGAAGGGATATTGAATCACCCTGGTAGATCCCTCTCTTGATTCTCACACTGTTCACCTCTAAAGTTCCCTTACTGTGATGAGGGTTAGGTCTGTTTCCCATCGTGTCATAGCTGTTTCTAAGAAGATCCTAATGGTGGGGTGGATCTTGTATAGTTTCAGCACTGCCTTCACACAGGAGTGGGGTACACTGTCATACGCCTTTTGTAGTTAATCCATGCCATGCTTAGGTTTCTCTGTTTCTTTCTGTTGTTTTCCAATATAACCCTGTTAATTAACAGCTGGGCTTTTGTCCCATACGTTTTTCTGTTACATCCTTTTTGTTCTGGGCTTATAATGTTGTTTTCTTCTGCATGGCTGTAGATCCTGTCTGCTATGATTCCTGTTACGATTTTGTAGGTTATTGGCAAGCATGTTATTGGTTTGCTTGGTTCTGGGTTTCATGGGACTTTGGTAGCAATGTTGTTTTTCCTTTTGTCAACCATTCTGGTGCTTTTTCTTCTGCTGTTAGTATCATGTTGAAGCACCTTTATTAGTTTTCTACTTAGTGATGTTAACTTTTTCAACCAGAAGTTCTTAATCATGTCTGGGCCTAATGCTTTCCAGTTACTGCTTTTCTTTATTCTTAATCATGTCTGGGCCTGATGCTTTCCAGTTACTGCTTTTCTTTATTTTTTCCTCAATTTTTTTCATGGTTATTCTGTCCATGCTCATCTCTGAGATATTTCTCACCTTTTCGCTGTTATAAAGGTTCCCAATCCATTCTGCACTATCATTATGGTTGACTTCATTCTCATAGATGTTCTTCCAGAAACGCTCCACTTGTTCTTTTTCAGGCGGTCTTTCTACCTTTATCTGGGCATTATTTAATTCTCTAAATAGTTTCGTTAATTCTCCCGTATAGCACAATATATGTATATTTATATACTTGAGCAAACTTCCACATTCCACAAACATTCGTTCAACAAGCCTTGAACACTTATGCCCGGTCTTTCTTAAAGCAATTTTTTAAATTAGAATTTAAAATCTCTTCTCGAGGATATTTCTCAGGCGAAACCAAAGGGTAAACAAAAACACCTTTGAGCAATCATTCACTCTTGAGGTATCAAAAACCGTTCGTTTTTTGATAATGCGAGCGTTATTTACACCCTTCTACGCTAACCTCTGGTCCACTTCAATCCTAAGATCAAAAGTAATTTAATATCCACGTAACATGAAATCGATTTTAAAATTATTTCATTTTTATTTTTTACCCATACAAAGTCATGTCGTTTTGTATGATCAGTTTTGTGTGTTGGTTAATTTATAACCAGTAATTACTTAACCTTATTACATTATTCCCATACGTAACACCTCCCCCGCCCCCTGAGAGAGCCCTTGTACGTAGGACAAGGCGAGAGAATTGTTCATGCAAACTCTCTTACTTCGCGGCGGTTAGGAACCGTCACGCGATAAGTATCTAGAATTAAATGTCTTAAAACTAGCAAGTCAGATAAACTTTATCTCTTCAATTCTTAATCCTAGACAATGCATTGGCTATGACATTCAGTTTACAGGGTAGCTGCAATATAGAGATTTTATAAGGTTAGAGCGCTAGAGACCACTTTTAGTCTCTGTTTTATATCTTTAATTTTGATAAAATGTTACTGGGTTATGGTCGTTATAATTTTAATTAATTAACGATGAATTTTTGGCAAATCACATTTTCTGAATTTGTCCGAAGCGAATAAAATCGCGCATAGCTCCTTCTCAATCGTAGCGTAGTCGTCTTGATGTTTCTCCAGTCAGATAGGATGGAGGTCCTCCTCCGGACTCATCTGCAAGAGTACGACCCCATTCCCATTTCGCTCGCGTCCACCTGGATCTGAAACAGTCTGGAAAAGTCGAATGTTCGGAGGATCGGAGTACTTCCCACGAATCTCTTAGTTCCCTCAATGCCTGTTGGCACCTTTCGTCTCACTGGAACTTCAGTTTGTCGCTCAGAAGATCGGCCAATGGAGATTTCATCATACCGAAGTTTGGGCAAAATCGTTGCTGAGGTTGAAATGAATAGACTTCGACCTACGACGTATTCCAGATTCGATATGAGCTTTGCTGCTGCCGTGGACTCGTGCGATTTGGAGGTTGCTTGATGGGTCGGCCTCTTCCTCAAGCTGTACATCATACACTATGAGAGAGAGCAATTGATATAACAATTTTGATGAGCTGTGAGTTTGTGGCTTAGGTTTAAATGTCCTAATTTGATTTTCACTTTTTTGTGTGCTGTGTTAACCTTTGTGGCTTAACACTTAATTCGCAGTTCAATAACTTTCCCTTTATGAGTATTCCCTTCACTTGCGACACTTAAACCTCTTTTATTTTAGTATCACCTTTTCGGCCATAAACCTAGAATTATTGTCCGTGCGCTCAGTATCTTTTAAAAGTCTAAAGTGACAATAACCTAATTTTTCCTCCTTCAGTCAGGAGTTTTCATTTAAGAAAATTTTGATCACTGATTTTTTGTCTGTCTTCATACAGACCAAAAAATCTAGTGTTCAAATAGAAGCGAAATAGAAGCGAAATTGTTCTTCTAATTTTGAGGACATTACTCGCAAAACTGAAATGGTCTTTCCTTAAAATTTAACGGAAGAAAACGTAGAACTCCGGGTTACATTTACGTAAATAAAAAGACTCAAGAGATAGTCTACCATATTTTCCCGTAAAGGAAACGGGTACAGAGTTCTTTCGATTGAGTATACATTTACTGTATATGGAAGTGGGGTAATCTAAAAAGTGTTATTCCCATTGAACGTTATTTGCAACGGCTAATCCGATCTAGGAAGGTTTACCTGGCAGATAAGTGGTTCTAATTGTTATTCAAGTAGTACGCAATTCATTTATCCTAATCGCATTATGTATGTTAGTTATGCGGTAGAAGGCCAAACAGGCCGATGATTGTAACTTAAGTTGTTATTGGTCCATTCATTTTAATGGTCTTGCGTATTACAGTTACGGCTGTATTCAATTAAATAACCACCGATTGTAGATTAAAACTGCCTAACAGTCATATTTAAATTGTTTGTGCATTTTACTTGTCTTATTATCAAGTGTCATTCTTCGACAAATTTTCATAACTGTCAAAAATTTCATTTTTGCATTGTAATTGGTTTAGAAGTTCCGTGACGAATATATTATTTTTGTAAAAGGCTTTTCAATTATTTCCCTACACGGATTGACAGAGAAATAAGACTATATAACAAGTTATACATATAACCTTGGGTTAAATTTATATATGTGCTTTAAAGGAAAATAGGCGTAAAATAAAAATATAAATCATACAGTATATATATATATATATATATATATATGAAAATTATTTCACGAAAGTAACACGTGAATGGTGCTTTCGTCTAATGGCATCCTCAGGAACACTGGAGTAAATACAGAGTTCGAGACTATACTGTATATAGGTCACAAAATATATATATATAATAAATATAGATATAGAAATTGTGGGAGGAGCATACAAATTTATAAGGAAAAACTACTAAAGTTTTAGCATTCTGCCCTTCTTGTCTAAATCGGTTCTGAACGAATTCAAAACAAAAGGATCAAGTTGAGAAAGACCTTGGCTCATGTTGAAGTTATTTGTAAGTTGGATAATAGCAGACTCAAGAATATTTCTATTAACAATGTTGCTAGAGTGAAACAAAACTGAAGCATTCTTCCAATCAATACAGTGGGCTAACTCTGACAAATGGACAAAAAGGGCACTAGACGACTGTCCCGTTCTAACGGAATATTGATGCTGTTTAACACGCGTGTACAAATCCTTTCCCGTCTGACCAATGTAAAAGGAATCACATTGTTTGCAACCAATTTTATAGGTAATGCCTGAATTATTGGTTGGGCTATTTTTTACTATGATATTTTTCACAATATTGTTATATGAAAATACTACATTAATATCTAAAAGTTTAAGTACATTAGCAATGCCTAAAAAGCCCGGGAAAAATGGAAGTACTAAAATATTCTTTGACAAAGTGCGGGTGTTATTATTCACACGATAGAAGGTTCGTTTTGCCGTGTTAAGACAAGATTCCATAAACGCAGGTGGGTAGCACAGATCACTTCCAGTACCGTTGATTTTTTCCAATTCGGCATCGATGTATTCTAGACTGGCGATCCTAAGAGCGCGAAGAAATATTGAAGAAAATATGGCCTTCTTAATGGGGGTGTCATGTCCAGAGTAAAAGTGTACGTAGGACAAATTGTTTGTTTTTTCCTACGTACACTTTTTCTCTGGACATGACACCCCCATTAAGAAGGCCATATTTTCTTATCGGAAAAAACAAACAATTTGTCCTACGTACACTTTTACTCTGGACATGACACCCCCATTAAGAAGCAATATTTTCTTCAATGTTTCTCCGCGCTCTTAGGATCGCCAGTCCAGAATACTTCGATGCCGAATTTGAAAAAATCAACGGTATTGGAAGTGATCTGTGCTACCCACCTGCGTTTATGGAATCTTGTCTTAACAAGACAAAACGAACCTTCTATCGTGTGAATAATAACACCCGCACTTTGTCAAAGAATATTTTAGTACTTCCATTTTCCCCCGGCTTTTTAGGCATTGCTAATGTACTTAAACTTTTGGATATTAATGTAGTATTTTCATATAACAATATTGTGAAAAATATAGTAAAAAATAGCCCTACCAATAATTCAGGCATTATCTATAAAATTGGTTGTAAACAATATGATTCCTTTTACATTGGACAGACGGGAAAGGATTTGCACACGCGTGTAAAACAGCATCAATATTCCGTTAGAACGGGACAGTCGTCCAGTGCCCTTTTTGTCCATTTGTCAGAGTTATCCCACTGTATTGATTAGAATAATGCTTCAGTTTTGTTTCACTCTAGCAACATTGTTAGTAGAAATATTCTTAAGTCTGCTATTATCCAACTTAAAAATAACTTTAACATGAGCCAAGGTCTTTTTCAAATTGATCCTTTTGTTTTGAATTCGTTCAGAACGGATTTAGTCAAGAAAGGCAGAGTTCTAAAACTTTGTTAATTTTTCTTTCTAAATTTGTATGCTCCTCTTACAATTTTTATTTTTAAATTTATTTTTATATATTTTTTTTCTTTTTATTTTTTGTGACCTATATATCATTCAGGCATTATCCATAAAATTGGTTGTAAACAATCCATTTGATCTTGTGTTGAATTCGTTCAGAACGGATTTAGCTAAGAAGGGCAAAGTGCTAAAAGTGGTAGTTTTCCTTACAAATTGGTATGCTCCTCCCACAATTTTTATTTCTATATTTATTATTATATATATATATATATATATAATGATACACACAGACCGTGCATGGAACAAGGAACTCTTCTGGGATAATTAAATCCACTATAGTCCGAATAAGTAATGGTAAATGACAAATACCATAGTTTTTCTTTTTCATGATGCTAGCTCGACGTGGGCAACGAGTCACTCGCAAAGAGGTCCCATAAATATAGCTTCCCTCACCAGCTATCTGCAAAGCAGACAGGATCCAGCTTTGGGACATGGAGCTAGGGTTTAAAGCAGCCTAGCCCTGCCACATTTAGAACCTCAATATAAGCAAAAGACTCGCTGCCTTCACGTCAGATTGAATACATCAAAGAAAAAGGGATAACTATTATATTTTTAGCCAAAAACCAAAACTTAAACCTCAACTGGCAGAGGTATGGCATTTGTCATTTACCATTACTTATTCGGAGTATAGTGGATTTAATTATCCCAGAAGAGTTCCTTGTTCCATGCACGGTCTGTGTGTATCATAAAAAACTCAGGGGACCATTCTGAGTTCATTCCCATATATATATTTTTTTTTTTGTGACATATATATAGTCTCGACCTCTTTATTTACTTCAATGTTCCTTAGGATGTCATTAGACGAAAGCGCTTGAGAACCATTCTGTGTTTCCTTTCCTTCGTGGTTTTATTTATATATATTATATATATATATATATATATATATATATATTAATATATATATATATATATTAGGGCGCATCGAACGTACAAAGGCCAAAAAAAAAGTTTAACTGTCAATCGGCAGGGTGTGCACTCATTTCCTTTTAACATAAGTATTCATCGTGTGTAGTATGAATATCCTCTGATTATATATTCAACTGCCACAAGCCGACGAAAGTTTGATAAAACAGCATCAGTTTTCCACCGAGTGAAATTATTGAATTAATGACTTGATTCGGGTTATTTTACCAATCATATTATAAAAATTATTGTTTTATATATATATATATATATATATATATATATATATATATATATATATATATATTGATTCTCAGATAAAAGCTATTGCATTAAATGAGTCATCATATCCGACATATCGCGTAATCTGTATGGTCCGCCCATTTCCTAATTCAGCCAATCAAAAACAGTTTAGTAAAGCTTAAGATAGCTGTGTGGTATTGTTTTATTTTTTAGTTTGTTGTGCAAAACTTCAATCGCAGGGCATGTATATTTGTGTATATACTATATATATATATACATATTGTGTATCTACTTTTGATCAGTGTAATTCATTTAAATACATTACTGATAAATACAGCAATTTTTTTGTTTGTTTTAGCACTACAATGGTAAAAACTAGACAATTTGTTGTTTGCCCTATATTTGGAGATCCAAGTGAATTGAAGCTAAATGTTTTGCCAGATTACGAATCCATCATGAAGTATTGTTTACTGAGCAAACTTCAACCTAAAAGTGAACAAACTGTTCTTGAATGTGCAAAAAAGATTGCTCAAAAGGTTAAGCAAGTATGGGAAAGTGCAAGCATACCTATAATATCACACAAGCGTGTTGTCGAAAAAATTCGATCATACCATGAACAATATCGTAAGCTGCTAAACCCATACAAACACTGCAAGTGCATACAGCCATACAAAGAAAAGTTATAAAAATTTAGAGATGAAGCCAAAAACTATTTGATATTGCTGCTTGCAAATGCAGAGACAGTACTATCTGTCATTGTCCAGATGAAAAGAAAGTTCCCAAAGAAAAAACATTTCTGAATGATGATCGTTCTGATAGAAAAATGTTTATTGGGCGCATCGATGTAAAGAAATCAAGAGAAGTGAAAAGAAAAAACAACGTAGAAATCAAAATGAAGCATGTCTTTCGAAGTATTTAAGAGCTACGTCATCTTCACTGTCATCAGTAACGCCATCAAGTTATCAGTTATCTGACAAAATACCAATTGGACAGGAAGACCAAGCTGATTCAATGTTATCCAGCTCAGAAGAATCTGATATTGCTGATTTTGCATCTTCTACATCTAAACTATAACCTCCTAAAATACCAGGGGCGGTCAGAAAATAAGTTTACACGGCAAATAATTTCGTAACTAAAGGACCTACATTGGTTATGTTTATATCAGGTGAACTCGTTAATCATTGTTGGCAATACTGCACGTCCATTCGGCTGCATTCTACCGTACATTGGTTATATGAGTCAGTTGAACATGGCGACTCGACTGAAACAGTGCCCTGCCCTACGGAGCAGTCCAGGACGTTTACGTTTAATGGCCGCTCGTAAACGTTCCAGTGTTGAACAATATGCAGCTCATGCAAAAAACCACTTTTTTCTACGTGAAGGTCAAAATATGATGATAAAAACCCACTCTAATAGACAGAGTTTATTTCCACGACAGTTTCGATGCCCACTGGCATCCTCTTCGGGTGGATACAGAAAAACGAATGAACCAAAAACAAGAGGGAAAACAGTCCAAGGACCATTAAGAAATTCGCACCTAGGTTACATCCCGTTCTCCCGACACTGGAAGGGCATTTTTATTAAAGGGACCCGCTTATGAGTACATTCGCACAAATTTAAAACTATCTTGTTCTATACATACAGATTCTATTGTTTTTTTACATAATTATTACATTCATTATTAAATTTATTACATTTAATATTGCATTATTATTTATTACAGAAATTATAAATTTATTATTACATTGATCATTACATTGTTGTTTATTATACAGAAATTATAAACCGAAAAACGAATGAAAAAGGCGAGAAGGAAACAATCCAGAGACCATTAAGAAATTCGCACCTAGGCTAGATCCCGTTCCCCCGACCCCAGAAGGGCATTTTTATTAAAGGGTCCCGCTTATAAGTTCATTCGCACAAATTAAAACTATCTTCTTGTTCTATACATACAGATTCTATTATTTTGACATAATTACTGCATTTATTATTGCATTTACATTTTTTTAGCATTTATTATTATTACCTTTACATTAATTATTACATTTATTTTATTACCTTTATTATTACATTTATTGCATTTATATTTATTTCCACATTTATTACTTCCATTATTACATTTACATTGATGTTTATGATTCCATTTACATTTTACCGAAAAAAAAAACCCAAATGAACCAAAAGCGAGTAAGGAAACAATCCAGAGACCTTTAAGAAATTCACACTTAGGTTAGAACCCGTTCACCCGACTCCGTAAGGGATTTTTTGACCAAGAATCTCATTAAAGGGTCCAACTTATAAGTACCTTCGCAGAAATTAAAATTATCTACTTGTTCTATACATACAGATTCTATTATTTTTCTTTTGACATAATTATTACATTTATAAAGTACCTTACTTGATTCCCAATCTATAGCATGATTATTTTGGCTGGCGTGATAAAAAATGGCATTATTAGTATTACAACTTCTGAAGGCATATTTGTGTTCTTTAATACGAGTTTCAATATTTCTTTCAGTTTCTCCTACGTATACTAAATCACAACTTTTACAGGTACAGGGAATGCTGTAGACACAGGCTTGTTCCTGTTTTGCAACGTTATTCCTAACCAATTTACTTTTCACGGTAGACGAATATTTGAACGCCAAAGCAAACTTAAAATCTTTCGTCAACGGTTTTACTCTTTCTAAGCCGGCAATGTAAGGCAAACTCACATATTGTTTTTGGTTAACTGAAGGTTCCCGAGGGGCATAAAAAGATTTTATGGCTTTAAAATACGCCTTCTCCTGAGTGGTTTATCAGAAAGGCGTATTTTAAAGCCATAAAATCTTTTTATGCCCCTCGGGAACCTTCAGTTAACCAAAAACAATATGTGAGTTTGCCTTACATTGCCGGCTTAGAAAGAGTAAAACCGTTGACGAAAGATTTTAAGTTTGCTTTGGCGTTCAAATATTCGTCTACCGTGAAAAGTAAATTGATTAGGAATAACGTTGCAAAAGAGGAACAAGCCTGTGTCTACAGCATTCCCTGTAAAAGTTGTGATTTAGTGTACGTAGGAGAAACTGGAAGAAATATTGAAACTCGTATTAAAGAACACAAATATGCCTTCAGAAGTTAATACTAATAATGCCATTTTTTATCACGCCAGCCAAAATAATCATGCTATAGATTGGGAATCAAGTAAGGTACTTTATAAATGTAATAATTATGTCAAAAGAAAAATAATAGAATCTGTATGTATAGAACAAGTAGATAATTTTAATTTGTGCGAAGGTACTTATAAGTTGGACCCTTTAATGAGATTCTCGGTCAAAAAATCCCTTACGGAGTCGGGTGAACAGGTTCTAACCTAAGTGTGAATTTCTTAAAGGTCTCTGGATTGTTTCCTTACTCGCATTTGGTTCATTTGTTTTTGTTTTTTTTCGGTAAAATGTAAATGGAATAATAAACATAAATGTAAATGTAATAATGGAAGTAATAAATGTGGAAATAAATATAAATGCAATAAATGTAATAACAACGGTAATAAAATAAATGCAATAATTAGTGTAAAGGTAATAATAATAAATGTTAAAAAATGTAAATGCAAAAATAAATGCAGTAATTATGTCAAAATAATAGAATCTGTATGTATAGAACAAGAAGATAGTTTTAAATTTGTGCGGATGTACTTATAAGCGGGTCCCTTTAATAAAAATGCCCTTCCAGTGTCGGGAGAACGGGATGTAACCTAGGTGCGAATTTCTTAATGGTCCTTGGACTGTTTTCCCTCTTGTTTTTGGTTCATTCGTTTTTCTGTATCCACCCAAAGAGGATGCCAGTGGGCATCGAAACTGTCGTGGAAATAAACTCTATTAGAGTGGGTTTTTATTTCATAATATGCAGCTGCATTGATTGTTGTGCCTTTTTACGTGAAGTCTGCGGGCAAAACGCCTTTGTGATCCCAAAACACGGTAATCATCACTTTGCCAGCGGACCTCACAATCTTGAACTTCTTTGGTCGCGGGGACCCAGGGTGTTTCCATTTCATGCTGGCACGTTTTGTTTCCGGAGTACGCTGATGAACCCGTGTCTCGTCTCCTGTGACAGTGCGCTCGAGAAATTCATGACCACTGACAGACTCGGAATATCGTTGCAGAAATGACAGGGCACTGTTCCAGTCGAAACGAGTAGGATGGGCGCAAAATAGACGAGTGCAAGAATGTTGCAGAGATAATGATCAATGTTGAAAATGGCGTGGGGTACGTTGCAAAGTGGAGGGGGTATGTTGCAAGAGGGAGGGAGTATGCAATGAATGGGGGAGGGGGTTATGCAACAGTTCAATGTTGCCAAAGGGGAGAGGGGAATGTTGCAGGTGCAACAAGGGGCCATGAAACTTGGAGGCGGCGTTATCTCCCAAGAGAAAGACAGGAGAAGGAGAGAAAGGAAGAGAGGTGTTCACCTGGCAGGAGCCAAGTGCATATTAACACTTCAGCCGAGCGACCGCTGTTTTATTAGTTGTAAATCAGCCAGTTGGCTTAATCCCCCAGTTGGCTTAGAAGGCGTAAACGGCTTGTACAGGTTGCGTTGCCAGGTTGTTATTTTTTTAATTGAAGCATATATTATAATTGACTGTTGGCTTAGAAGGCGTAAATGGCTTGTTCAGGTTGAGTTGCCAGATTGTGCTATTTATTTAATTAATTCTTAACAGTTGGCTTAGAAATCCGTCAGTCGGTTTAGAAGGCGTAACCAGCCATTTGGTATAATTAATTATCGTTTACAACAAAAAGAATTAAATAAAACAACATTAAATCATTCTGTTTATTTAGACGAATTATTGGAAATATATAGAAAACAAATATACATTGGAATGATCAAAAAATTTAAAAATAATAATAGTTTAAGAAATATGAATGAGGAATATGTATATATTAAAAAAATATAACCGTCAATATAACAGTACAGGAGAAATATATATACACGGTGTCCAAAAAAACTAAACACGCCGATTTTTTTGGACTCCGTTTTTTAATAAGCTATAATTTTTTTTATAATTTGAAATTTGAACATAATAGTTAATAATTATAATAATAATGAATAAAATTTATAATAATAATTAATAATTATTGAGATATGTTCATATAATTTATCATTTTGGTATAATATAAATGGAGCTTGCAAATTAACGTTTTTATTTTCCATAGGTTTGAGTGACCCCTGATGCCGTCATATGATAAAGAAGACAAAATTTTAATAAAAAACTTAAGATTATCTAAAAGATGGGGTGCAAGAAGAATGATGCAAGAGTTTCCTAATAAAGATTGGACACAATCTGGCGTGAACTATCTGATAAAAAAAAATAGATGAAACTGGTTCGGCAGATAGACGTGAAGGAAGCGGGCGTCCTCGCTCCGCAAGGACTGATGAAAATATTCGACAGCTCGAAGCACTCATTCTTAGTCAAGAAAATAATCCTGGTACACATCTCAGCAGTCGTAAGATTTCCCATGAACTTGGAATTTCTCGTGGAAGTGTTTTCAACATTGCTAAAAATGATTTAAATCTTCATTGTTATAAAAGGCAGCGTGTACATAAATTGACACAAGCTAATAAACAGAGACGTAATATGTGTGCACGAGCACTTTTAGAGCGATTTCCAGATGACAGATCGGTATAAAAAATCTGGTTTTCAGATGAGAAGATCTACCATATAACTCCTCCAATAAACAATCAAAATGATAGGGTTTACTCAAGGGCGGATAGAAAAAAAGATGTTAGTCCTGAACGTGTGTTGAAAGAAACGGCAAGAGTTTCTCAAGGTGTGATGGTGGGTGCGTGCGTATCGAAGATGGGCAAATCTCGTTTAGTTTTTATTGCATCTCGAGCCAGGATTAATGCAAACTACTACATTAATCATGTTTTGCCGATTTATCTAGAAGATATGCAAGCCAGATGTGGTAATGATTTCACCTTTCAGCAAGATGGCGCACCAGCACACAGAGCTCGTCAGACAATAGAGTACCTCAAAGCTCAGGAGGTTAGTTTTATCGAGCCCGAAAATTGGCCAGCAAATAGCCCTGACTTTACACCAATGGATTATGGCATATGGGAAGCTCTATCTTCTAAGGTTTACATACCTGGGCAGAATATTGAAGATTTAAATGATTTAAGACGGAGACTCATAGATGGTTGGGAAAGAGTTTCACAAAATTATGTAGACAAGTGCGTGGACGAGTGGCGATCGCGTTTGGTTAAGTGTATAGAAAATGGTTCCCATATTGAACAATTTTTCAAATAATAATTTAAATTTGCATTAAATTTATTGGAATAAGAAATCTTAATTATTATATTCAAACTTATGAGAACCATACATGTTATTAATTTGCGTGTTTAGTTTTTTTTGGACACCGTGTATATATACATATATATACACACCATTATATTATGGAAATATATAGGAAATAAATATACATTGGAATGATCAAAAAACAAAATAAAAAAAATAAAAAATAAGAAATAATATAACCATCAATATAACAGTACAGGAGAAATATATACACACACAATTATGTTAAATAAATAAATACATACACTTTATCTTTTACCGCCCAAAATAAAAAATAAATACAAAACGTATAGCCATCAATATAGCAGTACAGGTGAAATATATATACACAATTATGTTAAATATATTGAAAATAAATACATTTCACTTTGTTTTACTGCGCAAAACATTAACCTCACACGTAATCGAGTCTACAATTACATCGTTATTGCTTTGCATTACGCAGTATACGCAGTTTAATATTATTTCACCGCTCAAGTTATAGGGAAATCTGTACTCTATATAAATGGCCTTCATATCGTTCAGTACTATTTTTGTGCCCACTTTACATCCGGTTGGCAAGTTACCTTTAAATACGACTAGAATACAATCAAAAGCACCCACAAAGAGGTCATCGTTAGCCACAACATCATTATTAACTATAAGTTTATAAACACGCCTTTCCAATCGAGGGTTTATTTCTACCGACCCGTGCTTTTCAATCGTGAACTCATCTTCACACTGCATAGCGTCAGTTCAAATAATCTTCTAAATCGTTACGACAGCTGCTCATTATATAAAAAAAATAGTTCTTCAGGATGAACGGTTTAGTTGAGCTCAGCCCTGTACCGATCAAGTGCTTTGTACCAAAGTTGATGATATTTCAGAGTCTAAACTTTTTAAATAAGTATCCAGCTCTAGACCATTCTCACCTTGTTCAGTCCTACATTCAGTGAACCCATCGAGCAGAGCGGTGTATGCTTATCCAAGAACCGTATCAAAATAAAACATATCCGTAATACGCGCGTCTAATATAGGCTTCAGCTTGCGGAATCGGATGATTTCAAACAATCTGTCGAGGATGAAACGGTTTCGCGTAGGGAGAAGAGCGTAATTATCAGAAGCAATCTTCCACATCAGTCGTATATCAATGCATGGCCGATCGTTATTTAACACAACGTACAAACAACGGCAGATGAGGGGGCGTGACTAATCTGCTCTCTTCTTGTACCTACACCTGCAGGAATTTTATAACGATCCTCACTCCACTTCTCAACTACCACGAAGATTCTATTCATCTCCTCAACACTTAAATAAACAACATTCCGTTTGTTTGTTTGTCTATAATCCGTTTCCAGTACATAGTTAATGGCACCGGATTTACGCCTGAACACGCGCAACGACTTCGTCACGACACATCGTACACGGCGTTGAGAATGCTGCTCGAAAGGAAGTTCCATCGTATTCGAGGAGCGCACGTCCACTCGGTTGAAGCTCTGAGATAACTATGAGCCACATGCAACGCATCGGCTCGACGGGAGAGTGAGTCACACCATAAGCTAATGAAACGTGTACGGCGCTGATCCAACATGAATCGTTGTATCCCATTATATTGGCAGGTGTTTTGAGAAATTTTCCGATACAAAGTAATATCGGTTTTAATGTTTTATCACTCCCACTCCCCGAATACGCACCAGACATTTTTCAGGGGATTTTCACGAACTAAACACATTTTATAACGGTTTTAATGTTTTATCACTCACCACACGTTCATTTCCACAAACTAACCATCTTCACAATCCGGTGCACTATTTGAGAGGAACATATGCCCATTTTTTCCTTTTTGTTTAACAAGCGATACTCGTCTCTAAAGTCTGTTAAAAACTCACACAGGGCATTAGCCACAACCTCAGTACAAACTTCGTCATATATATTAATATAGTGATAAAAATACTTAAGATTCTCCATGATGACGAGATTTACATTCTCAGTCGCAGGGCACGAGTACTCGGTATGATGCAACATGACATAATATCGCTTGTCATACCACTCATCAACAAGACTCACTATCCATATCCGTTGCTTCTCTTCTGCACGTGTTGTTTCTTTTACTTCACGGTATATGTAAGCTTTTATAAAGTGTAGTCCTACAACATAGTTCAATGCATCACTTGTCCCACGAAATCCTACAATGCTCTTACCAGAATAGCCATAGAGTATTTGTACATCTTGCTCCTTCGCACGATTCAATGTAGCCTTAAAAGCATCAAAGGAGGGTGGAATAGGGAGTTTTTCAGTATGCACCACATATTGACACTTTGCAGAATACCATTTCATAAACGTCGAACACGCAATATTAAAGGTAGCCATTACTATTTTCTGTCTACACGTCTGAGGTCCAGGACTTACTGCGATCAACTGAGCAAGCAGGGAAGCCCAGTTAGTAGCATGACTCACGTTGCTGGTCTTACAGTGGGCAGAGCTTAGAACTTTCTCCTGTACACACACACACACACACACACACACAGGAGAAATTGAAAAGCTAATTGAAACACAATTTATTTAATAAACGAAATATTCAAGGTGTATATATATTTACAAATACGTGTAATAAATAAGTTAGCAATAGACACATCAAAGATTATATTCAAGGTGTGTATATATATTTACAAATACGTGTAATAAATAAGTTAACAATAGACACATCAAAGATTATGGTATCCAAAGGGTACGGTATCATAGGTACCAGGTACTGGTAACGTTTCCTATAGGTGTTACGGCACCTTTGTACCCCTAAGTTCCTTCACGCCCCCCAGCTTCTGCGCCCGAAAATTGTGGTGCCTACAGTTAGTTGGGGCGGCCGATCGCCTCATCATCATCATCCAAGCACACTAGATCCTTCAACGATTCAAAGTTAACGACCCGCCGATTCGCATGGTTGAGCGTGATACCCTTTGCCTTCACGATATATTTCATATCCTCCCCCACCCTCACCCGTACCCCATAAGTTTTTGGTCCTGTTGAGACAAAAGAGTCGGCGTATGCGGTGTCTCCATACTCATCCTTGATCTCATCAGTCAACTCACCGAGGAATTCACCAATAGGAGGCATGTATTCACCTCCCTCTCTGTGAATATCACACTATCTGTATCAGCGTACAATACCCTCCGCCCAAGAGAATGCAATAAGCCCCAAAGTTTGATGCGTGCGTAGGCCGTTGTGAAGCTGGCTACAGGTATGTTTGTAACCCGTGAGGTATCTGTGGCCAATTCGGTATTGTTGTACTTTATTATGTAAGTATTACCTACATTCATGATCTCCATGACCTCTTTATCGGGATTGGCATAATCCCAGACTTCACTATAACTTTGTGCCAAATGAACGTTCCCTTTGCCAGTATTCTGTGCAAATTTTCCCCAAAAACTGTTTAGACACAACTTTGCACTAAAGCGCTTGCCAGGGTTCTTTACAATTTGGGAACGGTCAAGCTGTATACCTTCACGGTCACGGTAACGTTGAATATAGGCCGACTTTTCATCTTCGGTATCAACTCCTCGCGGATACCCTGATGCTTCGACCTTATCTTTCAAAAAAGTGTTTATATATGGCCTGAAAAGGTTGGGTAGCTTCTGAAACCTCCACACCTCATGTATCTTCAATATGCTGTAGCCATGGCGAACAGCTAGATCCAGCTCTGGACTTGTATATACACCTCTAATCTTACGCTGGTGGGTTGTATGATCACAATCACCACTGTTCTCTTCTGCGCACTTCACGCACAAGGGAAACATGAGCTTGTGATCGATAACGACGGGTAAGATCGGCATCCATAAATCGCGAGGGGGTCGTACGTCTACGAAAGAAAGGCCGAAATAGTACCCGTTCGAATTTGTTGAGAACTACTCGATGGTGGGTAGGTCAGGTCCCACCAGTTTCTCAGGCGCACCTACGGGGTACGGATTGTTCTTCATCAGGTACGGGTATAAAGAACAGAAGTCGTAGTAATGGAGTTTCACACCCTCCGTAGGCGGAAAGTGTAGCTTGAAGGGATTTGTACGCCCTCCGAACAAGCTGTCACGCATTTGAGAGGATCCAGCACCATTGAACGCTTGATCGTGTTTATTTCTTCACAGTACTGTCCATCTGTCTCCATCCGTGCATCATATTCATGCTCCCAGCAAAACTTTGTGAGTGAACTGAGAGCCTATAAGTTGATCGCGGGTGCGGGTCCACGCAAGACAGTCGGCAGGAGATCTACGTGGATATCTCCTGCGATTCCACACTCAGGACGGGGGCATCCGTGCCACCATCAACCGTTAAAGGAGTACACAGTCTTTTCACCAGTGGCACAGTTTTCACTTAAGCCATCAACCCAAAAAACACGACCATTAACCTTAATGGGTACTTCACCCGAGTTGCAGGCATGCTTTATGTATACACCTGTCTGTTGGTGTAGGTGTATGAGCCAGTAAATAGCCTTATGCCCATAACTGCGGGGATTGTTTCTGTGAATAATGGCTAAGGTGTCTTTAGGCATGAAGTTATTCTTGAACACCGTAAAAAATAATGAGGCGATGGTGGTTGCGACTTGCAACGGATCGCATTTGAAACGGCCTATGTATATCCTTCTAAAGGCCTGGAAACATACTCTAAGCACGCGCACATCATTCACGCAATAACGCTCACATTCATCAGCTATATTATAAGGATTACATTCATTAAAACTGTTGTAGTATCGGTCAAAATCTTCACGTTCATCTGTACTCATACATTCATAGTTAAAGTAATGTTTGGATGAAGGTAGTCCTACGTAATTTAAAGTTTCGTTAGTGAGGAACTTTTAAAGGAAATATCCTTTTGAAACTTCAGCGGCTACGCCCATCACCTTGGGTAGCTTTGCTAATTTACAAGGTGTGAATAGTAAAGTGTCTTTAAACTGTACATTACCTATTATTTGCATCTGTATTAGCTTGTTGCTTCTTTTCAAGGGATCACCTGTAAGTATCTCAGATGACTTGTGCTCAAGCAACTCCTTATAAAGGAACTGTGTCAAATTTTGCCCCGTTATGGGCGAAAATATACACAGTCATTTTTTTTAACTTGTCCGCTGGCTTGACAATATTGGATACAAAGAGTTTCACAGGGGTATCGTAGGCAATCGTTTTAAAAACGTTTGAACGTTTACCGCATTTGTGACACTCATCACACTCGATCTCCATACACACATCACAGATAACCTCTTTGGTTTCAGCGTTCGTGTATGTTTCTATATCGTAGTACACAGTTATACAAGGGATATTTTTAGGCTTAGCATCTTTCATATAACATACATGCTTTACTCCATCCGCCTTATATTTTTCATGGCATGTAGGACGGTGAATTTTATCACATTTATGCTTGAAATTCCCCCAATTATCCATCATATGAAACATACCACATTCACAGATTCTCATTTTCCTGCACGTGCCAATTGATTTATGGAGCTCAAAACAGTTATTATTGAAAAATGTGCGTCTACACACATCACAGTCCCTCTTCTCAGCTTCAACTACATGGCTTTCACATTTGGAGCTTTTACACTGCTCACATACGATGTGACAATCTTTACAATGTTTCACTATATCATCCGCAAACTCGATGCAGCCCTTACACAAACCATGATGTCGCCCATATTTTCGACTGTTATCATAACTAGCGTAAAGGTCCCTTATATTACGGATGGGGAGATACGTTGTCCCTGACAATCCTAAAATAAGTAGGGGCCTTGTACGATCTCTCACACTGCTTTTAAAAACATACACAGTCCTACGACGATCATCCATTCCAAATACAACTATACGAACATTCATTTCCTGTTCTACCCTTCTCAGCTCTTCAGGACCCATATTACAGTCAAATTCAAGTTTACAGTCTACAGCTAGTTTGCGTGCACGCTCCACTACCGTAGGCAACCAAATGTTTTTGACCCGTGTATTTAGTACAGTAAACATACGAGCTAAGACTACTGCTATAAAGCCGCAACCACGATCGACGTTTATATGCCGTCTATAAATAGCCTGACAATTGAAGTTAAGAGTATAAGGTGTGGCACTATGACCCGCAACACGCAATACACGGTCAATATTTACCGTGAAGTTGTCTATATTGAAGGCTATACTACTTTGAGAGGCATGCAATATACGACTTAATATATACCCTATATCTTCAGCTGCCAAACGTCTGAAAGGTATTACTACCCAAAAATCATCTACATCTCCGGCATCTGACCCGAATCCGAAGGACAGCCTCGTCCTGACTTCACGTTCGTCGCGGTTCTGAAGGGGAAACTCTACAATACGCTCAACTATGCGCCGTAGTCCGTGTTCAACACCATTGCTATACATGGATCTAGGATCAACCCTGACAATATACCGATTTCTAGTCAAGGCTGGGGTGGGGGTAGCGGTGAACACCAACTCGAATGTTATGCCATTCTCAACAGAGTGAGAAGCTGCTGCGGAGGATGTACCCGGAATTGAACAGGAATAAGGGGATATATTTTTATTTGAGGAAGGTACGATAGTGGGGGTTGTGTCGTAAGACGTAGAGGGTTGGGGCTCTATTACTGGTGGTCTAACAACCGGCGCAATCCTGGCACGCTTTATACCTGACGTTGAGGGCTCTTCATCATGCCTCCGCTTTGAATTGTCGCGTGCTACAGGTATAGCTGGTGAGGATTCGTCGGCGGGGAAGGATTCTGTGATCACAACTACACTGTCGTCGGGGTCATCTGTAATGTAGATGATGGGGTGCTGTACCTCATCGTCATTCACGGTTCTGTGGGAGAAAAGAAAAACAAGACTGTAGAATATAAGGAGCAGCACTTAAATATTTATTATTTTTTGTAAATGACCCACTTAGGAGTGTGACGTGTTAGAAATGGATTCTGTAGAAAAATTCAGGTTCACGAGCCCATCCACATGTATTATATCTGGACCTACAGGATGTGGTAAAACTGTGTTTATGCTTAAAATCATTAAAAAAAAGGGAGAGATGTTCTCAAAATTACACAAAATACACAATATCTAGTCTTATTCGCGCAACGTAGAGATGTATCACAAATTGGGGTATTAGCCAATCAAATGTTCCCGAATCAGCGTAAGCAGTTTTTGGAAGTTTATAAAGAAGCTACAAGCACGCGTTACAGATATTTGCTTTGCGACCTTCATCCGCGAAACACGTTTAGGGTGCTTCTAAGAACGAATATATTTCCAAACGAGCCTGAAACGGTGTATATTCCAGAATGATAAAGAGGCTAAAGAAATACCATGAATTAATAAAAATCTATCATCGACTGCCCGGGCAATACAGCAGATGTTTATTAAAAATATCGACTCCGACTTTTTAAAATGCATCTGTGAAATCTGTCTTAACGTTATAAATTCCAATGTATCATTGAATCCCTCTCAGAAGGCTCGCCTAAGCGGTTACAAGAACATAATACGTGCACTCGCTCGTAAAAGTCAAACTGTAGGGAAGAAAAAACGAATTATTGTACAAAGACGAGGGTCATTCCTCCCCATCTTATTTTCAGTTTTGGGTCCTTTACTGACTAGATTAATATAATGAAGAAAGTGGTAGTGATTCCATACGAGGTGTATGCTTCACTGCAAAGTTCAAAGAATCCTGACACGGATCTAGATCCCCGTAAAAGCAGGTTTAAAAGAATAGAAAGCCAATTGCTAACCCTATTAAACAGTGAAAAAACACCTGATGAGAAAAGAATCTTATATCAAGAAGCTCTGCAGAAATTTCTTCACGAGTACGAAAATTATAAGAACCCGACAGAGATTCCCGTGGTTATTAGGCACAGCACGGGGAACGATGGATATGGTGACCTAGGACCTGTGTCCGACGATAGAACTGACCAACCAAAGATTAATGGGTCGGCCACACAACATATCGAGCATGTATTAAAAAGCACCCTCCCACATACATTGAGGAATAAAGGTTTAATTCTTTATAATCTATTGAATGAGGACCCCGCCATACAATGAACTGATACAGGCGAGATCATTGTGGAAGGATCACAGGTACAGGGTTCGAATATCGTGGACATTGTCCATTATCTGGTGAGAAAGTGGGATAGGCCCTCACCATCAGGATGGAAACATATTAAAGCAAGACTACAACAAATAAATGTCCCCAAAACAATGATAGGAAATCTGAACAGGTTAAAAGACTTGGAACATGCGACGCACGTGACACAATTGAAGACGCCATCACCCCCGGCGGTAACACCTTTGAAGAGGAGAAAGAAGAGGTTAAACAACGGTCAACCATACCCACGTGCCTCTAAAATACGCAAATGGCTAACATATTAAGAAGACGTTATTATGACATTTCTAACCCAGCCTCCTACGGAGGCGTAGATAGACTGTACAGAAGTGTTTACGGAGTAGGAAAAAAACTGTTGAGAGATTTTTGCGGGAGCAGGACGCTTATACACTTCATAAGCCTGTGAGAAAAGGGTTTAAAACAGCCAAGACAACAGCTGCCTCGATTCACTCTATTTGGCAAGCAGATTTAACAGACATGCAAAGATATTCTGTGTATAACGATGGTTACCGCTACATTCTATTCTTAATAGATGTATTCTCTAGATATCTGTGGCTAATTCCTCTGAAAAATAAATCACCTGAAACAGTTCCTTGCTATGTTTGTACAGATATGGGAAAGGAATTTATAGGCCGTGCTTTTCAGAACATGTTGACAGAGTTTAATATCAGCTATTACACTACCAATTCTATACATAAGGCTTCTTTAGCTGAAAGAGTTCAACGTACCATAAAGGAACGAATGCACCGCTATTTTACACATAAAAACACATACAGATTTCTAGACATTCTGGAATCATTGGCCTCATCCTACAACCACTAACACCATCGCACGATTGGGACAACACCTAACAAGGTTTTAGAAAGAGGTACGTTCCCAGAGGTGAGAAGAGATGGAACACCACCACACTCTGCGCGTTTCAAAATCACTGATTATGTAAGGCTGTCACGTTCGGCAAATAAATTCGCGAAGGGATTTGAGCAAGGATGGACACGTGAGATTTTTAAAGTTAGGGCTATGAGACCTAAAGGTGAGATAATGATGTATTACGTTGAAGATTTGAATGGGTAAGAAATCTCAGGAGGCTTTTACCGCGAGGTGTTGCAGAAAGTGGCATTTAATTTAGGAAAAAATGTGTTTAAAATTGAGAAAATTTTAGAAAGCAAAGGTTCAGGAAAGAGAAAAATGTACCTGATGAAATGGCTAGGATACCCAGAAAGCTTCAACACCTATATAAAAGCTGATGCAATAATGAAGCTTAAATAGTATGCAACATGGCTCCTAACCATTTCTACGTCACACTCCCGTCCTCCTCGTCCATGTCTGTACACCCTAACAACACACTAGCCAACTTTGTAACAGAGCTCCATGGACCGATTGAATTGGGCCGTGATTCGTATGAGGTGGGGATATGTGAAATTCAGCTGGACACCCTCTTTTTAAATATTGATTATAAAGATACCGTTTTTACGATTCTTAGAGACTGTAATGAGTGTGAAAAAGCCGGGGTAACTCGGGATGAAACCATCCGTACCGCCCAGACTGGGTATGCACAGTACTACAGTACAGAAGTAACACTAGGGCCGGGTCACTATGGTGAGGCCGAGGATGTTGTGAGAAACTTAAACGTAAGTTTAAAAAGCTCAAATCTTACGGGCGATTTAGTATACGAAATCGTAAACAATGATCCCCATGCATGCACTGTGGCCCTAAAATCGCAGACTAACCGAAATATCAAAGACCAAAGACTGTTCAAAATTATAACCGATGGACGAAATCGCTCAGCCTTCCAAAGACATACCTTTCACGAGGCACAACACGACTTGTCCAGCCTAATGTATCAGTTGAAACTGGAGAAAATCGTTGAGGGCTATAAACCCCAGACATGTGCTATATTTACAGCAATATAGTGGAGCACCAGTTTGTTGGGGATACCCAGGCACGCCTGCTGCGCATTGCTCACATTCCCAACCATAGAGGAAGGAGTTTGAGTATTACATATGACAGACCCCATTATGTGAACGTCGCAACTAATCTAATAACCAATATCTCAATATATATAAGAACGTGGTAGTGGACTTGGGTCCATTTTTTCAACCATACTACGTACGGCTGTTCCTTTGCTGAAGAGTGGTGCCAGATACCTTGGAAAGAAATCGCTACAATCAGGTCTTAACACTGCCGAAGACATATTGGCTGGGGCTAAGCCTAAAGAAGCTCTAAAAAAACATTTAAAACGTGCACGGGACGAAATCGTCAAAGATGCAAAGAGAAAAATGCGTGGTGGAGGGAAGAAGAGGACTCTCCGGAAGAAGGGACTACCATCACGTGGCATTAAGCGTTAAAGGATATCAAAAAAGAAGTGTTGTAAGCGAATGAAGCCTATGGTTGACCATTTTTTTGACTGATACAAGCTAAGGACATTGAACTCATGAATCATAGTTTGCTTACTACTTGTCGAGAGAGGAGGTACTATTTCTAACTCATCATGGCACGCTTCATCCATTCGTGTAGTTCACAATGCTGTAAATCGGAGCTATCCCTCTTTGAGATGCCCCCAACTCAAGTTTCTATTGAACACAGTGAATTTATTACAATTAACCCTTTAAATACAATTAGTTCCCCGAGTGCCCCTATAGAATTCGTGTTACCCAGCTCAGGCCCTTACTTTTTTGATCCAAGCTGTGTGCACATGTAGGCTAAACTACGTATAGCCCATTCTGATGGAACGGACTGCGATGACAAATATGCTGTATACCCTGAAACAAACTTTCTGCACTCCATATTCAACCAGTGTGACGTATATTTAAATCAGGTCAACATATCGGCAAGCACGGGGTACTATCACCTACGAACCTATCTGGAAAATGTCCTCAACTTTTCCAAAGAAGCGAAGGATACCTTTTTAATGGCCGAAGGATATTATCAAACTAAAGACGAAAGTAGTATAAAGGACAATTTTAAAAATTCTAAAAAGAAGATATACGAGTGTTTTGGACGCGTGCATACAGACTTCACATTCCAGGAGAAGTTGCTTGTGAATCGGGTGGATATGAAAATAAAGCTCACCCGCACGAGTCCTGAGATCTGCTTAAATCTGGATGCTGATCAAGAAGAGAGAGCAAAACCCGTTGTGGGTCACATTATGGAGACATACTTCTGCGTATGACGAGTGAAATTAAGTTCACCAAAACAACTAGAAATTGAGAAAAATTTACTAAACGCCACAGTAAAATACCCTATGAACAGAATACAAATCAAACTATACACGGTGCCAGCAGGGTTGGCGTCGAAACAGATAGAAAACATCGCCCTGGGAAATCTTGCTAAAAGGATATTAATTTGAATGCAGAACCATGCTTCGGTGAATGGAAAATATAAAAAGAATGCCTTTAAATTCGAGAATTTCGGACTTAAAAATATAACTCTATATGTTAATAGCATTGCGCTGAAAGGAACATTGAATACGGAATATTCATCAGATACTGTGCTACCGCTTTGCGCGAGAACATATTGCCCATATTGCAGGTGATTGTGATGAGCTCGGGAATGAGGTAACGCAGAAAGAATTCATTGATCAATTTAACCTTTATCCGTTTGACATCACACCTGACTTATCTGCTAGCGTAAATACACATTTAAGTCCACAGCAGAGTGGAAACATCTCAGTCAGGTTGGAATTCACCAAGCCTATAGACGCACCTATTAGTGTACTAGTATATCTCGAGTCACAAGCCCTAATAGAAGTAGACAGATTTAGGGGCGTTATCACTGACTTTTAAAATGGATGCGAATACACTTCAGAGAGTAATGAATAGTGAACGAATCATACGTTCTAAATTTATCGGTGTGTTTGCGAAGAATGAAACATTGAATTTGCCAACTACGCGAGATTGCGCTAGTCTGATTGTGAACACAGATGTCGTTGGTAATGAAGGGATTCATTGGTTTGCAATCTATTTTAAAAATAGGGACCGCCTGTACTATTTTGATTAACTCGGGACTCAACCCTGGAGTGACCCTGTTGTTCTAAATTTCTCGGCCAGTTGCATATCGCCGAAGTTGTATGGAACTCATTCCGTTTACAAGGATATTTTAGTAATACGTGTGGAATGTACTGCCTTTCATTTCTCATGCATATGTCACGCGGTAAAGACTTTATAAATTTTTTAAAATTATTCGACCCGTGTCACACTCAACGAACGATGAAATGGTATGCAGAGAGATAAAAAGCCGCTTTCCGATTGTGTGTACTCGTTGTATAGTATGATGTTTTGTTCGTGTGTATATATATATATATATATATATATATATATATGCACTAAAATCACAGAATAACACGTGATCTTATTAATAAGCAAACAACCACAGGGAAAAGGAAACACGAAGTCCGAGCGCTTTCGTGATATATTCTCATTATCAAGGAGAAACAGAAATATTTTCTGTTTCTCCTTGATAATGTGAATATATCACGAAAGCGCTCGGACTTCGTGTTTCCTTTTCCCTGTGGTTGTTTGCTTATATATATATATATATATTTAAGCAGAAAGCAACAGACAAGGAAAGAAACATCCATCAAGTTGGAAAGGGACTATATTTTGTATATTGCAACGTTTCAAGCACAAACTATGCTCATCCTCAGGCAAAAATTCTAAAAAGTTAAAAACATAATATTAAAAACCATAATGACATTAACAAATTAAAATAGGGAAAAAATCCACAAGCATTAAAAACAAAGTCACACTAAAAAAATTCTAAAAAGTTACAATTAAAAACCATAATGACTATTATGAAACAAAAGCGAACAATTAACAAGCTTTAAAACAATAAAAGTGACACT
Organism: Bathynomus jamesi; assembly: GCA_023014485.1. Classification (NCBI taxonomy): domain Eukaryota; kingdom Metazoa; phylum Arthropoda; class Malacostraca; order Isopoda; family Cirolanidae; genus Bathynomus; species Bathynomus jamesi. The sequence goes on along the minus strand of JAJOZX010003754.1, from coordinate 304,363 downwards.
AAAAACGAACAATGAATAACAGCTATAAAATACAAAATGTAAAACTCAAAAAACTAAAAAATCCACAGGCTATCTTTTAAAACACTAAAAAATTAAAAACCCACACTAAAAGGAACACACCTTAAGTCTAAGCAGCACAGATTCCGAGGCAAAACTAAAAAAACAAACATCTAAAACCAAGTAAAGGTTGGTTGTTCAAGATGTTCAGTTTAGACGGAGGGGAACGGATGAAATATCAGAGTTAAGCGAAGGGGAGTTTTTTTTAATATACAGGGATTCTAGAAGTCTTAACGTTTGCTCACACGGAGCGGAATCTAAAATGTTAAAATTAGCTAAAGTTATATCGACTTTGCATAGAACAACATGGCTGCGTATAGCTGAAGCTTCTTTAGTTTTCAAAGGTTTGTCAGTTCTATGGCTTATGCCCATATGGGCACAGAAACGCGACTCGAGGCTCCGCACAGTGCTACCAATATAGCTCCGATCACATCGGGGACACTTGAATTCATAAACGACAGCACTGCGCAGAGCATCCGATACACGGTCTTTAACATTAAAATATGAGCCAATAGAACGACGGTTGACAAATACTAGTTTAAAATCTATTTGACAATAAAATTTACTAAGAAGTGGCAGAAGGTTATTACGGCAATAGGAATTCAGATATCCCATTTCTGGGAGCACAAGATAATATACATTTTTAGGAACGTTAAAATTATACTTTTTTGGTTTGTAAATGTTAGCTAGAAATCTATTGATAGCGTTTTCTACAATCTGCAAAGGATAGCCATTATTCACAAAATATTTTTTTAAAAAAACAAATTCATTATGCAGACATTGATAGTTGGAACATAAATTATACGCTCGGTTAAGTAGGGTGTTTACAGATGCCAGCTTGTATTTAAAATCACAATAACTTAAAAAATTGAGACCAAGACCAGTGAACGTCTTCTTACGATAAACTGAAGTAATAATAGAATCACTCTCTCTGCTAATCAGTAAATCCAAGAAAGGCAGCTTGGAGTCAGATTCTTCCTCCAGAGTAAACTTTATGTTTGGATGCAAGTTATTTAAAAATGTAAAAAATTGATGAGCACTGCTAGCATCAGTAAACACTGCAAAAATATCGTCAACATATCGTCTATAAAAAATAGGCCTTATAGGGGTAGGAGGCTGGGTAAACATTTTAGTTTCTAAATAGGTCATGAAACAATCTGCAGCCAAAGGGCCGATCGGAGATCCCATGCCCACGCCATCAATCTGCTGGTATATATCTCCATTAAATATAAAAGTACTACCTTTAATAGTTTGCTCTAACATAGAATTAATGTCATTTTTATCAAAACTTTGAAATTTGGGGGAATTACTAAAAACCTTGTCAAGGATAATTTTGCGAGTTTCGTCCACAGGGATATTGGTAAACAGGGAACTAACGTCAAAACTTACCAAGTAATGGTTAGAGTTAAATTTCTTATTAAGGAGTTCCCTTTGAAAAGACGCCAATCTTGCCAAATTTTTGGTTAGTTTGCTTTCCCCTTTCTCCAAAAATGAGTATACTATTTCCGATTCCGCGTCTTTTCAAAGGGAACTCCTTAATAAGAAATTTAACTCTAACCATTACTTGGTAAGTTTTGACGTTAGTTCCCTGTTTACCAATATCCCTGTGGACGAAACTCGCAAAATTATCCTTGACAAGGTTTTTAGTAATTCCCCCAAATTTCAAAGTTTTGATAAAAATGACATTAATTCTATGTTAGAGCAAACTATTAAAGGTAGTACTTTTATATTTAATGGAGATATATACCAGCAGATTGATGGCGTGGGCATGGGATCTCCGATCGGCCCTTTGGCTGCAGATTGTTTCATGACCTATTTAGAAACTAAAATGTTTACCCAGCCTCCTACCCCTATAAGGCCTATTTTTTATAGACGATATGTTGACGATATTTTTGCAGTGTTTACTGATGCTAGCAGTGCTCATCAATTTTTTACATTTTTAAATAACTTGCATCCAAACATAAAGTTTACTCTGGAGGAAGAATCTGACTCCAAGCTGCCTTTCTTGGATTTACTGATTAGCAGAGAGAGTGATTCTATTATTACTTCAGTTTATCGTAAGAAGACGTTCACTGGTCTTGGTCTCAATTTTTTAAGTTATTGTGATTTTAAATACAAGCTGGCATCTGTAAACACCCTACTTAACCGAGCGTATAATTTATGTTCCAACTATCAATGTCTGCATAATGAATTTGTTTTTTTAAAAAAATATTTTGTGAATAATGGCTATCCTTTGCAGATTGTAGAAAACGCTATCAATAGATTTCTAGCTAACATTTACAAACCTAAAAAGTATAATTTTAACGTTCCTAAAAATGTATATTATCTTGTGCTCCCAGAAATGGGATATCTGAATTCCTATTGCCGTAATAACCTTCTGCCACTTCTTAGTAAATTTTATTGTCAAATAGATTTTAAACTAGTATTTGTCAACCGTCGTTCTATTGGCTCATATTTTAATGTTAAAGACCGTGTATCGGATGCTCTGCGCAGTGCTGTCGTTTATGAATTCAAGTGTCCCCGATGTGATCGGAGCTATATTGGTAGCACTGTGCGGAGCCTCGAGTCGCGTTTCTGTGCCCATATGGGCATAAGCCATAGAACTGACAAACCTTTGAAAACTAAAGAAGCTTCAGCTATACGCAGCCATGTTGTTCTATGCAAAGTCGATATAACTTTAGCTAATTTTAACATTTTAGATTCCGCTCCGTGTGAGCAAACGTTAAGACTTCTAGAATCCCTGTATATTAAAAAAAACTCCCCTTCGCTTAACTCTGATATTTCATCCGTTCCCCTCCGTCTAAACTGAACATCTTGAACAACCAACCTTTACTTGGTTTTAGATGTTTGTTTTTTTAGTTTTGCCTCGGAATCTGTGCTGCTTAGACTTAAGGTGTGTTCCTTTTAGTGTGGGTTTTTAATTTTTTAGTGTTTTAAAAGATAGCCTGTGGATTTTTTAGTTTTTTGAGTTTTACATTTTGTATTTTATAGCTGTTATTCATTGTTCGTTTTTAGTGTCACTTTTATTGTTTTAAAGCTTGTTAATTGTTCGCTTTTGTTTCATAATAGTCATTATGGTTTTTAATTGTAACTTTTTAGAATTTTTTTAGTGTGACTTTGTTTTTAATGCTTGTGGATTTTTTCCCTATTTTAATTTGTTAATGTCATTATGGTTTTTAATATTATGTTTTTAACTTTTTAGAATTTTTGCCTGAGGATGAGCATAGTTTGTGCTTGAAACGTTGCAATATACAAAATATAGTCCCTTTCCAACTTGATGGATGTTTCTTTCCTTGTCTGTTGCTTTCTGCTTAAATTAAAATTGAAGCTTGCCAGAAGCGGCCTTCACCAATATATATATATATATATATTAGGGTGGTCCAAAAGGTTAAAGCATCGACTAAGTTCTCTCCACAAGGTTGCTGTTATGCCTCTTGGTGTGGACAGTATTTGTGCAAAGTTTCACGTTATTTGGTTAATATTTAGGGGTCGCCCCACTTGCCCCCTTTTTGAAAATTTGGGAAAATATATAGACAACTGAATAACTAAATTTTTTTTTGGTTCTCAAAGAATATGAAAGAAAACAGTAAGACAATAGGACATGATAATGGGTGTATCTTCATTATTTCTTCTGCATCAGAGTCGCCTTGGATGGTATTGGTATCTGTTTTCGGTGGGCGGCTACGAGTTGTAGGAGTACTGCTTCTGGTCCTCGTTTCGTGTCAAAGTGTCATTGTAGCGTTGTGCGAGAGCAATACCTCGCTCGGCAGCATCATTGACGACTTTCATCTTTAAGGCGCGATCTCTAAGTTCCCTGTAGTTCTTGTCATTTGGCCATTCCCGTGGATCTTTTTGAAGTAACTGGCGCGCTTCCTCCTTACCTCCAACTTTCAAGGCATCAAAGAAGGTCAATGTCCTTTTCGTGACGAAGGATGCCACATCATTTTCAACACCAGCTTCCGCCATGTCGATTCGTCGGGGGCAGCCATTCTTTTGGGGATGTTGGAGGTGTTGAACCATTCTCCTTTTGGTATCAGGATCGATCCTATTATCGAAGAAGGCCAGTCCAATCAGATGCTCCGACAAGTACCACAGGTGGCGTCTTAGAGCTGTCTTCGCCGCTTGTGCAGCTCCTCCGTGTGGATATTTTTCCAGAAGCAGCATTTTGAGATCATTGAGAGGAGCTTGTGTCCCCATTGGCGCTTCATGCCAGTACTTGACGTAAATCAGACTGACAAATAAAGCCAGCTGAGTCACGTTTCGTTCTTCGCGTGCTGTGAGCTTGAATTGATAGTGAAAGAGGTAGATTTTGAGCGCATAAATCGCCTTCGCCATCCATCTCGCGTGGTGCATGGGACCCGGAGCTCGGATAAAGAGTTGACCACCAGTCTTTCCCCCCAGGAAGAGCAAAGATAGTTCAAGGAACTCCTTGTAGTCGTCACGAGGTTGGCTTGCCTGAAGAGCGTTAGGTAAGTAAGTGAGCATCTCTTTTCTCATCTCTTGGAGTTGAGGGTTCTCGAACAAGCTGTCCGATGCTGAGACAAATGCTTCGTGTGAGAGAGATGGCCATTCCTTTTGAAATCGCTTAAAAAGGCCTGTTTCAGGACTTCCTGTTGAGCCAAATATTGAGGCAAAGACATCAGCAAGTACGACTTCAAGTATATGATGTCGACAACCGATCCAAACTAGCTCGTGACCCAATGCTTCTTCAATCCTGACACAGGCTCCGCGATGTAAACCCGTGTTTGACGCAGTGGTATCGAAGACGAGACCTCTCACATGCTGTTCCACGTTCCATAATTTCATAGTTTGAAGGCATGCCTGGGCCTGTGCTTCTCCAGTTCCTTGTTTCATCTTTGGGACACCAAGCAGCTTCTCCTGTCCATTGAATGTTATAAGGATTGCTATCCGATGCACATTCGTCTTCTTCCCTTCAATGCCGGCGAGAAGCTTTCCGTCCCAATGGAGAAGGACAGGGTCTTCTAGAGAGAATGATTCTAGGTCTTCTCGAGCTGCCTGTTCTCGCCCACTTTCTCTGTAGCGATGAATAGAGCTCCGAGAGCACGTCATCCCAGACAGATCATGCCCCGCGGCCTGTAATACAGCTCCAGTTACGAAAACAGCATTCCGGTCAGAAAGATTGGTGCGATCCATTGCTCCAATGACTTCTGGAGATTGGAAAATGTTCGTAACCTTGTTCTTGGGACGCTTTGGTGCCGGAGCTTCAGACGAAGAAGGAATCGGAACCGATGGTCTATAGTCGTCGTCGTCTTGCGAAAAAAGGGAAGAAGAAGAAGAGGAAAGATCAATTGATGACACTCCTGCTTCTTCCAAATCTTTCTGTGTTGCTTCATGCCTTGCCTTCCTCTTGGCTTCCTTCTCCATTCTGGATCGCTTTCTGTCCTCTTGTGTAGTCGTTTCCTTATCAATGCCAGCCATGCTGCAAGAATTGACGTCCTTGCGCTGCATGGACAGGAAATTTCGGTCCTCAACGTTGACGATTGTGCTCATAGCATCACTGGTTGCGATGTCAAACAGTTCCTGGATGTCCGCTTTGAAGATGTCTTCATTCATTCTATCGCTGGCACGTTGCCTGGTCCTGTGCTTCTTGAGTGTTTTGTAGCGGTCTAAAAGCTTTGAAAGCTTACGGACACAGGAGTCGATCCGTTGAGTTGGGATCCGCGCTCGGGTCCAGACTTCAATCACCCTCTGGCATGCCTGGTTCAGACTGTCGGAGGTGGTTTGCTTTTGATTGATGTGGTGGTATTGCCCCAAGAGGAGGGCGTCAAGGCATGTAGGGAGCCTTGACGTGGATAAAGTTCCAGTTGCCATCCCTAGAAGCCAAACTTTTGGAATTGATCGAGTTTGAGCCATCGGACCTACGGAAGAAAAAGTACATTATATAATATATATATTCAGAGTGGGGCGACCTCTACATATTCACCAATCACGCTGCAATTTTGCACAGACCATGCGGACACTAAATGGACAAACACCACACTTGTGGAGACTATCTAAGACAATTTTGAAATTTCCCCCTATGGATTTGGACCACCCTAATATATATAATATATTTCTAACCAGTAATGTTAGTTTGTATATTCCGCAGTTTAAGATGGTTATTGTACTAAAAACATGATTTCTTTCATTTAATAAATTGATGAAATAGTATGCAGACATATAAAATGCCGTTTTCCGATTGTGCGTACTCTTTGTATAGTATGATGTTTTGTTCGTGTGTATATATATATTTGTAACCAATAATGTTAGTTTGTATATTCTGTAGTTTAAGATGGTTATTTTACTAAAAACACGATTTCTTTCATTTAATAAATTGATGAAAATACATTGTGTCTTCTTCTCTCCCAAAAAAGATCAAATAAAAAAACCACACATTATTTCGTTAATGATGTGACATTCGTTGGGCTGATTGCTAAGTAAATCTTCTACCTCCGTATTCAGGTCCATGACATGGGGTTCTTCAAAACGAAAAGATTGTATAACACGTGTCAAATCCTCATCGGACCTTAAAGGAGAAAGAATAATTCATTAGTTCATACTGAATCTTTTTTAATAAAATCATACACAGAGTATACATATAGTAAGAGTATTACAATGTGAAGATATCTTTGAACCGCTCAGAGAAGTTCCTTTCAAAGATAATTACGAATAACATTTGAATTTATATAAAAAACATGCAAAAGATTGCTATAAAAAAATCAATGAATCAAAACAGGATTTTAGCATAACTGCAAACTAATCTATAATTGCGGTTACCTAAATGAAGTATTTTTAATGTGATGAGGTGAATTACTACAACCCTCCATATATATGATGAAATAATCCAGAACAGTGCTCTTTCTGGCACGCACAAGTTTGTAAATAATTGACTCCAAAAAATAAAATTATAGGCACTTACATTTCTACGGCTGTCCCTTGCGTCGGATCGTAAGGAGCATCATTGCAAATATCATCAACGGTTTGCGTTGGAAATAATCCATCCCGGTCAGCCGCTTTAAAAAGATTAATTGTAGACAACGCTACAATGTCACCATCTTGATATAAATCCGGTAAACTATAAACTTCTTGATTCATGGCGGAGGGAATGTTTATTCACGGGTGAAAATAATTCCTATGACTCCCAGCTGAAACTATTTCCTTTCATACGCATGATCCCCACGCACCACCCCAAAAGACTAAGAGTCGGTTCGTAATTTAATGATTGGTTGTCATTGTAACTGGGCGGGGCTATGATAAGTTTGTGTACCAATCGTAACACCTGTATTGTGGGTCCATGCTTTGGTCGACTAATGGTGTCTTTATATTCTCTCCGTAGATTTAATGTTCACATTGTGTATTACCCCTTGCAGTCTCTACCACGACAATATTTGCATTTTCGTCCATACTTTTCTCGGTTTTCCCCGACCCACCCCTTTATGCAATATCCCTCGCAACATTGATCAACCGTCTCTATCACAACAATATTTTACATTATTTTTTTGCGGCCATACTAGTTGAGCCTCAATTTTTCGGATGAAGTCGTTATAGGAATATCTTCATCAGAGTCGCTCAGCTCAGTACCGCAGGAAACAAAATTAGCGCCGTTACTCTTCATAATCCTGACATTACCAGAAACAGCACAGTAAAACAAAGGTCATTAGAAAATAAGAAATCTAGAAGATTTTTGTGCATTATTATGTTTTGCGGTCATACTATTCGATCCTCAATTTTGATTAATATATTCGGATTGACTTTTTACTTCCCGCGTAGGATTGTGATTAATTTGTATTTAGTTCATGAATGTCTGTTTGGATTGGTAGTTAAATGGGTACCCTAGGTATCCTAGTGGTTAAGACGCTCTGTGCTGTTTAGAGCTCGGGCGATGACAATGTTCTGGAAATTAATGCTATGAATATTATATCCATATACAATAAACAAAACTTTCTTTCTGTGTGTGTTTGTGTGTGTGTGTGAATTTATTGCATATAATCCTCGTATGTATATTTTTTTCCTTCTCTAAAAGGTCTTTTGAAAATCTGTGTATTAAATATATTCTCCACAAGAAATTATAAATATTTTTGTTTTTTCATTCCTTTATTTATATTTAAAAAAAAAGAATATTATATACAAATACAGGGTGTCCCATAAGTCCGGCATCATAGGAAAAATAATAAAAAAAGGCAAAACAAAAGCTTTCATCTACAGAACGTGCTCAATATGTCTACCATTGTTTTCAATACACAAATTCAGACGTGATACCCAGTCAGCAAGCACACGGTGAATGATGGCAGGAGTAATGGTGTTACATGCCCCAATAATGCGCTGCCACAAATGTTCAACACTCCTAGTTTTCTCTGCGTATACCAGCGCTTTCAAGTGGCCCCAGAGATAAAATCTAGTGGCGTGAGATCTGGGCTTCTAGCTGGCCATTCCACAGGCCCTCGACGTCCTATCCAATGACCAGGGAATTGTTGGTACAGGTATTCTCTTACTTGGGTGCTGTAATGTGCAGGAGCGCCGCGCCGTCTTGCTGGAACCATGTTGGGAAATTTCCTTCTTCGTTCAAGACACTGGGAAATGCTTCTTCCTTGAGCATACGTAGCATACCATCACCCGAGATGCACCTTGTTCCTTTGAAGATGTATTCCAGTGAGGGTTGTTTTGAGACCAGTAGCGGGTGTTCTGTCGATTTACCTCACCATTTCCATAAAAAACAGTCTCGTCACTGAACAGAATGGTGGACGGGAAATTGGCATCCCGAGCATATGGCCTGTAGAAAGAGAAAAATATGAATTATGGTTTGTAGAAATAGAAAAATATGAATTTCTCCTATGATGCCGGACTTATGGGACACCCTGTAGAATAAACAAAACTTTCTTTCTGTGTGTGTGTGTGTGTGTGTGTCTCTCTCTCTCTCTCTCTCTCTCTCTCTTGCCTTTAATAAATAACATAATTTAAAATTAATTTTTTTCTCGACTATTTATTTTATTTTATTTAATTTGGCCCTTAAGCTTTAGGCTTTACTGGGCTCTTATTAAAAATAAGCAGCTAGTTGTTATAAATTAATAATAATACATAAATAAATAAGTAAATAAATATTATTAATAGTTAAAACATATATTACAATATTAAACAATATTAATGGACAATATTAAACAATATTAGTGGACATTAATCCTAGATTTTTGTTAGTATGCCATTATTAATCGGGAATTCAACTTGGTTTTAAACAAATTTACATCCGCAATATTTTTTGTATCGGTATGCAAGTCATTCCATAGTTTCAATCCAATAAAAATGGGCAGTTTTTGAGATGAAGACAATCTAAATTGAGGTATAACAAGCTTTGATCTATTTCTGGTCTGATACGAGTGGATTTCTTGATGAGTTACAAAATATCTATTTACGCATTGCAAATTAATGATTTTGTTCTTACACTTGTAAATAAAAATAAAATGTGCCAGTTTGGTTATATCGTTGAGCTTTAGTAGGTTTAGCTCTTTAAATAATGTACTAGAGTGATCAAGGAAATCAGCATCAGATAATAACCTTATTGTTCGTTTTTGGATGACAAAGATACCATTTAATGCGTTGTTAGCGGAGTTTCCCCAAACAAGGGTGCAGTACGTTATATAAGGAAGAACAAGAGTATGATAAAGAGTCAATAAAACTTGTTTAGCTTCAGTAATAATGGTAACGATGCTAACAATATTTGGTGCGAGAGAAGGAAAAATCTGGAGGGAAGGGCTGTGGTTTGACCCACATTCCATTCTGGCCAGTTTGCGGTCAGCCTCTGCGACCTTCAAAAAAGCTTCGGGCTAATATGGGTGAACCTTACCGTTCCTGTCTCCTTTCCTTCTAGTCTAAACATAATTGTTTATTACCAAATTTAATATACATTTTAGTATATCTTCGGCAAATTATTAAATCTGTTGTCATTAGGAAATTTAATATAAATGTGTGTGTGTATATAGATTTCTCAAATCGATAGAATTAATAAAATGAACGAAAAAAAAGTGCACGTAATTGTGAAGACACACATCTTGTATATATATATATATATATATATATATATATATATATATATATATATATATATATCAGAGGAATGACAAAAGTAAATAGATCTTTAGGTGAAGTTAGTTAAAATAATTATAGTTTTTCTTATATATATATATATGAAGTGTGTATTAATATTTTTGTATGAAATTAGCTTGAAAACAAATGAATAAAGGATTCATCTTCTTGATTTCGCTGATTTTGGTTTATAAAAAATATAAAAAGTGTATAGAAAGGACTGTCAAAAGTAAATAGACAGTATACATTCTAAGGTGTTAGAATAAGTGAAAGCGAATGGTAAATTGAATATTATTTTTAGAGAATATGTTATTGGTACGAATTCTTTTGCTAAGTCAATTGTCTAATGTATTTCTTTTATTGTTAATATTGGGTTTCGTTTTAATAATTAGCTCTTTGTCTGAATAACTTTAAGGAGAAAGTTGCGCATGCTTTTAATAAATAAAAACACTCTTTGGCAACTGATGTGAATTAAAATAAATAGCGATATCTGCCAACTCTCCCTAATAAATAAAATTAAAATAAATGGTGGTATCTGGTAATCCCTTCATATGAATAAAAACATTATTTGGCAACTCATGTAAATTAAATAAATGGTGGTATCTAGCAACTCACCCTAATAATGTATACCTGAACAATTAAAATAAATGCTATCTGGTAACCCTCTCCATATATAAAAAGTGATATCTGGCAACTCACCATCCTCTATATAAGACCTGCTTGGGTTCAGGACGCTCATAATGATTCAGACTCCGGTGGAATAAAGAACTCTCTCTCCTTACTTCTTAGGTTAAGACTTAGGTTAGGTTTCTCTTTGGGGGGTGAGGACGTCCCAGCTTCTCCCCCAAAGACCTCTTCCGTCTCTCCTTTCTCTTCCTCTCTTAGGTTAAGGCTACCCCTTTGGGTAGGCTGACCATATTTCCTTGAGACAAAAACGGGACATTGGGATGGCAAAAAAGGGACGGGGGTTATGTAATATTCTGTATTCATGAAAAAGTAAGTACATAAACATATTGAGCTTACAATTATTCTTCAGTGACAGAACCCATACAAAAACCCATACAAAACGGTACTGTCCCGTTCAAAACGGTACGTATGGTCAGCCTACCTTTGGGGGAAGGTCATCCTCCCTTCTCCCCCCCGAAGCTCCTTCCCCTCTCCCTCCCCTCTCCCCCTTCATTGCATACCCCTCCCCCTTCATTGCATACAACTCCCCCCTTCATTGCATACACCTCCCCCCTTTGCAACATTCTTGCACTCGTCCATTTTGCGCCCATGCTACTGAGCCGCCATGTTCAACTGACTCATATAACCAATGTACGGTAGATGGCAGCTGAATCGACGTGCAGTGTTGCCAACAATGATTAACGAATTCACCTGTTACAAACATAATCAATGTAGGTCCTTTAGTTATGAACAAATGAGGACACCCCTTCCAACGGTAGTGAGAGAAGCTGACAGGTATGGTGTTTCGGAGAGAGCTGTTGCAGCAATTACGGTTCCAGATATTAATTTGGAGGCTCAACATTACACAGATTTAATTAATTGGAATGAGAATGAAAGAGTAGAGCCATCGCTTACAAAATATCTAAGCAATGAACAGTTGATATCTTTCATTAATCAAGATGACACTCCACTTTTAAAGTTCAATATGCCGTGGCATACACAGGCAGTTGAAAGATATGTTAGAATAGTAACAGAAGCATCAGCAACTGTTTGTGGCTAACGCGGAAGAATGGAACTCATTAAAGCAAAACTTGAAATTCGACAGATCATGAATAAATTTAATACTAAAAACCAATACATAATTCAGTAGTTCTATTTTCCAATGGATGGGTGGTTGGGGAGCATGGGTGGAACTTGACATGCAACTACCTCCACGTGGTGAGTTCTGGGTAATTTGGGATAAAAAATCCTAAATTAGCTGAAAGTTGTATAACCTAAATTAAGGTACATTTATTTCTCGTATATCTCGAGTATGGATATTTTTGGAAAACTTAAGCCCCCTCATGTCAGTAGAAGATATAATTTAAAAAACCGAAACTCAGCCATGTTAATACTATTTTTAAAAGGCAACAATAGCATACCATGCCAATATTGATTTCCAAAATTTTTACTTTCGATGCACCCTAATATTTAGTTTCCGCCCGAATTATTCATTCTGACGAAGGTCAAGCTTATCACTCCACCTTAGATCTACAGTTTAACTTGGAATCCGAACCACGCCCCACCAGCAGCCCAGCGTCGTAACCACTAGGCTACCCAGGGTATCCGTTTATCTAACAACCAATTTTTATTGTGTGGAAGGATGAACAGCTGGGTTTGCTGAGCGCCGCCTGCCGTCACCGGGTCGGATTGATTGGTTCTGATCGAATAAATTCTTTTCTTGTAGGTAGCAAACAATTTTGCCTCTAATTACGCGTTCGAAACACTTTACAAGATGGGAGGCAAGAGCTCCTGGCCGATAATTATTATTATACTCGTGTATATATATGGGATAGAACTCGGAAAAAATATAAATATATATATATATATGAAAATTATTTTACGAAAGTAACATGTGAAAAATATTTATGATGAATAAAACCACGAAGGAAAGGAAACAGAATGGTGCTCAAGCGCTTTCGTCTAATGACAACCTCAGGAACAATGAAGTACATAAAGAGTTACAGCCTATATATAGATTACAAAAAAAAAAAATATATATATATATATATATACAATAAACGGAAAAAAAATAAAGGATTGTGGGAGGAGCATACAAATTTGTAAGAGGAGCATACAAATTTATACTGGAAATCTGCCCAGGTTTTAGCATTCTGCCCTTCTTGTCTAAGTCCGATCTATATAAAAATAAATTGAAAAATAAAAGTTATTAGAGAAGCATACAAGTTTGCCAAAGGTTTAGCACTCTACTCTTCTTGTCTAAATCCGTTCTGAACGAATTCAAAACAACGGGATCGAGTTGAAAAAGACCTTTGCTTATGTTGAAGTTATTTGTAAGTTGGATAATGGCAGACTCAAGAATATTTCTATTAACAATGTTGCTAGAGTGAAACAAAACTGAAGCATTATTCCAATCAATACAGTGGGATAACTCTGACAAATGGACAAAAAGGGCACTGGACGACTGTTCCATTCTAATGGAATATTGATGCTGTATTACACGTGTGTGAAAATCCTTTCCCGTCTGACCTATGTAAAAGGAATCACATCGTTTACAACCAATTTTATAGATAATGCCTGAATTATTGGTAGAGCTATTTTTTACTATGATATTTTTCACAATATTGTTATATGAAAATACTACATTAATATCCAAAAGTTTAAGTACATTAGCAATGCCTAAAAAGCCGGGGGAAAATGGAAGTACTAAAATATTCTTTGACAAAGTACGAGTGTTATTATTCACACGATAGAAGGTTCGTTTTGCCTTGTTGAGACAAGATTCCATAAACGCAGGTGAGACAAGATTCCATAAACGCAGGTGGGTAACACAGATCACTTCCAATACCGTAGATTTTTTCCAATTCGGCATCGATGTATTCCGAACTGGCGATCCTAAGGGCGCGGAGAAACATTGAAGAAAACATGGCCTTCTTAGTGGGGGTGTCATGTCCCGAGTAAAAGTGTACGTAGGACAATTTTTTTTTTTTTCCGATAGATACTAAACTTAAAACCTGGGCTTTCCCTATGTACACGCACATCCAGGCTTTTGTGGATACTCAGGCTCAAACCTTTCATGTCCAATATCCTGATAAGTAATTCTTCAAAGTAGCAAATATAAAACATGAATAAAGAGTCATCTAGTTTTGCGTAAAGGTTTTCAGCCTGGTTTAAACTATCTTCATCCCACGAGATTTTATCATTCAAAATGTTTTCTAAAGCCTCTTTCAATGCTCCACACTGACGTAATATAGCTGATACTGTTCTTGACCGATAGCACCAGCGTCTTTCACTTAAACTTGGAATGGTAACTTTAAAATTATTGAATACATTCTTTCTTTTTGTGCTTGAGGAAGTAAATTTATTAAATGCCAATTTATTAAATTTATTAAATTAGTTCTTTCACCAAATTTTCCCTTGAAGTAAATTAAGGATCACCTGAAGATCAGGGACCCCAGCCTTCTTTAGTTAGCTTTATAAGGCTAACTAATAAAAATATCACGCACTAACCTAACCATTCGTCAAGGGCGTACAGTTGACCTAACGATTGGTTAGGTTAGGTCGTGATATTTTCGTTAGTTAGCCTTATAAGGCTAACTAAAGAAGGCTGGGGGCCCTGATCTTCAGGTGATCCTAAATTAATTTTTAAATGTTAATTAACTTGGACAGTTATTTTTTACCCAACCAACGTTATAAAGTATATAATATGCATATTATTGAAAACAAGATTAAGTTTAAAAAAAAGAGATTTGGCAATTCAGCGCTGCATTTTGGACATTTGGCACAGCAGCAAGGCGTCAGGCAGAAACGAATTTGCCTGACTTGAACATTAAAAACTTGGTTATTTGCTGCATACAAAGTAATAAATCAATTAAAATACTAATTAACTTTACGTATAGTGAATATCCAAATGACCTTATAACATTATAAATAAATCATAGGATTTACATCATAACATGTTTCAAAGAGAGTCGTCAGGTTGAAAATTGTTTGCCTGACAAGTCGTGGAATTGTACATTTTTATGCGAGTTGTAAGGCTTTGCTATTTGAGAAGATGCATAATAATACAGTAATAATTAACTTTATGTACAGTCACAGTGTATATGCAAATAGCTATATAACTATATTTATAAATCCTAACATGGTCATTAGAACATGTTTTATAAAGTAAAGATATCTGATTCAAAATTTTTAGCCACATATCTTTCCTCTCTTCCCGCGTCTCTCTCCCCACCTTTACTGGGGAAATGGGGTTTAGATGATAGGTGGATGGATGTAAATTTTTAGCCTGACAACTTGACAAGAGATGGGATTGTGTATTGTTAGTTTTTTATGTTAGTTTTTTTAAGTCCCAAGCAGGAGAAATAACAGGTCAGGCTCAGCCTGACCTGCCTGACCCCCTCCGTCGCCTATATATATATATATATATATATATATAGAGAGAGAGAGAGA
Source organism: Bathynomus jamesi (assembly GCA_023014485.1). Classification (NCBI taxonomy): domain Eukaryota; kingdom Metazoa; phylum Arthropoda; class Malacostraca; order Isopoda; family Cirolanidae; genus Bathynomus; species Bathynomus jamesi. The sequence goes on along the minus strand of JAJOZX010003754.1, from coordinate 289,111 downwards.
GAGAGAGAGAGAGAGAGAGAGAGAGAGAGCGAAAACCCTGCCAGAATAAAATTAAAATCCTTGTAGCAGAAGTGAATTTCATTATAACAGATGTAGACAAAACAGTAAAACCAGTCAATTAATATCGAATAGTTTTCTAAGAGTTGCATGAACGCAAAGAGTTCAACTAAAGTTTCTTTACTCCTCATCAGGAACGATGAGGTCAAAACACTGATAAAGATGATATTATTCGTTAAAAGTTCTTAAATATCAAATACAATGTTTGTTTCGTGTAATTGTTTCATGACAGACTTTTTATAGCACCATTTGGCAAGATTTAGGCCTGGGCCCCTGGGGTCATATTTACCCCCATGGTTCCAACAACGTAAGTAAATTGAAGATTCCGACGAGGGTTAAAACTGCCACGCTGTAGGAACAGGTCTTCGTTTCCGCAGATGAAAATCAAGTTAATTCCCAACATGTTCACGAACATTCATATTAGAGGTTGTTCTAGGTGCCTAATAACAAATTTACAGTTTCTATCGTCTTTTCCGGTGAGTAATGGTTTTGCGAGTGTAAAATTTGACAAAACCCTTTTGTTGCATACGTGTAATTAACTACAAAACTCTTTTACCCTGTTGGAACAATGGGAGAATCTAAACAATTCTCAAGAGTCGATATGCGTTTTTGGCAGAATAAAGCGTCCTTCGATGTGCACTATGCGGGTCAATCTTTCCGTTAGCCCAAATCTTTGCTCATATGGTCACACTAAATCCGCTGAAGAGAACTGTGGGCCAAAATGAACGGGATTTCTGAAATACATGAATGGACGTTGGTCTTACCCACGCATATTCGCCCATTCAACATACATTGGTTAAAATGAGACCTCACTAAGGACAAAACAGACCTCCAAAATGTCATAGGTCTGCGCATCCTCTACCTGGTTGGTGTTAATCGTGATTGATGATTACCTTCTCTTTTATTCGTTCGGTGAAACTTTGTGATCATTTTATGAAGCGTCTCATCCGCAATTCCAAGATTTTGAATTACCTGCCTCCTATACTTTCACCAAAGTCTAATAATTAATCAAACAAGCAAAATAGGGTAAATGATAACATATCACGCGCAGCAACTGCGCGAAGCGTCTTTCAACGCAACTTCTCACCAACTTCCTGAGAATGATGCGAAAGCAATGAAGTGACTTTATTAGTGTGTAATATATATATATATATATATATATATATATATATATATATATATATATATATATATATATATATATATACAGGGATATTAAGTACTTTTAGATTTTTAAAAAATAAGGAACAAGAAAACTAAGTACGAGAAAAAATAACACATAAATTACAAGAGTTAATAAAAGGAACAGATCATTTTTGAACCTTAAATGTGACCTCAACTCAGAGAAAAGCGTCAGAATTCCCCAACAGCATTCCAGAATATCCATCTGGCGCCGAAAGTACCCAAAGTCTGGTTTGAAGGGCGCCGAGAAGACCGGCAGATTCATTCTTAAGGTATTCGGAATGCTACGATAAAGATTACTGGGTCGCTTCAGTGAAAATTAAATGGCCGCCGGCACTTAATAATAATAATAATAATAATAATAGTTGGTCTAATCAAGAATTTAATAGTTTGACTTACTCATGTGACCCACTGAGGTTGCCCACTAAATATCTAACCAATAAAAGGATAAAACTCATTCTGCAATGGATAGCATAAGATATATTCATGGAATTGCTGACCTATTCCATAGCAGAGGGAGGAACTGTTGTAAGGTCCTTGAGGTGCTATATATATATATATATATATATATATATATATATATATATATATATATATCTTCTCCAGAGAATAATGTAATTACGCCTCAAGCTCGCAACGGGGCTGAAATGAGGACAGTGAGGCGTGGGAAAGCCATAAATCGTTTGATTTATCACCCTCCAACCATTAATGAATAGTTTATATCAACTGAGACTCCGTTTCGGATAAGAATTGGTGTCGCCTCATCAGTTTTCTTTTACTGAAGAAGGATATTGATACAAAAAATTAAGTTCCGTCATGTCTGTATAAACACTGAATTCATACATTTACTAAATTTAGCGTGGGAAAGGGACATTTCACACACTATATATATATATATATATATATATATATATATACATACACTGTACATAGGCGCCTCGGTGGTGTGGTGGTTAGCATTGCTGACTACGCATCCAGCGGCCCGGGATCAAGACCCGGTGACGGCAGGCGGCAAGCAGCAAAACCCAGCTGTTCATCCTTCCATACAATAAAAATTGGTTGGTAGATAAATAGGTGTGGGACGTCAGAAGTCGATGTGGATAATTTTAAGAGGAAACTTTGTACTTATCTCTGGATAGTTTCAGGTAAACCAAATGTGTATCATACAAGGAGCGGTGACAAGAACTAACTGCTCCTGAGGGGTGGGGACTGGGGATTAACGGGCTTGACCTCCGCAAGAAGATAGATCTCTGCGCGAAACAAATAACAGTCTGACCGCTGTTCAAATTCAAAATGTCCAACCTTTCCTTTCAACCTTTCCTTTCAACCTTCCAAAGGTTCCGTGCGATGATTCCTCATTTCACGAAGGTCAAGCTTGTCGCCCCTCCTCTCGAGTTGGCCTGGTGAAGTAGTGAGTTGGTTTCTTGCAATCTCCACCTCACATAGCCAGGTACGCCTGGCTCATAGGGGATTGTTCTGAGCCAGGTGTCTTCTTTTGAAGATGTCCACTGCAACACCATTCGTGTTCCTTAGGTCTTTGGGCAGCTGATTAAACAGTTTTGGTCCTCTCACAACAAAACTACTTTCTTTCAGGGTTGAGGATGTTCTCTGTCTCGCCTTTAATTTTGGAACACGACACAGTCTTCCTTTTCTACTTTCCACCGTTGTTTGGGGTGTTACAGGGTTCAGAGTATGATTAGGGACTACATTCTCCATTATTTTCCAGTGAATGTAGGTTTAGTTCGCGTAACCTTTTCCAGTAATTTAGTTCTTTGCACTCCTTGATCTTGGCTGTGAAGCTTCTCTGAATCCCTTCTAGCTGTCTAATGTCTCCTTTTTTATATGGAGATGTTAGGACCGAGCAGTATTCCAATTTGGGTATGATCAGCGTTTTCAGTAGAGGAATCATTATATTCCTATCCTCTCGTTTAAAGGTTCTCAGTATCTGCCCAGTTATTCTTTTTGCTCTGTTTACTGCTCTCTTATTTTGTGTTTCAAATTTCGCATCTTCAGTCATTACAACCCCTAAGTATTTTGCTTTAGAATTTCTCTGAATTTCTTGTCCATTTGAGGTATAATATTCCATGGATTTTAGGTATTTTCTTTTTCCGTACCATTAACAGCTGAAATTTCTCAGTTGTATATATATATATATATATATATATATATATATATATATACACAAGTGGTGTATAATTATATACTGTATCTTTATTTCGCCCTGTGCAACGCCCGCCCTGCAGAAATCTTTTGTTCGTCTTGCGACAGCCAATATTAAAGAATAAAAAGCCAATACGATAACTGTTTGGCTCAAGGTGTCATGAGGAACAAACCAATTCTAACACCAATATTTTCTTTCTATAGTTTGATTCGCCGAAATCAAGTAAAGGTTTGTGTCAGGTTAAAGAAAAAGACTCGCTTCAGGCTATACCCGTAGGTATTCATGAGTTTCCGAACTCAATGTTATGAATAAAAATCCAATATGGTTATTATCATAAAATCACGAATACTTAGCGGAGATTAAATATATAGTAAAATTGGTAATTTTTCTCCTTACGGCAGTAATAATTGATACTGTACATGGTCCCTTATAGTAATTTTAGAGCAATAAGTAAAACGAGTATTATGTACTTGCGATGATTGCTTTACTCAAAATAAGTAATAAATTTCTTTAAATTATCATTATGGAGCCTTTATTTCGGGTCATGTATAGCTGGATCGCCGAACTGTACCTTATTTTCATAATGGCTTACCGAAATATAAAAAAAGAGGTGTTCTGCTTAAGCACTACAGTGTTCCTTCTGCAGATTAATGAGTCCTTCCCCTGGAACTAATTGTTTACATTAATTACCATACCCATGCAACTGAATCACCAATCTATATATATATATATATATATATATATATATATATATATAGAGGGTATCCCGAAATGAATATACCGAAAACAAATATTATTTACGGTTTTATTTTTAGAGGTATCGAAAAATTAAAAAAAAATGTGATTAAGAAGGTTTTGAATTTTCTTAATTGTTTACATTTATATTACAGGGTGTCCCAAAATGAATATACCAAAAAATAAATTTTAGTTATATATTTATTGGTTCCGATAACAGCAAAATCCAAGTGACATTATATTCTGAAGGGTTATAACTTTTATTTAATTCAGTTAACAAACTTCTGCGTCACTAGCTATAATTAACCTTATTCTGCGTTCAATTTCTGAAAACACATTTTCCAACACAAGATCCCTTGGGTTGTTATGGTAGACACTTATTTTTAAAACGCCTCAAAGATAGAAACCCAAAGGGAATAAGTCGGGGGAACGAGCAGGCCATTCTGTAGTCTTCCCCAACCAGCCCAACGTCCTGCAAATGTTTCGTTCAAAAATGTTCGAACGTTTCCACCAAGATGTGGTGGTGCTCCATCTTGCTAGAAGGTTGTTCTTTGTAACAAGCAGGGAGTTCCTTGCAACTGTGGAATAAAAAACTCCTCTATCATCTTTAGGTAAGAACCGCCAGGTACAGTTCGTTAGTCAAGAAAATAAGGTTTTTAAATGCGAGAACGTAACAAAGCACGCAAAACATTTACTTTAGGAAATCACTCTCATGCTCATAGATTTCATATGGGTTGTATCCCCCCCCCCCGCCAAATCCTACAGTTATGGCGGCTTACTTTGCCTGAAATAGGAAATGTAGTTTCGTCACTAAAATTGAGATGTGATATAATTTATATAAATGTAAACAAGGAGGAGATTGTATACACCAATCAACCAGAGAAGTACTCTTGGGTGTAACGTTAGACAGATGATAGGGAGTGCTGGAACTCCAGTTTCTTCTGTTACTGTCCTCCTTAGGTGATCTCTTTCCGTGTCTCATCTACCATGTGAGCAGTCGAGCATGCTCTCAAACACACTTCTCTCCCTATTCCTCACTACATATACATGCGTCTTACACACTACATAATCTTTTAGAAATTAAAAAATGCATCAACTTCAAGAGCCTCAGAGTCCCATGGGGAGGGGGCCATAAATGGCTCCACATCTTGTTCCCCCGCCACCGATACCGGGAACGCAGACCCGGGTAGCGGGGCTGGATCTGCTACCGCCCACTCGAAATGTTCTCGGCCTCTGTCTGATTCACTTTTCATAAACTTCTGCAACATTCGTGGCCTTTTATCAAATTTCCAATCTGTTGAACACTACCTTTCCTCCTCTAAACCTCACTTTTCCTCTCTGAAACTCAGGTGTCTGGAACGACTGACAGCAATCCCTTTTCTGTACCCTCTTACTTTCTCTATACTCAATTTCATTCCAAAGGTAGATGTTGCGTATATGACCTAACTTGTTCTCGTATTCCCCAACTCAAATCTTCCGAATTCTATACCCTCTGGCTATGGCTTACATGTCAATCTCATACTAAATACATCTGCGCTCTTTACCTTTCTCCTAATTCTACTGATTATCCAAAATTCTCTGACTACCTCACTTCCAAAGTGGAATACATTCTATCCCGTTCTCCCTTTGCTGAAATTTCCATTTTAGGAGATTTCAATATTCACCACCACCTTTGGCTTTCCTCCCATTTCACTGACATCCCTGGTGAACTAGCTTATAACTTTTCTATCCTTAATGACCTAGAGCAGATTGTACAGAATCCTACTCGTATCCCCGATCGCCTTGGAGATAGGCCCAGCATTCTGGATTTATTTCTTACCTCTCATCCTTCTTCTTACTCTGTAAAACTTTTTTCTCCATTGGGCTCCTCCGATCACAATATTATATCTGTTTCCTGTTTTATCGTTCCAATTCGGCCTTTGGATCCTCCCAAGAGGAGGCGCCTTTGGCACTTTGGCGCCGCTGATTATGGGGCCCTTAGTCAGTATTTCTGTGATTTCCTATGGAAAAAAAAACCTTGGTTTAACTTTACTTGTTCTAATGCTATCCGCAACAGAGAGGAATCTTTCAAAAGGTACCATCGCTATCCAACTCCTGACTCTCACTCAGTTTATATGCCCGGAATTATGCAAAATCTGTTCTTCGACTTGCCAAAAATTCCTTCATCTGGCAAAAATGTGAAAATCTATCCAATTCTAATTCTTCTCGATTTTCTGGCATCTAGCTAAGAACCTCTTCAACAAATTTACTTCCTCGTCTTTCCCTCCTCTTTTCCATTCCGACGGCTCAGTTGCCGTCTCTTCTCCTGACAGAGCTGAACTCTTCGCTCAAACTTTCGCTTACAATTCAACCCTGGACGATTCCGGTGCTGTTCCTCCATCTCCTCCTCCCTCTGACTTTATTGTCTCAAATTAGAATCTCTTCCAAAGATGTTCTTTCTGCCCTATCTGTGCTCAACTAAAGGAAGGCGTACGGTCCTGATGGTGTTCCTCCTGTTGTTCTTAAGAACTGTCCTTCTGTTCTGACACCCTGCCTAGACAAGCACTTTCGTCTTTGTCTCTCATCTGGTACTTTTCCTTCCTGCTGGAAGTTCGCTTTCATTCAACCTGTCCCAAAGAAGGGTGACCGCTCTCAACCCTTAAACTATCGTCCAATTGCTTTGATTCCTTGCCTTTCCAAAGTTTTTGAATCTATCCTTAATAGGAAGATTCTTAAACACCTCTCTTCTCACAATCTTCCTTCAGAAGATTGGCTTCCGCAAAGGACGCTCTACTGGCGATTTTCTTGCATATTTCTCTGACTCTTGGTCATCCTCCTTTCGGGATTTCAATGAAACTTTTGCTATTGCGCTAAACATATCAAAAGCTTTTGATAGAGTCTGTCACAAATCTTTTATTTCGAAACGGTTCTCCTTCGGTTTCTATCCTTCTATCTGTGCCTTCATCTCTAATTTCCTTTTTATTTTTGGCCGATCTATAGCTGCGGTTGTAGATGGCCACTGTTCTTCCCTTAAATCTATTAAGAGTGGTGTTCCTCAATCCTCAGGGTTCTGTCCTGTCACCCATTCTTTTCGTTTTACTTATTAATGATCTTTTAATTCGCACTTCCTGTCCTATTCACTTCTATGCTGATGATTCCACTCTTCACTTCTCCACCCGCTACCCAAAGTGTCCCTCACAGCAGTCACTTCTTGATTCGCGTAGGACGGCTATGGAACACCTGACCTCTGATCTTTCTGCTATATCTGATTGGGGAAAACCGGTGCTAGTGTCTCCGAGCAAATGATACAATGAGAAAACGGACATAACTAAGAGAAAACCTTGTGGCTTTCAATGCCTCAAAAACTCAGTTCCTCCATCTGTCTACTCGTCATAATCTTCCACATAACTATCCCCTTACCTCCAGCAACACAACTCAATCCTTCCTCTTCTCTTAGCATTCTTGGCGTTTCCTTTTCTCGTGATCTTTCTTGGAAAGATCACATATACTCTCTTTCTAAAACAGCTTCTAAGAGTTAAGTGTGCTGTACCGCCTCCGCGGTTTCTTCACCCACACTCAGTTGCTGTCTCTGTACAGGGGTCTTGTTCGCCCCTGTTTGGAGTATGCTTCTCATGTGTGGAGTGGTTTAACCCACACAGCTGTACTTGACAGGGGGGAATCAAAGGCTTTTCGTCTTATCAATTCCCCGCCTCTTACTAATTGTCTTCAATCTCTCTCTCTTCGCCGCAATGTTGCCTCACTCTCTCTTTACTATCGCTATCATACCGGACAGTGCTCTTCTGAACTCTCTAACTGCATGCCTCCTCCTTTAAGGAGAGCACACAGTATCAGACTTTCTACACTTTCTCATTCCTTTTCTGTCCAACTATCTAACGCAAGGGGGTTGATCGGTATTTTCAATCTTTCATCTACTGAATTGGTCAATTCTGGAACACTCTTCCTGAATCCATCTTTCCTCCTTTCTACGACCTCCCATCTTTCAAACGCAGAGTGTCTAGGCGTCTCGACAACCCCGAACCTTGATGTTGGCTCTCTTCTTTTTCTTCTACGGGAGCGGCGCTTTTGCGGGCATTTGCCCTTGGCCCCTCCTTCCTGCATATAAAAAAGATGTTAAGAAAATGCCAAAGCTCCTTACTCACATTTTTTTTTTATTTCGATATCTCTTAAAAATAAAACAGCAAATAATATTTATTTTTGGTATATTCATTTTGTGACACCCTGTGTATATACGAGGGCCACTCAATATACTTTGCCCCACCTTTTTTTTTTACTTTCCAAGTTTCCTTGTAAGTTCCAGAAATATTGTACACAAGTAGTTACATACCTTTTTCACAAGTTTTATTTTTCCACATAGTCTCCATCCTTTTCTATGGCTTTCCTCCACCTCGAAACAAGGGCCTTTATTCCTTGCTGGCAAAAGTCCGCTGGGTTCCACTGGAGCCACCTCTTAGCCTCCTCAACAACCTCATCATCATTCTGAAACTTTCTTCCACGAATAGCATCCTTCATTGGCCCAAACAAATGAAAGTCTGAAGGTACCAGATCCGGGCTGTATGGAGGGTGGGGTAACACAGTCAAGCGCATTTTTATGATGGCCTCTCTTGTTTGCAAACTGTTGTGTGGGCTTGCGTTATCGTGCAAAAGAAGGACGTCTTCCAGTTTTCTCTCCGATCGAACTCGCTTTATACGTCTCTGAAGTCTCTGTAGGGTAGCAATATATGCCTCTGAGTTGATTGTTTGTCCTTTCTTCATAATGTCCAACAGAATCACCCCTTTCATGTCCCAGAAGATGGTGGCCATAACCTTTCCTGCAGAGGGAGCCATTTTGAACTTTTTCTTGGTTGGGGAGTATGCGTGATGCCATTTCATGGATTGACGTTTTGTTTCAGGTTCAAGGTGGTGTACCCAAGTCTCATCCCCAGTCACAATTCGTGAAAGGAAGTCATCCCCTTTTGTCTCGTATCGAACCAACGACTCAGAAGCAATTTCTTTTCTTTGGGCTTTGTGATCTTCAGTCAGTTCGCGAGGAACAAACCGTAAACACACTTTTGAGTATCCTAGTTGCTGATTATCATATTCACACTTCCTTTACTAATTCCTAGCTCCAGTGATAGCTCCTTGTATGTAACGCGCCGATTTGATCGAATGATGCTGTTAGCACGTTGCACAGTGTGAGATGTGACAGCCGATGCCGGGCGACCGTTGCGTGGCTCATCATCGACGTTGGTTCTCCCTCTCTCCGATGATCTCATGACCAGCGTCTAACTGTGCTTCGATCAACGACAGCATCTCCGTAAATGTTTTGTAGACGTTTGTGAATATTTTCAACTGTTTCCTTCTCTGCGGTTAAGAACTCTATAACAGCTCTCTGTTTACGACGCACATCACTGTCAGACGCCATTTTCGAAATTGCGTTAACCATCGGTTTTATACAAGGAGGGGAGGTTCAAACTGGAAAATTCCGGTTATGTGAAGCGCAGACAGTTCAAACTTACAGCCCAAAGGATATTTCAGTCCCATGGCCTATTATTTAGCTAAGAAAAAAGGGTGGGGAAAAATATATTGAGTGCCCCTAGTATATACAGTAGCTCTAGCCGATGAAATTATGTTAACACAAGAAATAATAGAAAATACAAGAAAAAACAACTGCCTAGATATGGTATTCACAAACAACAGCAACTTAATTGATTACATAGAAATATCCCCAACTATAATATCAGATCATATTATTGAAATAAAAACCAATATAAAAACACTAGGAAAGGAAAGAACACGCACTATCGAAAGAAGCAAATTCGAAATTTTTAATTTTTACCTCGAACCTTTAAATTGGGAAGGTATTGCGTCCAGCATGGAAGCAATAGACTGAAAAACCATTTTTAAGGGCAAGACAACGGAAGAGATGCTAATAACCTTAGAAGAGAAGACGCTGGAAATTGGGGAAAGACATCCCTAAACGACAACAACGAGGAAAGAGAAGCAGGTGAGAGAGACAAAAGAGAGTATTATTCCGCAAGAGAAAGAGAGTATTATTCCGCAAGAGAAAAAGAGTAACTGTAAAATTAAAAAACTGCAAAGACAACATCAGAAAAATATTAAACGGTAAACTGGAGAGTATAGATTGCGTCATACGGGGTCTAATTGAGAAACATACAAAGAAAGAAGATGACGCTATAGAAGCGATAAAGGCTAACTAAAAGTACTTCTATAATTTTGCAAAAAGGAAGTCGAAAAATCACGCGACTATCGGACCTTTGAAGAAAGAAAACAATGTTTTAACCGTTGATCTAAAAGAAGTATCTGAAATATTAAGAGCTCAGTATGAATATTTTGTATTATCCCCGAAACTGATAAACTAATGTGCGATAGAAACGCGTTCTTTGAAAAAGAACTACAAGGGGAAAGTATAATGGACTTCGACTTTACAAAAGATGATATTACACAAGCTTTCGGAAAACTGAAAGCACACTCGGCGGTAGGACCGGACAAATGGAATGCCTCACTGATCAAAAACTGCAAGAATGCAAGAATCCATATTAAATATGGAGACGATCACTAGACTCAGGAAAAATACAAAGCATCCTGAAAAGAGCAAATATAGTTCCAATATATAAAGAAGGCCAAAAACTATAGACCAGTGTCGTTTACATCTCATCTCACCAAAATATTTGAAAGGAAAAATAGTTAGAGAAAAAAATCTGAGTTTTTGGAAACTCGAAAAAAATTAAATGATAACCAACATGGATTTCGGTCAGGAAGATCATGCCTATCACAAGTAATAGAACACTATAAGATGATTGATGCACTTGGAAAATAATGAAAACTATGATGTGATATACACAGACTTCGGCAAGGCGTTCAATAAATGTGACCATGGAATCATAGCACACAAACTGAAATATATGGTAATAATAGGAAAAGTAGGAAAATGGGTATATAATTTCCATAGTGAGCGGCAGCAAGTCATTACAGTTTAAAGAATATCTTCATCAGAATCAGAGGTCCTCAGCTCAGTACCACAAGGAACAGTATTAGCTCCATTACGCTTCATAATTATGCTAACTGATATGGATGAGGACGTTACCAGTAATAACACAGTAACATCCTTTGCCGATTACACAAAAATTAGTAGAAAAATAAGAAACAGAGAGGATATTGGATCTCTACAAACAGACATGAACAGAATCTACAATTGGTCTGAAGGCAATAATATGAAATTTAACACTGAAAAGTTTCAACTATCAAGGTACGAAATAAGGGAGGACCTAAAATCTGTGGAATACTATACCCCGAATGGACAGGAAATTCAGAGAAATTCTAAAGCAAAAAATTTAGGTGTTGTAATGACTGATGACGCGAAATTTGAAACACAAAATAAGATAGCAGCAAACAGAGCAAATAGAATAACTGAACAGATACTGGGAACCTTTAAAAGAAGGGATAGAAATATAATGATTCCTCGATTGAAAACGCTGATCACACCCAAGTTCGAATACTGCTCGGTCTTAACATCCTCATATAAAAAAGAAGACATTAAGCAACTCATTACTACATAAAAAAACTAGGACGGATTCAGAGAAGCTTCACAGCCAAGATCAAATGAGGCAAAGATCTAAATTACTGGGAAAGGTTACGTGAATTAAACTTATATTCCCTGGAAAAAAGAAGAGAGTGGCACACCATTATTTACACTTTGTAAATAATAGAGGAACTTGTCTATAATCTTACTTTGAACCCTATAACCACTCAAACCAGGGTTCGAAATCAGGAGGGGTCAAGGGAGTAGTATGGTGTCAAAATCCATGAGTGCAATGTTGCATAATATTGCGAGAGTACCACCCCACCCCCCTTTGTTGCAAGAGTGCCAAACCCACCCCCTTTTGTTGAAAGAGTGCCAAACCCCCACCCCCCTTTGTTGCAAAAAAAGAAAAAAATCCCCCCCAAAGGGGCAGAGAGAGAGAGAGTGCCAACCTTTGTTACCAACCCCAAAATGGGATTGCAAGGGGCATGCAGCTTGGAGGCGGAGTTCTCCCCCAAGCTATTCTCCCCAAAGGGGCATACCTAACCTAAGAGGCCTCTATGGGAGGGAAGGGGTTTCCTCACCACCCAAAGGGCCAGAAAGAGAGAGGAACAGATATCCTTGCTCGGCTGGGAGCCGAACTTGTATGACTCCGTCGTCCGCCTCCCGCTCTTTTATAGACCTCTAATCCGCCAGTTGGCTGAGTTGCCAGATAGCGCCATGTATTTAATTCATCAGCCAATAGAAGGCTGAGTTGCCAGTTTGTGCTATATATTTAATTAAACCATATATTAATCATCCAATAGAAGACTGAGTTGCCAGATAGCAATATTAAATTAATTCATATATTATTCAGCCATTTGGTTGCTAAATACCACCATATATTTAATTTATATGATGAAAGTTGTCAGGTACTGCCATTTATTTTAAATCGCTGCCAATACGATGAATCTTTTCTTTAATTCCAACAATTTACTTCAAAAGAAATTCTGTTTATTAAATAAATAATTAGAATTTAAACACACGCTCTTTACACAACTAAAATAAATCAATTATTACATATTTCATATTTTTATTATTATTATTAATATCGCAATTCACGCTAAATCACGAGTAACAGTGAGAAAGGATGCGCTTGTATATAATATATATATATATATATCAGTGGCGGCTCGTGGTAATTTTACTTATGCATGCAGTCACATGCATTACAGTGTAGTACATATTAGATAAGCTGTATTTTGTCTTTTATGGTATTCTTATGAGTTATGTAGTAACCGAGGATAGAACCAATATTATATTAATGCTATGACTTCAGTACAAAGCATAGGAATAATTATTATGAACAAATAATGTTTGAGAAATTTATGCCCATATCCCAACCATAAAACATTGACAATTATGACTTACAAGATACCACCAGTTTATTAAAAACATGAAGCACTGGAATATACAGTATTAAATTGTATATTATTGGTTTAAAGCATTTATTTATTACTTACCTTGTTCAATTCCTAAAATTATTTAAACTGAAATTCGGCTCTTCTTGTTTTTCTGCAAATTGTTCAATGACTTTGTTATAAAAGTCTTCTCTTTTTTCCATTTGTTTTTTGAGGAAAGACTTTTCAATTGAAATTAAGGCTAAATTCGATAACCTTGCCTGCTCTTGCGTATTTCTTAAGTAAGTTTTTATTCTTTTTAGCGCCGAAAAAGATCTTTCAACGGACGAAGTTGTAATTGGCAAAGTTAAGATTAAATTTATAAATGAATGTATCTCCGGAAATACTTCAATCATTTCATTGCTCAGTAAATATTTGTGAAGTTCATGAATATCATTTTGACCAAAAAATTTGTGAGAGAATAAGAGAGTTAATTCTGATTTCAGGAGAACAAAATCGAAAAAGGAACTGTAGTTACTTTTCAAAGATTGATAAGCCTTTTCCGGAAAATATAGTTCATAGGGCTTTACTTTATTGGGAGCCAAAAGCTCTAAGAATTCCATATTTTTAAGGGACTTAAATCGCTCTTTCATTTGCTCAATGATATTATCACAAAGTTCAAAGTAGACTTGTCGGTAGGTCGTCTCTATTGGGGTGCTACTTTTTTTTCCTGAGGAAGGAAAACCAAAATCTTCAACAACGGTTTTCCATATTTCATCGAACATCGAATCTCTAATTTCTTGAATTTTGGATATTGTGATTTCAACCGTATTCGAGCCAAAAATGATGTTCATAGATTTGTTTTGCAAAATTTTAAACAAATACTCAGTTAATGGAAAAATTTTAGAAAACACTTTCAATAAAAAATTGAAATCAAAAGAGTCCAACGCTACAGATAAACCTCTTGCTTCATTCTTTGTTTTATCATCAAACATCTTTGGATTTTCTTGAATATAATCGAAAAGACTCTTTAAACTTTGTCTATTCTCTTTGACAATTTCAACTAATCTAGAAGAGTAATTCCACCTTGTCGGAGCAAGCTTAGGAAAGCGTTTGCCAACTATACTATCAAGCAAGTTTGTTCGCTTTGTAGAGCTGCTAAAAAATGATGATAAACTGGCTAACATTGAAAAGAATGAGTTACATTTAGAAATGTGTGAAACTGCTTGGCTTAATACAAGGTTAAGCTTATGAGCGTAACAATGTATGAAAAGAGCTTCTGGGGCAGAATCCTTTACCTTTTTTTGAACACCATTAAGTTCGCTTGCCATAACTGCAGCACCATCGTATGATTGCGCGACTAACTTTTTTAAACAACCCAACTCATTTAATTCCTTCAACACCAACGCGGATATATCGTTAGCACTTCTACCTTCACTTACATTAGTAAATCCTAAGAATCGTTCACAAATGTTTCCATTCGCATTGACGTAACGCACAACGGTAGAAAGTTGTGAAAACAACTAACATCGGAAGTTTCATCCAAAAGAACTGCAACATGCTTGCATTTTCAAGCTCATTTTTTATTTCATGTAAAAGTACAGAACTACTGAGTCTATTAATCATTTTGTATTGTTTTAGATAGTCCTTTAAAAACTGTAGCACCCTTTAAATGCGTTCCAGTTTTTCATACTCAGCTAAACATGGGCAAAATCGATGAAGTTTCTCTCTATTTTCAGATACTCACTTTCATCATGACCACGAAATGCAAGTTCTTGTGTCCCTAATAAACACGTTATTCTGATTAGTCTCTTTAAAATTTCTCTATTTTTCAATGCCTCTTCATTGTGTTTACTAATAGCAACTTCCTTTTGTTTGTCAAGTGCCAAGTCAATTCGACTTATTCCAAATTGTTTCAAATCAAAATGTGCTTGAATATGACTTACTGCTTTTTCGTGACGTGAAATTGCCGTATGTATGTTATTTAAATCTTCGTAGCCTCTATTCACTTCGCTCCACACAGAATTTTCTCTTGAAAATAATATACATGGCCAACAGTAGAGTTTGTTTGTTGAATTACTACCACACAACCAACGGACACTATCATAAAGTTGGTAGTTAAATTTTCTTATAAATCCTTATAAATCCTTTCTTATAAATCCTTTATTTTTGCAGATTTGATTTTCAAACTACAGTCACCATGCAATTATAGTTCTTATAAATAAAAGCATAAGATTCTTTTTCCATTGTTTTATTATTCGTGAAATCACTACTCAGATTGATTACGCCGTCAGAATGTGATATCATTAAAACATGTTAATTTATTCATTTTCATGTAGAATATTACTAATATTAATGCACTTTTACATTCATAAATACAATTTTAATAAATGCATTCCAAAAATGTGAAAAATAACGGAGAAAGTAATTGTTATTTCAACTACTTGTACATAAAGGTCAATATTGCTCGTCCTTTGGCTCGGGTTACGCCTTTGTTTTCTATTTCGAATCGGTGATTTTTACTCCTGTGGAAAATAAATACTGTATTCAGTTTAGATTTTCAGTAAATAAATTCATAAAAAAAATCTTTAAGCTATTTTTAATGAAAACCTAAACTGAATATTTATAAAAAATCGACTAGAACACTTTAAATGATGAACTTAAATAATAATTGCCATCAAGAAGATTAAATAATAATAATAATTTAACTTTATTTTTTAACTTAAATAATAATTTTAAATTCATTGAGTATTTTTATTTACGCATGCATTGCATGCATTGCATTCATTAAGAGCCGCCCCTGATATATATATATATAATAAACGAATGAACAACTCGTGCACACACACACACACACATTCCTATACACACAACCGAGTGACTAAATTAACCCATATATTCTTCCATTAACAGTCTTAGAAGACCGATTTGAGAAATAGCAATTAATTATTTATTCAGAAAACCAAACAAATGATATAATTGTGTACAAGGAATAAATAAATCATTTTATTACTTAATTCCTCTTTTTACTATTATTAATAGAACAATTTTCGATCAAATATTAGTACAGGAAAAATATAGTTATATTATCAAATATTAGTACAGCAAAATATATACCAAACGTATAATCATATTATTACAGGAAAAATAAATGAACACTTTGTGTGTGGGTAAATTTCAATTCAAAAAGAAAACTTATCACGGAAAATTTAACCGTATTTACTAGAATTTTATCTCCAGAAATTTTTAATTAACTTTCGTCAGCGGTGGTTTCAACAAACAAAATTAGAAATTTTTTATTAAAACAATGCTTAATAATTCCTCTATTTCAATTTTTCTCTATTTCAAATCACATGTATATTGAATTTCTTAGAATTCTCTACTATATCTATATATATATATATATATACATATTATATATATATATATATATACATATTAATATATATTATACCTACATATTTTTATTACCTGAAACGCGTTTCAATTTCACGCGCAAACTTTTTAAACTTTACTGTTAGATAAAGCACCGTTACTTCAATACTTCAATACGAAACATAGTATTATCAAAAGCAATCTTTTTTGTTAACAAAATTCAAGTTAGATAGAGAAGAAATCATTAGAAGGACAAATTCCAATATATATATATATATATATATATATACGCTTAAAAAGAGAAGTACAAGCACAAAATTTTATTTTCTATCTTCGTCCATTGTTTGCACAGGTGTGACCTGAAACGCCCGGGGAGAAAAATATATATATATAAAAGCAAACAGCTATCTTTAAATGCAAACAAATGGTGCGTACTGAAAGGAACCCTTCTTTCTACCTGGACACCTACAGAAAATATTTCATTTTTCCTCTTTGAGTCTTACCATAAAAAGACCAATAAAAATTGTAATTAAACTAACATCCCCTTATCTACCTAAGAAGAAAACACTATATATATGTATATATAGTATAAGGAAAAAACTAAGTCACAAATTAATAGCATAGAATAGCTTTATTCTGAATTTTTACAACGTAAAAAAGCCTAACATAGCTTTTTTAATTATAATAATAATAATAATAATAATAATAATAATAATAATAATAATAATATTTTGTATCTACTCTCGCAGGGAGAGAAGGTGGACGGGAAAAAACGTCATCGTGGACCGTTACATTGAATACAAGCTTATAATCATGCCTTTCCAATCGGGAACTTTTTCTTAACGTCCCGAACTTTTCAATCGTGAACTCTTCTTCACAATGCATAGCTGTAGCCGAGATAATCTAATTCGCTACAACAGATGATCATTATATAAGGAAGTAGCTCTTCAGGGTGAAAGGTGTAGGTGAGCTCAGCCCTGTACCAGTCAAGTGTTTTGTACCAAAGTTCATGATATTTCGAAGAGTCTAAACTTATTAAATAATCATCAACCTCTAGACCATTCTCACCTTGTTTAACCCTACACTAGGTAAACCCATCGAACAGAGCGGCGTATGCGTATTCGAGTACCGTATCAAAATAAAGCATAACCCTAACACGCGCGTCTAATATAGGTTTCAGCCTGCGTAATCCGACAATTTCAAACATTCTGTCGAGGATGAAACGGTTCCGCGTAGGAACAAGCTCGTCATCAGCTGACCATTTCCACATCTCTCGTATATCAATGCATGGTTGGTCGTTATTTATACTCAATGTGCAAACAATGGCATATGAGGAGGCGTCACTAATCACATCTCTTATTGTATCTACGTCAGCTGGTATTTTATAACGGTCCTCAGCCCACCTCTCAACCATCACGAAGATTTTATGCATCTCCTCGGCACTTAAATAAATAGCGTTGCGTTTGCACGCAGGCCTCCTGTTCGTTTCAAGCACACAGTTAATTGCGCCGGTTTCTCGCCTGAATACGCGCAATGACTTCGCCACGGAGACGTCGTACGAGGCGTTGAGAATGCTTCTCAAAGGGAGCTCCACCGTATTCATCGAGATGACTATTGCACTTCCACTCGGTGCAAACTCTGAGATAGCTATGAGTCACATGCATCCTTCGGACGCACCATAATCTAATGAAACGTGTACGACGCTGTGCCAACACAAATAGCTGTAACCCATTATATTTGACAGGTGTTTTTTTCGGGTACAAGATATATTTTCGGTACAAGATATAAATATATAATCATACAACGCACAGTATTAGCAAAATATTAGTACATAACATTTCACGCTAATAACCGAATTTACAACTTGTAACAATTCTATAGCGTGCCAAAAATAACGGACAATTTTCTTAACATTTGCCAGACAAATTTGAAGTTCACAATCTACTCCAACGATTCCTCATCAAAGTACGCTTTACAAGCGAAACAGTTCATGATTTAATTCTAAAAACCCTCACAGTACTTTTGATTAAAGTTATTTTTTTTGGAAGAATGTATTTATAAAAGGTAATTTACAACGTAGTAGGCCAGCCCTTTAAGTCAAGCTAGGCTACGTTTTGACAATTTCCAGTTCCGAGAAAAAGATTCTCAAAGCAATTTCTCTCTTTGTGCATATATATTATTAAAAATGTTAATTGTTCATGTGAATATTTTAAACAGAAGCATCAAAAGTAATATAGATCGATTTCAAGTTTTAGTTACCCAATAAACGAGGTTTTCTATGGCTATTTATAAAAGAAAATGGGATTTTGGCACAACTTGCATACTTGTGTATTCTACAATCTGCTTATTGTAATTTTAAATATGTTATTAACGTTATATTCGTCATTATTAAATGTCATTTATATTTTTTTACTTTCGATTTGATTTTGGATTATGTGTTTCTGCTTTGTAATTTTAATTTTTATTCTTGAACAGTTTTAATTTTGTACTTTAGATATAGTTTTAGCTCTCTACGTTTATATATTTTTGTCATTTATACATTTTTAGCTTTTATTTATCGGGCATTGAAAGTGCGATAGAGTCCCCCGAAACGTCGGATGCAGCCAAATATAATAACTTTTTTGCGCTACGTCATCGCCTTTATCCTAAATATAAAGTTTAATACAGTTCTTAGTACCTCTGTCATTCAATTATTAATCTTATATGCACATATAAACATTCGTATGAACCCCTTCCAGATAGAATCTGATTCCTAGTCCAGACGTGTTTGGTTTTAGAATTTATTAATCTTAAAAGGATGTAGGGAAACAAGAAACACAAAGGAGAAAATGAATTCCTAACTGAAGCATTTACATGCTCAAATATACGTAATAATAATAATAATAATAATAATAATCATATCGTTAACAATAGACATATATACTATTCAAGTACTATGGTATCATAGGTGCCAGGCACTATGAGTCACTGTCATCAAATGAATTAGCCACGGCTTACTAACGGGCCTACCAAAATTCCACCAAAGACGTCTCAGAGTCTAGCATCAGACTTTTAAAATCACAAATATACATATAGGCCTACTGTGTGGAACTACCATTTGCAAGCAAGTTGAAGGCCTTAGTGACAGAATGGGGTTATCTGACAATCCTTTACAGATAGTGCGAAACTTCTGAAATAAATGTTAGTTTAAACGTGCACAGTGCAGTTTTAGGAAAAAATTTTGCCATGAAACAAAATTTATAAAATTACTAATATGTTTCTTTGGATATTTTATTTGTTTTAATAAAATTTTAAAACCTAAAAACGAACCCAATCAATCTTTCAAATGTTTTGCGCGATGATTGCAGTAACAATTGACATTAATTTACCAGCAAAGTAGCGTATTTGCCTACATTTAATACTGCGTCAGAGTAGATAGCTGATTGATCTCAGTTTTGGTAAGTTACCCCAGATTTTTTTTTCTGTATGCCCTATCCAGTACTTGACTGCAGTTTCAAAATAACTGTATCTGCTCTTATTTAGCTATTTGTTAATTGTAGTTAAACAGCGGTGAACAATCCTCAAACAGTAGGCTGTGGCCCTGACAAGCTTGCTGAAGCCAGAAAGTTCTTCATAATTAATGATTGAACCATTCTTCTCATTTGAAAGGTTAAATTTAATGTCAGGTTAACTTGTTCCACAGGCCATTGCTCTGTGTTACGTATTCACTAGACAAGTGGTATTCAAACTTTTTCCTTGGCGTACCCCTTTAGTTTTTTTTTATTATGGCGTACCTCCTCCCCCCTCAGTTTCCAAAATAAAAATGTTATTATACAATTTACACAGAATATGAAGCTATCAAACGATCTTTATTTACGACCACCTAATTATTAGATGAATATATATATATATATATATATATATATATATATATATATATATATATATATATATATATATATTTCATAGCATTTTAATTATACAATTTACATTTTACACAACTCAAGCAATTTACACAAATTTTAACTCAGGCAAATATTAGAGTCCAATACAGTTAATTCGAAATCGTCTGAAGTTTTAAAATATATATTTTAAATACTTACAAGTAATTAATGCGATGGGTGGGACTGTTTGTCACTAGCAAGTTATTCTATTCGCGGACGAACATTTGTGAGTGCCATTATGAGGCAAGCTTCTGGATGTAGGCTGTTTCTTTCTCTCGACTTGATAGCTGTCAGTGCCGAAAATCCCTTTTCACATAAATAGGTGGACGGCAATGGAAGTAGTTTGTTGATAGCAAATTCACTTAATTCTTTGCATTCAATATGGGCCAATTTCCAAAACTCGGAGACAGAAATATCATTGAATTTATGTTTAAGTGAGCTGTCAGCTGCCAATTCAATCATTTGTTCTTTTAAATGAGCGGGAAGCTCCGCATTAGACACAGCAAGGTTCGAAAACGGATTCGTTATCCATTCACTTTGTGGGGAATCTCTATTAATACATGGAAAGTAATGCAAAAATGATTCACGAAGGCTCACTAAATGCTGCTTTATAATATTCATAACTGAGTCACGGACAAGAAACTCGTTTTCGTGACAAAATTCGTTTAATATTTGGAAAGGTGTGGTATTATTGTCTTCTATGTACTTTATCCAGTATAAAACTTTCCCAAAAAATCCCTTGACTTTTTCTTGTGCCTGCAATATATTTTTGTCATACCCCTGAAGTTCAAGATTAAGTTCGTTTAATTTGGTGAATATGTAGTTTGCATGGTATGAGTAGTTTGCATGGAATTAGTAGTTTGCATGGTATGAAGTACTTTGCATGGTATGACAGTGAGTTAAGACTGTGTTTGCATGGTTTATAAGCGTTCTTATTTTACTTCTTTTCGTTTTTCACCCCTTTCCTATTCTCTTCGACTATTTTTCCGACTTGTCGGCAGTGGCCGGCGGATGATTTCGAAGAATCTAAACCTTTTAAATATGCATCCAGCTCTAGACCATCCATTCTCGCCTTGTTCATTCCTACATTCGATAAATCCGTCGAGCAGAGCGGTGTAAGCATATTCAAGTACCGTGTCAAAATAAATCATATCCCTAACACGAGCGTCTAATATAAGCTTCAGCTTGCGGAATCCGACGATTTCAAACATTCTGTCGAGGATGAAACGGTTTCGCGTAGGGACAAGAACGTTATTATCAGATGCATTCTTCCGCATCAATAGTATATCAATGCATGCCTGTTCGTTATTTATACACAACGTGCAAACAACGGCATATGAGGGGGAGTCACTAATCTGCTCTCTTCTTGTACCTATACCTGCAGGTATTTTATAACGGTTCTCTCCCCACTTCTAAACTATCACGAAGACTCTATTCATCTCCTCAACACTTAAATAAATAACATTACGTTTACCAGAATTTGCTTACCTGCAAATCGTTTCAAGTACATAGTTAATGGTGCCGGTTTCACGCCTGAACACGCGCAATGACTTCGTCACGGAGACATCGTACAAGCCGTTGAGAATGCTTCTCAAAGGAAGTTCCATCGTATTCGCATGCATGTCCACTCGGTTCAAGCTCTGAGATGACTATGAGCCACAGGTGGACGGCTCGGCTCGACGGGCGGAGTGAGTCACGCTGATGAAACGTGTACGGGTTTGTTCGAACTCGTGTGTTTCGTGAGGTGCACGGGTGTGCGGCTCGCTGGGGGGAGCAAGTCACACCATAAACTGCTGAAGCGTGTACAGGGTTGTTCGAACACTTGTGCCCTTGGACAAACAGAATTTTCCGCTACATGAAACAACACCGGCTTTAATGTTTTATCATTCACCAGACGTTCATTTCCACAAACTAAACATCTTCACAACCCGGTGCACTATTTGAGAGAAACATATGCCCATATTTATCCTTTTTGTTTAACAAGCGATACTCGTCTCTAAAGTCTGTTAAAAACTTGCACAGCCCATTAGCCACAACCTCACTACAAACCTCGTCATGATATATATTAAAATAGTGGTGAAAATACTTAAGATTCTCCACGATGACAAGATTTACATTCTCAACCGTAGGGTACGAGTACTCGGTATGGTGTAACATGACATAATATCGCTTGTCACGCCACTCATCAACAAGACTCAAAGTAGCGCCCACAAAATCAACCATCACCTTGCTTACAAGCAACACAAAAGAACACCAGGTAATTCCACAACTTACACTAAACAACATCAACATTCCACACACTCACAGAACCAAAATACTAGGTGTCACATACAACACATCATTATCTTTTGCAAACCACATTCAGGACATTAAAAACAAATGTACGTCAAGACTTAACACGCTTAGGGTACTAACAGGCACAAACTTTGGACACCAGCAGGAAACAACATCACTCATCTACAAACAATATATTCGCTCAGTTATGGACTATGCTAGCCCATGCTGGGCACCCATTATCTCAAACACACACATAAACACCTTACAAACAATACAAAACAACGCACTTCGCATCATTACAGGATGCACTCAACAACACCAATAGAACACCTGCACACAGAAACAAAAATACTAAAAGTTAGGGAACATTTAGACATGAGGGGAACACAATTCATGGCAGCAGCGACAACTAACCCACAACACCCTTGCCACTACATGTACAATCATGCACCAACACCTCGCACCATTAAGGTAACACCAGAGAGACATTATAACCAAATACTCCATTCCATACCACGCCCCACAGACATCACACAGTACAGAAAACACATACACACACACCTAACCCACAAAGCACTGACACGACTCGGTCCGAATGCGGTCCTAGGTGCGAAGCCGCCGCCCATTAACAGGTCAGAGATCAGCCTGAGCAGATCGGATCGAGTTAACTTAGCACGATTCCGATGTGGACATCACCCCAACTTATGGACATATAAACACAGACTAGACAACTCCATAGACGACACCTGCCACCTGTGCCAAGACACACCACAAACAATTGAACACATTATGACGGACTGTACCGCTCTAGCACAACAACGAACACAACACAACATCACGAGTGCGCTGAACCTCTGGTCCACTCCGGAGAGGGCGATCGGTTACCTGCGTGCCGCCGGCTTGCTCGATCAGGGTGGGCTGATCGGCTAAACAACAACAACAACAACAAGACTCACTATCCATAACCGTTGCTTATCCTCTGAACGTGTTGCTTCTACTTCGCGATATATGTGAGCCTTTATAAAGGTTAGGTCTACAACATACTTCAATACATCGTTTGTACTATGAAATCCTACAATGCCCTCGCCAGAATACCCGTAGAGTATTTGAACATCTTGGTCCTTCACGCGGCTCAATGTAGCCTTAAAAGTATCAAAGGAGGGGGGAATAGGGAGTTTTTCAGTATCCACTACAGCTTGGTACTTTGCCGAATACCACTTCATAAACGTTGAACACGCAATATTAAAGGTAGCCATTACTATTTTTCATTTACCCGGGAGAATGCACGTCTAAGCTCAAGGGTATGCAGAGGTCAACTGAGCACGCAGGGATAGAGATATGCTCAGGTAGTGGTAGGACTCACATTGCCGATCTTACAGTGGGCGGAGCTTAGCTTTTTACTGTACACATACACACGCACACACGCAAAGGAGAAAATGAAGCCTTAATTGAAATAAATATACGTGATAAATAAACATATCAATACACATATATATATATTAGTGGTGGACCGAATATCCGCATCCGCATCTACGGATATCCGCATCATTTTTAACATCCGCATCCGCACTTCTGACTGCGGATGTTATGCAGATATTACCTCTAATAAATTATGCAATTTAAATTAAATTAACTTATAAAGTAGCTTATAAGGCCCAGTCATGCACATTTCATGTAAAGTATTAATTATTAATGAACAAACAAATATATAAACCTCAAAATATAAATACCTGGTAACACAGAAAATTGAATGAAACATGTTTCATTCAATTTCTGTGGCTGAAACTCTTGAGAAAGTTATTTTTATCATAATGAAAACATTAATATTAATTTTAATTTTTATGCATTGCCTGCCATAATAGTAATATCATGAAATTTGAAAAATTATATCATATATTCATAATTCTATATTATATTGATAGATTAACTAAATATCCGCATCCGCGGATATTGAAATTAAAGATCCGCATCCGCATCCGCAGATGTTGAAAAATTGATATCCGGTCCACCACTAATATAAATACATTCAAGGATTAAGGTAGCAAAAGAGTACGGTGTCATAGGTACCAGGCACCTGGTAACGTTTCCTATAGGTGTTACGGCATACCTTCATGCCCCTAAGTTCCTTCACACACCCCAGTTTTTGCGCCCGAAAATTGTGCGTTCCCACAGTCAGTTGGGGTATCTGGTCACCCTCATCTTTCAAGCACACTAGATCCTTCAACGAGTCAAAGTTAACGACTCGACGGTTCGCATGGTTAAGCGTGATACCCTTAGCCTTCACGATATACTTCGTATCATCCCTTACCCTCACCGGTACCCCATAGGTTTTGGGCCCTGTTGACACAAACGAGTCTGCGTATGTACCATCGCCATACTCATCCTTGATCTCGTCAGTTAGCTCTCCGAGGAACTCCCCAATAGCGGGCATGTATTCACCTTCCCTCGCTGTGAATATCACGCTATCTGTGTCAGCGTACAACACCCTCCGCCCAAGAGAGTGCAATAGGCTCCAAAGTTTGATGCGGGCGTAGGCCGTTATGAAACTGGCTACAGGTATGTTTGTAACCCGTGAGGTATCTGTGACCAGTTCGGTGATGTTGTACTTTATCATGTACAGTATTACCTACATTCACGATCTCCCAACCAAGGAGCGTTGGCATAATCCCAGACTTGTGCCAAATGGACGTTCCCTTCGCCGGTATTCTGTGCAAACTTCCCCCAAAGACTGTTTAGAAACAACTTTGCACTAAAGCGCTTGCCAGAATTCTTAACAATTTGGGGTCAGTCAAGCTGTATACCTTCATGGGCACGGTAACGCTGAATAAAAGCCGTTTTCTCATCTTCGGTATCAACCCCTCGCGGATATCCTGACGCCTCAACCTTATCCTTCAAAAAAGCGTTTATATATTGCGTGAAAAGGTTGGGCAGCTTCTGAAACCTCCACAACTCATGTACCTTCAATATTCTATACCCATGGCGAACGACTAGGGCCAGCTCAGGGCTTGTATATACACCTCTGATCTTACGCTGGTTGGCTGTATGGTCACAATCACCGTTGTTCTCTACTGCCCACTTCACGCACAGGGGAAACATGAGCTTGTGATCTATAACGACGGGTGAGATCGGCATCCATAAATCGCGAGGTGGGAGCACGTCTACGAAAGAGAGTCCAAAGTAGCGCTCATTCAAGTTAGCTGAAAACTCCTCGGTGGTTAGTATGGTTGGACCCACCATTTTTTCAGGTGCACCTACGGGGTACGGATTGTTCTTCATCACGTAGGGGTATAAAGAGCAGAAGTCGTAGTAGTGGAGTTTCACGCTCTCCGTAGGCGAAAAGTATAGCTTGAGTGGGTTTGTGGGCCCTCCAAACAAGCTGTCACCGCATTTGAGGGGGTCCAACACTATTGAACGTTTGATGGTCCTTATTTCTTCACGGTACTGGGCATCTGTTTCTAACCATGCATCATACTCATGCTCCCACACAATTTTGTGAGTGAACTGGGAGCCTATAAGTTGATCACGGTTACGGGTCCATGCGAGGTTGTCGGCGGGGGATCTTCCATAAAGGTCCCCTGTGATGGCACATTCAGTGCGCGGGCATCCATGCCACCAGTAGCCGTTAAAAAAATACACAGTCTTCTCACCAGTGGCTGGATCCTCACTTAAGCTGTCAACCCAAAAAACACGACCATTGACCTTAACGGGTATTTCATCCGTGTTTCTGGCATGTTTTATGTATACCCCGGTTTGTTGCTGTAGGTGTATGAGCCAGTAAATAGCCTTGTGCCCATAACTGCGGGGGTTGTTTCCGTGAATGATTGCTAAGGTGTCTTTAGGCATGAAGTTATTCTTGAACACTGTAAAGCATAATGAGGCGATCGTGGTCGCGACTTGCAGCGGATCGCATTTGAAACTGGTTATGTACATCCTTCTAAAGGCTTGAAAGCATACTCTAAGTACACGTACGTCATTCACGCAATAACGTTCACATTCATCGGCTATATTGTATAGATTAGCTTCATTAAAACTGCTGAAGTAACGGTCAAAATCTTCACGCTCACTATCACTCATGTTGGTGTAGTTAAAGTAATGTTTGGGTGGAGGTAGTCCTACGTAATTTAAAGTTTCGTTAGTGAGGAATGTCTAAGGGAAATATCCTTTTGAAACTTCAGCGGCTACGCCCATAACCTCGGGCAGCTTTGCTAATTTACAAGGTGTGAACAGTAGGGTGTCTTTAAACTGTATATTACCTCTTATCTGCATCTGTATTAGTTTGTTGCCTCTTTTCAAGGGATCACCTGTAAATATCGTAGACGACTAGTGTTCAAGCAGTTCCTTATAAAGGAACTGTGTGTAAAATTTCGCCCGTTATGGGCAAGAATATACACAGTCATTTTTTGAACTTGTCCGCTAATTTGACAATATAGGACACAAAGAGTTCACAGGGCTGTCGTGTGCATTCGTTTTAAAACGTTTGTCCGTTTTCCACATTTGTGGCACTCATCACACTCGAGCTCCATGCACTCATCACAGATAGTCTGACTTACGAGTAAATGTGGAATGACCTCTTTGGTTTCAGCGTTCGTGTAAGTTTCTATATCGTAGTACACGGTTATACAAGGGCTATTTTTAGGTTTAGCATCTTTCATATAACATACATGCTTCACTCCATCCGCCTTATATTTTTCATGACATGTAGAACAGTGAATTTCATCGCATTTATGTTTGAAATTCCCCCAATTATCCATCATGTGAAACATACCGCACTTACAAATCCTCATTTTCCTGCAAGTGCCATTTGATTTATGGAGCTCAAAGCATTTATTATTGAAAAATGTACGTCTACACATTACATTCCCTCTTCTCGATTTCAACTACCTGACTTTCACATTTGGGGCTTTTACACTGCTCACATACCATGTAGCAATCCTTACAATGTTTCACCATATCATCAGCAAACTCGAGACAACCCTTACACAAATCATGATGCCTTCCATATTTTCGACTTTTATCATAACTGGCGTAGAGAGCCCTTATGTTACGGATGGGGAGATACGATGTTCCTGACAATCCTAAAATAAGTAGAGGTCTTGTACGATCTCTCACGCTGCTTTTAAAAACATACACAGTCCTACGACGATCATCCATTCCAAATACGACTATACGTGCATTCATTTCCTGCTCGGCCCTTCTCAGTTCTTCAGGACCCATATTACACTCAAACTCAAGCTTACAATCTGAAGCCAGTTTACGGGCACGCTGCACAACCGTGGGCAACCAAATTTTTTGCGTCCAAGTATTTAGCACAGTGAACATATGAGCTAAAATTATTGCTATAAAACCACAACCACGATCGACGTTTAAATGCTTTCTGTAAATAACGGAGAATTGAAATTAAGAGTATAAGGTGTGGCACTATGACCCGCAACCCGGAATACTCTGTCAATATCTACCATGAAGTTGTCCATATTGAAGGATGTACCACTTTGAGAGGCTTGCATTATACGCCCCAAGATATATATATCTACAGCCGCCAAACGTCTGAACGGTATTACCACCCAAAAATCGTCCCCCTCATCTGACCCGAACCTGAAGGATAACCTCGTCCGGACTTCACGTTCGTCGCGGTTCTGAAGGGCAAACTCCACAATACGTTCAACTACGCGCCGCAGTCCGTTGGTATACAGGGACCAGGGCAACCCTGACCACGTACCGATTTCTAGTCAGGGCAGGGGTGGGGTAGCGGTGCGCACCAACTCGAATGTTATACCATCCTCCACAGTATGAGAAGCTGTGTGGAGGAAGTACCCGGAACTGAACAATGGGGCATATTTGAGGAAGGTACTATTGTGGGGTTGTGTCGTAAGACGTTGAGGGTTGGATCTATTACTGGGGATCTAACAACCGGAGCAATCCTGGCACGCTTTATACCTGACGTGGAGGGTTCTTCATCATGCTTCCGCTTTGAACTGTCGCATGCTACAGGTGTCGCTGGTGAGGGCTCGTCGACGGGGAAGGGTTCTGTAGCTGCACGGTCAACGGGTTCGTCTGTGATATCGATGATGGGGTGCTGTACATCGTCGTCATTCACGGTTCTGTGGAAGAAAACAAAATATAAGGAACAGCACTCAAAATTTGTAATATTTTGTAAATGACCCACTTAGGGGTGTGACGTGTTAGAGATGGAATCTGTAAAAACATTCAGGTTCACAAGCCCCTCCACATTTATTATATCTGGCCCTACAGGATGTGGAAAAACTGTATTTATGCTTAAAATCATTAAAGATAAGGGAGAGATGTTCTCAAAATTTGTGCTTAACGTAATATGGTGCTATTCGACGTATCAGTCAGTGTTCAACGAGTACCAAGATGAAATTTTGTTCCACAAGGGGGTCTATGACGTTAATTCGTTAAAAGGTAATGGGCATACAGTTATTGTAATTGATGATCTCATGTTGGAAATGGATAAAACGTTTGCCGAGACATTTACATTTTTCTCCTACCATCTTAACATAAGCGTATTCTTCATCAACCAGAATCTATTTTTCAAAAATAGATACATGCACGATGTGTCGCTAAATGCACAATATCTAGTCTTATTCGCACAACGTAGAGATGTGTCACAAAGGTTTATAAAGAAGCCACAATCCAGCGTTATGGATATTTGCTTTGTGACCATCACCCGCGAAACACATTTAGGGAGCTTCTACGAACGAATATATTCCCAAGCGAACCTGAAACGGTGTATATTCCAGAATGACAAATAGGCTGAAAAAATATCGTGAATTAATAAAAATCTATCAACGATTGCCCCGGGCACTGCAACAGATGTTTGTTAAAAATATCGACTCAGACTTTTTAAAATGCATCTGTGAAATCTCTCTTCATGTTATAAAATGTAATGTGCCAATGAAACCCTCTCAGAAGGCTCGCTTACGTCGTTACAAGAACATAATACGAGCGCTCGCTCATAAAAGTCAAACTGTGGGTAAGAAAATGCGAATTATTGTACAAAGAGGAGGATCATTCCTACCCATCTTATTTTTAGTTTTGGGTCCTTTACTAACTAGATTAATATAAGGAAGAAGGTGGTTGTGATTCCGCACGAGGTGTATGCTTCATTGCAAAGTTGAAGGTTTCCAGACACGGCTTTAGAACCCCGTAAAAGTAGGCTTAAAAGAATGGAAAGCGAGTTGCTAGCCTTATTAAAAAGTGAAAAGTCACCTGATGAGAAAAGGCTCTTGTACCAAGAGGCTTTGCAGAAATTTCTTCATGAGTATGAAGATTATAAGGATCCTACAGAGCTCCCCGTGGTTATTAGGCACAGCGCGAGTAGTGCTGAGCATGGCGACACAGGACCTGGGCCCGACGTTAGAGATGACCAACCAAAGAACAACGGAACACAACACATCGAACATGTGTTAAAAAACAGCCTCCCACATACATTGAGGAATAAAGGCTTAAGTCTTTATAATCTATTGAGTGAGGACCCCATCATACAGTGGGCCGATACAGGCGAGGTCACTGTTGAAGGAACAAGGGTACAAGGATCCAATATCGTTGATATTGTTCATCATCTGGTGAAAAAGTGGGACAGACCCTCACCAACAGGATGGAAGCATATTAAAGCAAGACTACAACAAATAAATGTCCCCAAAACATTGATAGGTAATCTGAATAGGTTAAAAGACCTGGATCAAGACTCGCATGTGTCACAACTGAGTACGCCATCGCCCCCAAAAGCAGCATCTCTGAAGAGGAGAAAGAAGAGAACAAACGGCCAACCTTATCCACGTGTCTCTAAAATACGGAAATGGCTAACATATTAAGTAAACGTTATTATGACATTTCTAACCCCGCATCCTATGGTGGCGTTAGTAGACTGTAAAGAGGTGTTTACGGTGTAAGGAAAAAAGATGTTGAGCGGTTTTTGCGGGAACAGAATGCTTATACACTTCATAAACCGGTGAGATAAAGGTTTAAAACGGCCAAGACAACCGCGGATTCGATTGACTCTATTTGGCAGCGGATTTAACAGACATGCAAAGATATTCACTGTATAATGACGGATACCGCTACATCCTGTTCATAATAAATGTATTCTCTAGATATCTGTGGCTAATTTCTCTGAAAAATAAATCATCTGAAACAGTTGCTCAAGCCATCAAAACGTTGATGTTAAAAGAAGAAAGGGTTCCTGGCTATTTTTGTACGGATATGGGGAAAGAATTTATAGGTCGCTCTTTTCAGAACATGCTGACAGAGTTTAATATCAGTTACTACACTAGCGGTTCTATACATAAGGCCTCTTTAGCTGGAAGAGTTCAACGTACCATAAAGGAGCGCATGCATCGCTATTTTACACATAAACACACCGAAAAATATATAAACGTTCTCGGGTCATTGGCTTCATCATACAACCGTTCACACCACCGTACGATTGGCACAACGCCTAGCGAAGTTTTAGAAAGAGGTGCGCTGCCAGAGGTGAGAAGAGATGGAGCACCGCCACCACACTCTACACATTTCAAAATCAATGACTATGTAAGGCTATCACGTTCGGGAAATAAATTCGCGAAGGAATTTGAGCAAGGAAGGACACGTGAGATTTTTAAAGTTCGTGCTATGAGACCTAAAGGTGAGATAATGATGTATTACGTTGAAGATTTGAATGGGGAAGAGATCGCTGGAGGCTTTTACTGCGAGGAGTTGCAGAAAGTGACATTTAATTTAGGAAAAAGTGTTTAAAATTGAAAAAATTTAGGCAGCAAAGGTTCAGGAAATATAAAAATGTACCTGGTGAAATGGCTGGGTTACCCAGACAGCTTCAACACCTATATGAAAGCTGCGGCAATAATGAAGCTTAGTTAGTATGTAACATGGCGCCGAGCAACTTCTATGCAGGGCCGTTTCCTGCCATAAGCAGACTAAGCGGCCGCTTAGGGCCCCGCTGCTACTAGGGGGCCCATAGACAGGCTCCCAGGTCATAGCTCAGTGGGCAACAATAGGAATATAGCTGAAGTTATTATTAATATTATTGTTATTATTATTATTATTATTATCATCATTATTATTATTATTTTTATTATTATAATTATTTTCGTATTAATTAAAGTTTTTTATGAGACAAATGTGATAAAACGGAGACAAACGAAACGTTTTGGTCGTTATGTGTAAATAATTGTTGCGAGATCTTATTTCTATATTATTTAACTTTATTCTTACTATATGCTTATACTTTCCTAAATGCTTAATTTTTCTAGTATTGTAAAACATTATTTCACTAATTTACTAATTATTAAAAGATTTTGTAACACTTTAAAACCTAGAATTATTTTCGTTATGTTTTCAAGTTTATTAATTCTTTTCTCATCTTTTTCAGATAATGTGAATTTTGTTATTTGCATGTATTTGATTAACGTTACAATTATTATTATTATTATTATTATTATTATTATTATCATTATTATCATGATTATTATTATTTAGCAGATTAGTTGTGGTTAACTAGATGTGATTTCGTGCATCTTGGAAAATGAAACGACATTATCCATCAGGAGCTGAAAAACGGAAAAAGAAGAAAATAGAGGAGGAGAAGCTTTCCAGTAGCACAGGTGAGATGTGCCACTTGTATATTTTTATGATTACAGTTCAGGCAACTAGGTTAGGTAGACCATCAAGCTAGGCAAGTGCTCAGGAATCGTGTAGAGTAAGCTAGTCTCTGTAATATTTATAATATTTCGAAATGTGAAATTTAATGGATCACATCACCTCAAATTCTGTTCACACAGATCAGTTATCAAACAAGATAAGAAAGAATATTTTAGCAAAAATTAACAGAATATGTAATGTTATGTTTTTCTCAGGAGCAATACTAAAATATTTGGAAAAGCCATCCTCAGCAAAGCCTGATGAGCATCATGAGCCAATGGATTGTGCCATCGGGTCAATAAATGAGAGATTCAAAATATTAGATGATGTGAGGGACATATTTCGGGGTTCTCCTAAACTTCACAACAATGAACAAGGAAGACTTGTCCTGCAAGTGTGAAAAGCTCTCTAAGATACTGAGCTCTGGAGCTGACTCTGACATTGATGGAAGAGAACTGGCCCTCGAAATTAAGAACTTGCCGACTTTACATTCACACAACATGACTGCATTGGAGCTTCTCTCCTTCATTCATCAGAAGCAACTGGAGGAACTATACCCCAATATCTGGGTTGCATTAAGAATTGCCTGCACTCTACCTGTGACAGTAGCGTCAGCCGAGAGGAGCTTCTCTAAGATGAAGCTAAGCAAGAACTACCTCAGATCATCAATGGGGCAGGATCGCCTCAGTGGCCTTGGCATCATAAGCATCAACCAGGACGTTGGCAGGGAGATTTCATATGATGGTTTTATTGATGATTTCGTCCAGAAAAAATCTAGGAGGCAAAAATTTTGAAGATACAAACTGTTCTGTATAACTGTTAGCTATTACACGATTGTATCGTAGAGTTGGTAATTGTTTGGTAGTTGTTATTGCATTATTTTTTATACATAGTTCTGTCATTTATTCTAAATGATGTATAAGCTAATTTTCAGGAATTTCATGAAGAGTATTTTTTCTGTTTGTCTTCTGGAAGTACATATTTGTTGTTTTGAACATAAATGTTTCATAAAATTGTTTCATAATTGTTTTTTATTAACAGAGCCATTTTTTGTATGTGTGTGCTGGAGTGATGTAGTAAGGCGTGAGTTGGTGGATGGAGGGGTGGGGCCTCAAATGGGTATACTGCTTAGGGCCCCCTAATGGCTAGAAACGGCCCTGCTTCTATGTCACACTCCCGTCCTCTTCTTCTCTCTCTGTACATCCTAACAACACCCTCGCCAACTTTGTGACAGAACTCCACGGACCCATTGAATTGGAGCGTGATTCGTATGAGGATGGCTTATGTGAACTCCAGTTAGTTTCCAAATTTTTAACTCTTGAAAATGAGCAAATCATATTTCTGATCCTTAGAAGAATCGATGAGTGCGAAAAACACCGGTCTGCATGAAAATCGATTTCTTTATTTTGAGTTGTGATTCTGAAGCAGTTCGCTGCGCTGAATTAAAAAATGCTACCAGTTTTTTTCTATCACCCACAGTTTTAAAGTTATTAGCAAAACAATTTTGGGGCGTTTTGTAATGTTTTACCTTTTTTATCTTTAATTAATTTCGTTTTTTCACATTTTTCAGATAGATAATTCTAATATTACGTCTTTAAAATTTTAATAGTGGCTTCTAGAGGATGTACCCATAGTCCAGATATATTTTGTTATATTTGTGGTCGGTATGTTGTAAAACAAAGGACAAATGTAACGACCTTCATTAAGAGAGCTTATCATGCTTATTTTGGAATTAAATTAGGAGATCAAGACAAAAGTTGGGCTCCACACAAGGTTTGTCTTACGTGTGTTGCGGCACTAAGGAATTGGAGCAAAGGTAAAAAGAAAAGTTTGCCATTTGGGATCCCTATGGTATGGCGCGAACCTAGAAACCAAACTGACGACTGCTACTTCTGTTCTTGCAATGTTAAAGGTTATAATGCAAAGAATAAAGAGAGCCTTCAATACTTCAATACCCAAGTCTTCTATCTGCAATAAGGCCGGTACCCCATGGTCCAGAAGTTCCTATTCTTCGCCCACCCGAGAGTCTGGATCAATACAATTCAGATTCTGATTCAGCTCCAAATCCAGACAATGATGATGTTTATGAACAGCCAACAGCTGACCGAGATCCTCCTAAACCATTAACCCAAGCCGAACTAAATGACTTAGTCAGGGATTTGAATCTGTCTAAGGACTCTGCAGAACTTTTGGGGTCTAGATTGCAGGAGAACAATTTATTGACATCCGACACATACTTCGCTTGGTACAGAAATCGTGAGAAAGACTTCGTGCCTTTTTTCGAAGAAGATGGTCCCTTGGTATTTTGCAAGGACATCGCAGGATTAGTGTGCAAGCTAGGCATCGAATACCAAACCAGTGACTGGAGGTTTATAGATTCCTCTAAAACCAGTCTAAAAGGAGTGTTACTGCACAACGGTAACAAATATGCATCAATCCCAGTGACCCATTCTACTCATTTAAAAGAGACCTATGATAACATGAAACTGCTTCTGGAAAAAATTCAGTATCAAAATCACAGATGGATATTGTGTGGGGATCTCAAAGTCCTTTGCATGTTACTTGGGCAGCAATCAGGATACACTAAGATGCCATGTTTCATCTGCGAATGGGATAGTCGAGCACGTGACCAGCACTGGAAGAGGAAAACTTGGCCTCCTAGAGAGAATCTTACCCCAGGATCAAAGAACATTTTACATGAACATCTAGTTGAACCAAATAAAATCCTCCTACCACCCTTGCACATTAAGTTAGGCTTGATGAAGCAGTATGTCAAAGCATTGAATAGAGAAGGTGAGTGTTTCAAGTACATTTGTTCAAAATATCCAAAGATTAGCTACGAGAAAATAAAGGAATGTGTTTTTATAGGTCCTCAGATTAGAAAGTTATTGACAGACGATCATTTCCTGAACACAATGACCAATAAAGAAAAAGAAGCATGGCTTGGTTTCGATGTTGTTGAAAACTTCTTGGGAAACTACAAAAGCCAGAATTATGAAAGACTGGTGGAAAATATGCTTAAAAAGTTTTGCGCCTTAGGTTGCAGTATGAGCCTGAAAGTTCACTTCTTATTTTCGCATCTTAACCGTTTTCCCGAAAATCTCGGAGATGTCAGTGAGGAGCAAGGGGAACGACAAGGGGAACGACCAGGACATCAAAACCATGGAAAGAAGATATCAAGGAAGATGGCATACAAATATGATGGCGGATTACTTCTGGTGTCTGCAACGAGATCAGCCTAACGCACAGCATAAGAAAACATCAAAGAAGCACCGGTTTAGTCGTCATTAGTCAGATCTACCTTCGTAGTCTTAAGTCTTTGGAATAAGTCCTGAAATGTTTGCAAGTAAAGAAGGTAAATATATTTTGTTTCTTTCAGTTATTTTTTTATTCTTTCATAAACAAGCAATATGCTTGTCCAAGAGCTAGGAGCTATTTAATTCTGCTTTAATTAGGTTTTACTCTATCACCTAAAGATTTCGTGCTACAAGGGGTGTTGTAATACCTCATCTGTCCCCAAATGTTAACCACCCATTGATGGGAGGGGAGAGAGTATTTTGCTGGGAACGGGACTGGTTGTTATATATATTTACCCTACATTATTCTACATTATTATGTAAGCATTACTGTAGTCTATAACAACAAAATTTATGGTTTAGCATGTGCAATCCAATGTTGGTCTCGATAAGATGGTTCACATTTGGGGATAAATGGGGGATTTATGACACACCCTGTAGTAATAAAACCATACGTGATAGGGAAAAACTAACTATATTTTTTAGATCAGCGCACTCATATTATATAGAATCACCAACTAGTTTGTAAAAATCGATCGACAAGTTTTCAAATGTGTACTGGTGAAATGAGGCATAACCTTAGACAATACTATGCGTTCAGACCTGTTCGGTGAGGAACAGTACTATAGCATAAATGTATCGCTAGGAATCGGGCATTATGATACAACCATGGGCATTGTGACGGGGTTAAACAAGAGTCTTGAAAAGTCGTACCTGACAAACGATTTACGTTTTGAAGTCGTAAACATAGACACGCCTGCATGCACATTGAAGTTAAAGTCAACGCTTAGTAGAAATATTAAAGATAAAGAGCTGTTCACAATTGTGGCTGAGGGCCGATATAGCGCAGCTCTCCAAAGAGATACCTTTCACGAGGCACAGTATGACTTGTCCAGCTTACTGTATCAATTGAAGCTGAAGAAATTGGGTGAAAGCTCTCCGCCCCCAGACATGTGCTATATTCACAGCAATATCGTAGAGCACCAATTTGTTGGGGACACCCAGACGCGCCTGCTGCGCATTGCGCACACCCCCAACCATAGAGGGAAAGGTTTGAGCATTACATATGACAAGTCCCATTATGTGAATGTTGCGACTAATCTATTAACCAGCATCTCGATATATATAAGAACGATTGAGGGAAAAAATTTCCCATTCGGTGATGGGAGCTTAACAGTGAAACTACACTTTCGCCATTTATAATGACCCGAAGGCCATTCACAGTCTACCGAAGAGTGAGATAGCGTGGAAGTGGACTTGGATCCATTTTTTCATCCACACTACTCACCGCTGTCCCACTGTTGAAGAGGGGTGCCAGGTACCTAGGGCGGAAAGCGTTACAAACAGGTTTTAACGCAGCAGAAGACATAATGGGCGGAACTAAGCCTAAAGAAGCTCTAAAAAACATTTAAAACGTATACGGGACGAAATCATCAAAGATACAAAGAGAAAAATGCGTGGTGGCGGAAAGAAGAGATCTGCCGGGAGGAAGGGGTTACCATCACGTGGCGCTAAACGTAAAAGGAAATAAAAAAAGAAGTGCTCTAAACGTATGAAACCTATGGCTGATCATTTTTTAACTGATATAAGCTGAGGACACTACTCTCACGAATCATAGGCTGACTAATACTTGTCGAGGGAGGTGGCACTATTTTTGACTCGTCATGGCGCGTTTCATCCATCCGTGTAGTTCACAATGCTGTAAATCGGAACTCTCCCTCTTTGATATGGCCCCGACTCAGGTCTCTATTGAGCATAGCGACTTTATTACAATTAACCCATTAAACACGATTAGTTCGCCGAGTGCCCCTATAGAATTCGTGATACCCAGTTCAGGCCCTTATTTTCTTCACTCGAGCTGCATGCACATGTACGCTAAACTGCGTATATTCCATTCTGATGGAACGGACTGCGATGATAGTTACTCTGCCTACCCTGAAACCAATTTTTACACTCCATATTCAGCCAGTGTGAGGTGTATTTAAACCAGGTTAACATGTCGGCAGCAACGGGGTACTACCACCTACGAGCCTATCTGGAAAATGTCCTCAACTTTTTAAAAGAAACGAAGGACACCTTTTTAACCGCCGAGGGATATTACCATACTAAAGATGAAAATGGTATAAAGGATAAATTTAAAAATTCTAAAAAAAAGATATACGAATATTTTGGACGTCTTCATACAGATTTCACATTCCAGGAGAAACTGCTTATGAACGGGGTGGATATGAAGTTGAAGCTTACCCACACGATTCCTGAGATCTGCATAAATATGGGGTCTGATCAAGAAGAGGGCGCGAAACCCGTTGTGATTCACATCATGGAGACGTATTTGCGTATACGCCGAGTGAAATTAAGTTCGCCAAAACAAATAGAAATTGAGAAAGACTTAATACACGCCCAGTAAATACCCAATTAACAGGGTACATATCAAACTATACATTGTGCCCGCCGGGCTGGCCTCGAAGCAACTAGAAAACGTGGCCTTTGGAGTCCTACCTAAAAGGATATTAATTGGAATGCAGGACCACGCCTCGACGAATGGAAAATATAAAAAGAGTGCCTTTAAATTCGAGAATTTCGGGCTTAAGAATATTACTCTATACGTAAATGGCATCGCTTTGGGAGGAACATTGGATACGGACTATTCATCAGACGCTGTGTTCCCGCTCTGCGCGAGAGCATATAGTAGTCTGGCTCATAATACAGGCGCCTGTGACGAACTTGGGTTTGGTGTAACGCAGAAAGAATTTGTCGAAGAATTTAACATTTATTCATTTGATATTACGCCTGACTTGTCTGCTGGCGCAAATACGCATTTATGTCCACAGCAGGGTGGGAATATCTCAATCAGGTTGGAATTTGCCAAGCCTATAGACTCGCCTATTAGTATACTCGTGTACCTCGAATCACAGGCACTAATAGAAGTTGATCGTTTCAGGAACGTAGTCAGAGACTTTTAAAATGGACGCGAATGTTTCTGCGAAGAATGAAATATTGAAGCTGCCAAGTACGAGAGATTGGTATAGCCTTATCGTTAACACCGACATTGTGGGGATGAGGGGATTCATTGGTTTGCAATCTATTTTAAAAATAGGGAAAGAATGTACTATTTTGATTCACTCGGCACTCAGCCGTGGAATGATTCTGTGGTTGTGCAGTTTATCGCACAATTACATGTACCTGTGATTGTTTGGAACCCGTATCGCTTTCAAGGATATTATAGTGAAACATGCGGCCTGTATTACCTTTCATTTCTCCTACACATGTCACGTGGGAAGGGATTTATAAATCTTTTAAAATTATTCGATTTGTGCGACACAGAGATGAACGATAAAAGTGTATGCAGACAGATAAAAAAAAGGTTCCCATATGTTAGCACCTGCTGTATTGTGTAAAGGTGTATATCTATATTGCGTAAAGCTGTATATACATTTGTAACTGTAAAATGTAGCCATTAAGATTTATTTAACGGACACTGGTTCCGCTTTGTACATGTTTTCTACCATTTAATAAATGAAAATACACTGTGTTTTGTTCTTAACCTCAAAAATACTTACATTAGTTCCTCGATGACCTGGCACTCGCTGGACCAGATGTGAGCCAATATCTCGACTTCTGTATTCAGGTCACTGGGTTGGCTGTGCGGAGAAGCATCCATATCATTTATCCCCCTTTCATCAAAAGCAGCTATAACACGATCAAGTTCTGCATCGGTCCTATAAGGTTAAGTAAAAGTAAAGAGCTACACTAAGAGAAAATGCTACGAATTTAAAAAATTATAATAAAAAAGCAGATAATTCTTAAAAGTTTTAGTAATTTAAAAATCCTACTGGGGTGCTGAATTATCGAGAAAAATATTATTAAAGCTCCACCATATATATATATATATTATATATTATATATATATATATATATTATATATATATATGCCGAAATAATCACGATGGAAACAGGCAATAATTAAAAACAATGGGATTAATTTTTTACGTTGTAGAAAAATTCAGAATAAGGCTAGGTTAGACTAACAGCAAATTGTAACCATAAGCAGATATCCTAACAGTTTTCGAGAGCTAAGACATCGTCTGCCTGCAACGGGACTCGAGCCCGCATGCAATTCTTAACAGTTTTTAATATTTCTAATGAGAGTGGACAATAAATAAAAACCTATTTTTTTCACCCAAAATACACACAGAGGAACATATACTGTATATATATATATATATATAATATATATATATATATGAATAGAGACCGGCCGTCTGGACAGATAGCAGGTCACTTCGCTTTATTACAGCTTTTTATAAATTAACTAAAATAAAGCTAGGTTAGGCTGACAGTTTTCAAAAGTAAGATTAGCTGAGTGTGCTATGCTCCGTCTGCCTGCAATGGGTCTCGAATCCGCAGACAAATCTTAATATATATATATATGCCGAAATAACCCGAAGGAAATAGAGAATAATTAAAAATATTTTTCAACACGAGTTTATTGCGGCCTTTTACGGTTAGGTTATATTGTTATAAACGAGAAAGAATCCTGGCCGATATATATATATATATATATATATATATATATATATATATATATATATATATTATATCCGGGTTAGGTTATATTATTATAAACGAGAAAGAGTCCTGAGATTAATTATTGTTTGTAGGAAAACTCAGAATAAAGCTAGGTTAGGCACTTATAAGTTAACACTGAATGAGCAGTAGAATATAATTACTTATATTTTAATATCGTCTTCACTGAACGGTTCTTGCATTTCGTCACAATTTTCCGTAACAAATTGCGTAGATAAAAGTTCATCCCGATCTGTAGCGCTGAAAATTAGACGCGTTGCGTGAGCATAAAAATCTTGAGCTTGAAACAGATCGGGGGAGTCGTACAGCTGGCTCATGGTTGGTATTTCAAAAACACTAAGCACGAAAATCAATGAACTGAGGCTCTGAGATGAAAGTGACCCCTTTTATAAAGTGGCTTGTGACCACACCACAACACACAAACGCTAGCTTCCTATTGGCTAGCGGTGAATTTTGGGCGGGAATTGACGCGTAGGCCTGCATAGCGGCCAAACAGAGGTCCTGGGCTCCGCCCACAGGGCTGTAGTTGGTTGCCCCGTGCAATCTGGGACGTGCCAGATATCCCCATTCGTGGAGAGACGAAAAACGCTGTGTTTTTTGATCTTGTATTCGACCGAGAGAGA
This sequence comes from Bathynomus jamesi, assembly GCA_023014485.1. Lineage (NCBI taxonomy): Eukaryota > Metazoa > Arthropoda > Malacostraca > Isopoda > Cirolanidae > Bathynomus > Bathynomus jamesi. Next base: position 248,343 of record JAJOZX010003754.1, on the reverse strand, counting down.
GTTACAAGGAGTTACAAAGAGGGAGAGAGAGAGAGAGAGAGAGAGAGTTGAAGTTGGATTGTGAAACGTTTTATGATGTCTGAAACATAAAAGTGGAAGATAGTTAATTACCCATGAAGAAAGCCGCTGTAAAATTTGTGTCATTAAAATCTTATACGACTCAATAAATAAATTTAAAAATAACAGATGCGTGCTGGTTGCGGGTGATTAGCACAAAGTTTACGATCTCGAGCAGCTCGCTGATTAATATATATAGCGAGAGATAGAGAGAGAGAGATTTGTACATATGTACCTATGCTTTCGGTACAATAAATAAATTTAAAAAAAAAGACGTGTGATGTAGCGTTTCAATAAACACCAAAGTTTATGATGTCGAGAGAATGGAAATAAGATTGACCGGACGCTGGCCTGTATAATTTAATGATAAACAACATGTATATATATATATATATATATATATATATATATATATATATATATATATATATGTATATATATATATATATATATATATATATATATATATATATATATATATATATATATATATATATATATAGCCATCCCCCTGTTAACGACCTACTCGTTTATCGACCAACCGCAGATACGACCGATCGTACCGATTTTTGGAAATCATACAATGTTTTGCATTGTATAAAAAACATTGCAACTGCTTGGGAGGATGTTACTGTGAAGTGTATGAAAGGCATTTGGAAGAAGTGCCTAAAACGATCTGTGGGTAATTTCGAAGGCTTCGATAAGTTTGAAAAGGTCGATGAAATTAATAGAAAAATAGTGTTACTTGCCAATACCCTCAATTTAGAAGTAGAAGTGGAAGATGTGGAAAACTTAGTGGAATACCAAGAGGGAGAGTTGACAAACGAAGAGCTGATAGAGTTGGAAGAACAACAGCATTTGGAGGAAGAAGAAAGAAAAGAAGAAAAAGAAGAAGCACCAAAGCCGTAAAACAAGGCTTTCGTTTACCGACCTGGTCGTCGGAACGGAACCCGGTCGTTAAACGGGGGATGCCTGTATATATATATATATATATATATATATATAAGAAAAGTTCAGAATGGAAGTATGGAAATGAGAGGGTGTTTATAGTCAGTAATTAAATTTTTTTGTTGTAGAAACAGATGTTTCAAATTTTATTTGTAAATGTGAACGAAGATAAATATAACTGGTGTATATATATATATATATACTGTATATGAAGGAATTAACGGGTTTTACATTGATATAAAATAATTTAAAAGAATAATTATCAGAATTGGTGGAGGCTGAGTTAATTAATGCAATTTGACGTGATTATAAATTTTGTATACGTTTCTTGTACTAATTTTCAGAATTTTTTAGACGAACTTTTTTCCGGAACTGTACATATATACGCTTTCTTTGGTTTCCGCCCTAATTGAATTTAAAAAAATAATTATCAGAATTGGTAGAGGCTGAGTTAATTAATACAATTTGACGTGATTATAAATTTTGTGTACGTTTCTTTTACTAATTTTCAGAATTTTTTAGAAGAACCTTTTCCCGGGACTGTACATATAGAGGCTTTCTTTGGTTTCCGCCCGAATTGTTCATTCTGGCGAAGGTCAAGCTTTTCGCCCCACCCTAGAACTACTCTTTAACGGGGATATATATATATATATATATATATAAGAGAGCGCGCGAAAGAGATCCCTGCTAGGGCACTCTGGGTAACCATTTATCTACCAACCGTGGAAAGATGTTTACACGAATTTTTTTAGATGAACTTTTTTTCCGGAATTGTACAAATTTCGGCTCGCCTTTGCTTTCGATGGTTTCCGCCCGAATTATTCATTCTGGCGAAGGTCAAGCTTTACACTCCACCTTAGACCTACTTTTAAACGGGTATGTATATATATATATATATATATATATATATATATGAGAGCGAGAGAGAGGGAAATAAACAAACAGAAAAACAACATGATCAAGTGTTGCAATACAGTTTAACGGGATCCCCTGATTGCCCCTACTAACTGTGGAAGGATGTTTATACTCCACCTTAGACCTACGGTTTAACATGGAAATATATATACATATACATATATATATATATATATATATATATGAGATTGAGAGCGCGCGAGAGAGAGAGAAAGAGAGAGAGAGAGCGCACGAGAGAGAGAGAGAGAGCGATGAGGGTTACCCATTTTATCTACCATTCGTGAAAGGCTGTTTACACTCCACCTTAAACCTACAGTTTAACACGGATCATTAGATCACCCTGGCTACCAACCGCAGAAGGGCGCGCCGCCGCCCAGCCGACGCATATAATCGTAATATTTTATGGGCGTATAGACGGGTGTGTACGTGCCAAAACGAATCATCCACTGTGCCAACTGGCTGATAATGCCTGGAAGCACTGGCTAATTAAGCCGACTGGCTGATTAGGGGCCCTATAAGACAACGCCCGCTCGGCTGAAGTCTTAATATGCGCTTGGTTCCTGTCAAGCGAACACCTCTCCTCTCGCTCTCCTCCTCTCTCTTAGGTTAGGTATACCCCTTTGGGGGATGAGGCCGTCCAACCTTCTCCCCAAAAGAGGTCTCCCCCAGCGGGAGTTCATTGCAACTTGGGGGATAACTCCACCTCCAAATTGCATAACCCCTTGTTGCTCTTGCAGCAACCGTCTCCCCCTTTAGGGGGTGCCTTGCAACAAAGGGGGAGGGGTGGGGGTTGGCACTCTTGCAACATTGATCAACATTTGCAATTGCAGTGTACTCTCCCCTTTTGCGCCCATACTACTACCATGTGATTGTACATGCTGTTTTCTTTTGGTTTAGATAAATATACTCCGGAAGTGTATTTTAAAATTTTTTGGTGATATCCTTGCTTTTCATAACTATTACAGTGGATTATCACCTGGTGTTACTTTCTTTTTTCGTAATGAGTAAATCTCAATTATAAGCCTATATTGTTGGGCTACATGTGCGCGAGTGACACGGTGAGTCTCTGAGTCAAATTCTGACCCCCCATCCCCCCGAAATGCAGTGCCCTACTTTGAACACTGACTCAAACAACAGTGGAAAGTAGAAAAGGAAGAATGTGTCGTGTTCCCAAATTAAAGGATTGACAGGAAACATCCTCAATCCTGAAGGAAAATAATTTTCTTGTGAGAGGACCAAGACTGTTCAACCAGCTGCCCAAGGAACTAAGGAACACGAATGGCGTAGCGATGGATATCTTCAAAAGAAGATTAGACGCCTGGCTCAGAACAATTCCAGATGAGCCGGGCGTACCTGGCTATGTAAAGTGAAGAGCACAAGAAACCAACTCTTTACTTCACCAGCCAACTCAAAAGGTAGGGCAACAAGCTTGACCTTCGTGAAATGAGGAATCATCGCACGGAACATTTGAAAGGTTGAAAGGAAAGGTGTGTATATACAGGGTGTCGATAAAATCACGCATCATAGGAACATAAGCAATGTCTATTTATTTACATCTCCATCAGGCCAAATATGTTGAGGAACCTGCTTTTTCGTTTACAAACATATTTTGAGATTGGTGGGAATCAATTCGAAAAAATAAATAGAACAAAATAAATAGTTATTTATTTTGTTCTATTTATTTTTTCGAATCTAAACAAACTAAATGTATTTTCCTATGATGCGTGACTTTATGGACACCCTGTATATATATATATATATATATATATATATATATATATATATATCTGTGTGTGTGTGTGTGTGGTGTGTGTGTGCGTGTGTATAGTGGCCTAGAAAATAGGCTTACTATAATTTATGAATTAAATTAAAACGAATGCCTAGGGTAGTGGTTCTTAACCTTTTTAGGCTGCGACCCAAATTCTGGTCACGGGGCTAGCTCGGCGACCCATACCTTCAAACCGTTCACTCGTAATAGATAATAAAATAAATAATTAATGGTAAAAAAATGATTAGGGATAACATAAATAAATGATAAATAACAATTTAATGACCCAACAAAATGGATTGGCGACCCAATTTTGAGTCGCGACCCAGGGGTTAAGAACCACTGGCCTAATGTCACCAGTCTGGGTGGTCAGCCGAAACAAACAATATATAATAAGGTAGATAGCAATGACTTTGTGTTTTTTTTTTTTTGTTTGATTAGAAAAATAAATGAATTATCTGTTCACAGTGATTAACAATTATGTATACGGTAATTGTACTATATTACAATGACTGATTATAATTATTCACAACAAGAAATGGTTTACACAGTATAAGCGTTAAACGCTGCGTTAATGACTAGCAACAATAATTAAGATAATGAGATATTCGATACTGTACACTACCATAATGAGTAAGTAAAAAAATAACAACTAGGTAATAAGGTATGATATTGGGGGCCTACTCGATTAGGCAGAGTTTGTAGACGTTCCAGCGTTGAATCCGAAATAATCTATTACGACGTAACAAAACGTGAGGTTTACCGTCCTGCGATTTGACGTAGATAACTCTGAAGACTGAAGGGGCCTACGTACTGCCTTTCGATGGAGATGGTCTGAGGATGTACAGGCCTACCAGTTGGAGGATATGTTGAGGGCCCGTTGAAAAACTTGTTGAAATGGCGCCGATCGAATTGTGGTGAAGGATGAGTGAAGCCAGGGCCAGAAGGATAACGCCAGTAGAGTGATGTTTGCTTCCGGCGGGATGAAATTGTAGGTCGCCTCAAGTGGTGATTCACTTCTTGTATTGGTGAACTGATGTGTGAAAGACTGAAGCCAGTTGAGATCGAATGGCGCTACGTGAAAGTGAAGATTCATGGGAAAAAACAACGAGTAAAATGAGGTCGAGTTTAAGTGAACTCGAGTTTATATAGGCTCCGAAGACGCATAGTTTTTCGCGGGTATTTTGGAAACAAAATAAAATTTGTTCCTCTCTCCTTGGGCTGTTCATGCCCACATGGGTTTTATTGTTCTGTTTTGATTCCAAGATGTTTGAGAACAGCGAGGAAAGGAATTTCCGGTCAGTCTCTCTCTCTCTCTCTCTCTCTCTCTCTCTCTATATATATATATATATATATATATATAATTTAGTGGTGGACCGGATGTCAGTTTTTCAACATCCGCGGATGCGGATGCGGATCTTTAATTTCAATATCCGCGGATGCGGATATTTAGTTAATCTATCAATATAATATAGAATTATGAATATATGACATAATTTTTCAAATTTCGTGATATTACTATTATGGCAGGCAATGCATAAGAATTAAAATTAATATTAATGTTTTCATTATGATAAAAATAATAACTTTCTCAAGAGTTTCAGCCACAGAAAATTCAATGAAACAAGTTTCATTCAATTTTCTGTGCTACCAGGTATTTATATTTTGAGGTTTATATATTTGTTTGTTCATTAATAATTAATACTTTACATGAAATGTGCATGACTGGGCCTTATAAGCTACTTTATAAGCTAATTTAATTGTAAATTGCATAATTTATTAGAGGTAATATCCGCATAACATCCGCAGTCAGAAGTGCGGATGCGGATATCCGGTCCACCACTAAATTATATATATATATATATATAAAATTTTAAGTTCGGGAAGAACCGATTCGCCTCTATTTAAAAGGGCATATCTCGGCGGAAAAACAAAGAGAAAGTGAGAGGAAAGACAGAGGAAAAAGAAAGGGTGGAGGGGACAGTCGAAGTGGAAAAAGACCAAGAATGACAAGGCCTGCAGGGTCGAGCCCCATCATCTTTGGGTGCTAGGGCCGGGAGGGCGCACGTGAAACCTCCAGGAACAAGCACGTACAAACGAGCACAAAGAGCACTCAAGAGCACGAGCTTAGAACCCCCTTGCGGGGATATATATATATATTGATAAGAAAGAGAGAAATATAGAGGGTTTCAACTTACTAAGAGCGGATAGAACAGCGAGACGTAAAGGTGGCTGTGCTACATATGGACATGAAGGTCATATGACAGAGACGGTAATAAGTAAATCAAACAGCTTTGTTGAACTCTTAGCAGTGAAAATAGAAAAACTAAACGTGATACTGATAGTCATCTATAGACATCCAAACACTCCAACCGAAAAATTCTCTGAGACCATTGATGATATCAGAAAGCTAATAAAGGCCATAAACCTTCCATCCCCCAATATAATGCTTTGCGGAGACTTTAATTTCCCATTTATAAAATACAAAAAGGTGGATAGGAATATACAGTGTGTATATACACCAGGACAAGGGGGGCGCAAGAGAAGACCAGGAGCAAGCAAAAATATGAAAATAAAAACCCACTCTAATAGACAGAGTTTATTTCCACAACAGTTTCGACGCCCACTGGCAGTGGGCGTCGAAACTGTTGTGGAAATAAACTCTGTCTATTAGAGTGGGTTTTTATTTTCATATTTTGACCTTCACGTAGAAAAAAGTGAAGTTTTTTGCATTTAGCAAGCAAAAATGTTGATGGTTCTCACAAACGAATTTATGTGACACAGGAGATAACAGAAAATACCAAAAAAAATAGCTGCCTAGATCTGGTATTCACGAATAACACGAACTTGATTGCTGATATAAAAATAACCCCAACCATTATCTCAGACCTCAACTTAATCGAGATATCAACAAATGTGGCGACAACATTAAAAGACAATACACATTTTGAAGAAAGAAGCAAATTTTGGGCCTTTAACTTAAACTCCAAGACTATAAATTGGGAAGCAGTCAGATCGCACATGGCCCAAATAGAGTGGAGAACAGTTTTAGAGAATAAAACAACGGAAGAAATGCTAACAACCTTGAAAGAAAAGACGCTGGGAATTTTAGAAAAATATGCTCCGAAATCACAGCCAAAAGGAAAGAGAAGCTGTCTTGAGAGGCAAAAGAGAAGAATATTCCGCAAAAGAAAGCGAGATGAGGCGAAGTTAGCCAACTGCGGAGATAACAATACTAGGAAAGTAATAAAAGAAAAACTGGAGAGTATCGATAAGGAAATACAGACCCTGATTAAGGACCATACAGAGAGGGAAGAGGAAAAGGCGGTAGAAGCAATAAAGGAAAATCCAAAATACTTCTGTAGCTATGCGAAAAGAAAAAAAAAAACGCCAGCCGCTATCGGGCCCTTAAGGAAAAGAAATAGGACTAACAGACGATCTAAAAGAAATCTCTGAAACATTGAGAGCCCAGTATGAATCAGTCTTCAGTATCCCAAAAAGTGATAAAGCGATACATGACATAGATGCATTCTTCGAAGAGAAATTGCAAGGGGAATGAATAACAGACTTTAATTTCTCCCAGAAGATGTAGCAAGAGCTATAGGACAAATGAAACCACATTTAGCTGCAGGTCCGGACAACTGGAACCCATTAGTGATTAAAACTGTAAAAATGAACTAGCTACACCTTTATACTGGAAATGAAGAAGATCCCTAGACACTGGGGAAATACCGAGCATCTTGAAAAGAGCAAACATTGTCCCTATATATAAAGGAGGGGATAGATCTCAAGCAAAGAACTATAGACCAGTGTCATTGACGTCGAACCTCACCAAAGTATTTGAAAGAACAGTTAGAGAGAAAAATCTACGATTTCTTGGAGACACTGGAAAGATTCAACGAAAATCAGCACGAATTCCGATGAGGTAGATCATGCCTATCACAACTAATAGAACACTACAACAATATCCTAGATGCACTTGAAAGCAATGACAACCACGATGTCATATACACGGATTTTGCTAAACTTTCGACAAATGTGATCATGGTATAATAGCACATAAAATTAAATATATGGGAATAACAGGCAAAGTGGGAAAATGGATCTACAACTTCCTCAGAGAACGTCTACAGGTCGTCAAAATTCAAGGTATATCATCATCAGAATCGGAAGTACACAGCTCAGCACCACAAGGAACAGTGTTGTCCCCACTCCTATTCATTATCATGCTGCAGATGATACAAAGATCAGCAGAAAATCAGCGATGCAAATTAAGTGGAAGCCTTGCAGAGGGACACGAACAAAATATACAAATGGTCAGAAGACAACAACATGACATTTAACACCGAGAAATTTCAGCTCTTGAGATATGGTAGAAATGAGGAACTTAAACAGACTGCATATTATGCTCCAGATAGACAAGAAATTCAGAGAAGCACGAAAGCGATCGATTTGGGAGTAATAATGACCGATGATGCCAAATTCGAAACACAAAATCAGATAGCGATAAATAAAGTAAAAAGAGTCGCGGGACAGTACTAAGAATGTTCCAAAGAAGGCACAGGACAGTAATGATTCCCCTGCGAAAAACACTGATTATACCAAAACTTGAATACTGCTCAGTCTTGTCCCCATATAAAAATGAAGAAACTAACAAACTAGAAGAAACTCAGAGACATTTCACAGCAAAGATTGATGGCTGCAAAGAATTCAACTACTGGGAAAAGAAGAGAGAGGTACACCATACTCTACATATGGAAAATGATCGAAAAACTGGTACGAAACCTCAAACTAAACACAATTACCATTCACACAACGGTGGAAAATAGGAAAGGCAGAATGTGTAGTGTTCCCAAATTAAAGGCCCGACAAGGGACCTCTTCAACACTGAAAGAAAATAGCTTGATTGTCAGGGGGCCAATACTTTTTAACCAACCTCCAAAGGACCTCAATGAGGTCAAAGTTGAAGTCTTCAAGAGAAGACTAGATGCCTGGCTCAGGACAGTACCAGATGAGCCGGGTGTACCTGGCTATGTACGGTGGAGAGCGCAAGAAAGCAACTCGCTCCTCCACCAAGCCAGGCCTAGAGGCTAATATCAAGTTTCAAGGATCTTTGTAACAAATGTCGACTCCGTCAAAAAAACTGGTCTCCGCGAAACTTAATAAATTGTGAAAAATGCTCTGTATTAATTGGTCCCCAATTAACCCACCCCTAACATCTCCAGTCTACCTGCAGAGTAGGTTAATCCTAGCCTAGTTGGTCATCCTAGAGATTCCGGCAATGGTCCAGAGCAGGTAGAGTAAATTGAGGTCCACAGTAGATTCCTCACCAAATAAGGTTAGGGTAATTTACCATAGCCTTTGTTAAGCTATAAATTAATGCTAGATCTTAGACCACAATGTAGGCCTAATCTAACTGGACCTAGTTTAAACTGCTATCACTAAACTGGGGCATGGAAATACAACGATTCACTTACCTAGTATGGAAAACTGATACGTGTGGGAAGTTGGGAGGTAACGAAAATGGTCCATTGACTAGGTAGGTAATTAATCTAACAATTATTAAACTCCTTTTATGTCAATGACTGGGTGGATGAAACCAATTGGTTGCTCATCAGAGTTATTCACTGTGTGATAGAGCGTGCTTGGTAGTAGTGATACACACTACCAATCAACCAACAAACAAAAAAGACGCTGGTGGAAAAAACCGGAACAAAGGACTTGCATCAAGAGCGGCATGGCGAGCGGGAAGGCTTGAAACAGAAAACCATCACTACCAGCAAGTGCGCTCACAAATTAAGCAACTAGAAGAAAGACTCCAATAGGAAATCAGGCCTGACCAAGGAGACCAGGACTTATCTAATAACACTTAGTAAGTGAACAATTGTATTTCTAAACCCCAGTTTAGTGATAACAGTTTAAACTAGGTCCAGTTAAATGAGGCCTACATTGTGGTCTAAGACCTAACATCAACTCATAGCTTAACAAAGGCTAAGGTAAATTACCCTAACCTAATTTGGTGATGAATCCTACTGTGGACCTCAATTTACTCTACTCGCTCTGGACCATTTCCGGAATCTCTAGGCTGACCTCTACAAGGCTAGGCTTAACCTCCTTTACAGTTAGACTGGAGATATTAGGGGTGGGTTAATTGGGGACCAATTCATACAGAGCATTTTTCACATTCGTGGCCTGTACTGAGGGGAATTTACATACTTTAGGCTTAACCTTACTTAACAAAAATTGCAGAAGTAGGCTAAATGGTGTGACCTAAATCTAACCTAATCAAGCCGAAAGTAACAAACTTACCTAATTAGGTCTATAACCTAGGGCCTAACTAGGAAACATTTACATGAAAGGAGTCCCATTGTTTTACAAGTTTAGAACTGAGTGCAACATACAGATTAACCAGAATCAAATTTACTTTTTTCTTTCAAGGTTTAGGGTACTCATTTGACTAAATCTTGACATTAATTAAATACTCGGTGGTTTAACTAAATTTTAAAACTGTTTGTCTGATTACTCAGTTTATTTGACCTCTCATCTCTGATAATTTCTTCTCACCTTATTATTTCATTACAATCCCTAGTTAAACTATTTTGAATTAAACACGGACAGTGATGAATTGCAACAATTAAAAAAGAAGAAGCGTGGGAAGTTGGGTGCTGTTACTGAGGCCATCAACACTTTTAACAATATTACACAACCAGGCGAGGAAGATTTAGAGAATGTAATTTTTAAATTGGATAAATTTAAGAGGGATATAATAGCCATTGATGAAAGTATTTCAAAGTTAATTGAACCTGAAATGGCTGATGAACAACTTACAGACCTTTACTCTGATAACACTAGGGGACAACATTTTTGTTTCTTGAAAACTATTTGGTGTTTCTTATAGAACGTTTGATGCTGATTCCAAATATGGTTTCAGAATTTTTCTATCACCCATAGTTTTCGAGAAAATAATATTTCCATTTACTCAGAGTTTTCCCAAAATATTAGTTAAAATTAAGTGTACTAATTTAATTTTACTTTCTTTTTTTTCCAGGTTAACTATATTTAATAGTATTTTTTGCATTAAAAAATATAGCTATTTAAACAAACAGATTTTTAATAAAAAGAAAGAAATTTTTTTTCAAGTTTTGCTCAAATTTTAAAATTTTTCATAGTAGAAAAAATTGTTTTTTCATTCCAAAAAGTTTTCCGTGATTTCAATAATTTTCCGCCAGCATGAATCGAAACTGTATTAATCCCAGAGATACATTTTGCTACGTATGTGGAGAACTGACCATAATGGCACAGAGGAAAACGATGACCCCACTCGTGAAGAAGGCTTACGAACTTTATTTTGGATGTAAGGTAGGCGAACAAGACAAATCCTGGGCACCTCATATCTCATGCATTTCCTGTGCCGTCACTCTTAGGGGTTGGATTAAAGGTACCCGCAAATCTATGCCATTTGCCATACCAATGATTTGGAGAGAGCCCAAGGATCACCTAACGGATTCCTATTTTTGTATGACTAACGTTTCAGGATTCTCTGCACAAAAATAAACATAAAATTCAATACCCAAATCTTGCATCTGCCATGAGACCAGTACTACATGACGATGATAACCCAATTCCAACTCCCCCAAAGTCATGGACACTGGATGAAGAGTCTGAAGTTGAACCAATGGAAATTGATGACACTAAAGATACAGACTTTCAGCAACCTGAATCAAATAAACCACGTATGATAACGCAGGTTATGCTGAATGATCTCGTGAGAGATTTGGACCTTCCGAAAAAGAAAGCGGAATTATTGGGCTCCAGGTTACGTGAATGGAATTTGCTGGCAAAAGATACAAGCATATCGGCGTTCCGCACTCGCCAAAAAGATCTGATGCAGTATTTCTCCTCGTCAGGTGGTTTATGCTCTGTAATAATGTAAATGGACTGTTGTTAACTCTCGGTCATGAGCACAAATCTGAAGATTGGCGTTTATTTATTGACTCTTCGAAGCTAAGCCGCAAGGTTGTACTACTTCACAATGGAAATAAATACCCTTCCATTCCTGTAGGGCACGCTGTCCACATGAAAGAATCTTACGAAAATATGAAACTCATCCTTCAGCAGATTAATTATGACCAGTTTCGTTGGTATATATGTGGGGATTTGAAAGTCGTCGCACTTCTTCTGGGAATGCAGCTCGGTTATACGAAGTTCTGCTGCTTCCTTTGTGAATGGGACAGCAGAGCCAGAGATTCGCATTATTTTGTAAAGGATTGGCCACTTCGTTAAAAATGTATCCCAGGACTGAAGAATGTGTCTCATGAACCCTTAGTTGACCCCAAGAAAATATACTTACCGCCACTTCACATCAAACTTGGCATCATGAAAAATTTTGTCAAAGCAATGAACAAGGAAGATGAGACATTCAAATATTTGAAGAAAAAGTTTTCACGACTTAGCGATGCAAAGATAAAAGAAGGGATCTTTGTTGGTCCCCAAATCAGAGAGCTCATGAAAGATCAAAAGTTTGATGATGCCTTGAGAGGAAAAGAAAAAGTGGCATGGGAGGCCATGAAGAATGTTGTCACAAATTTTCTAGGGAACATCAAAGCCTCTAACTATGAAAAAATAGTGCAGGACATGATTGAAGCATATAGGTTATTGGGATGTAATATGTCACTAAAAATCCATTTCTTGCACTCCCATTTAGATTTCTTCCCTGAAAACCTCGGCGACGTAAGTGATGAGTATGGAGAAAGGTTCCACCAAGATATAGCTACTATGGAGAAACGCTACCAAGGGAGGTGGGATCCGGCAATGTTAGCTGATTACTGCTGGACATTGATGCGAGAAGCTCCTAATGAAAACTACAAGAGAAATCAGTGACAAAGAAGTTTTAAGAAGAATATTTTAAATGCCAATCTGCCACTAATATAATTTTTATGAAGTATTTTTACTAACTTCTATACACTTTTTGAATAAATATTAAAATACAAATTTCTCAGTAACCTTGGGTGATAGAGAAATTCTACGGCTATATTCGGAATCAGCGGAAAACATCCTATAAGATCGACCTGTTCACGTCCAAGAAACAAAAAAAAGTTAAAATTTGTTCCCCAGTGTAATGAGCATCAGCACAGGAGACTACAGTCTCGTTTGAATGACTTAACACCAAATAAACCTATTTCTGATTTTAATCAAAGTAGAGCCAACCTTCAACAAAATTTAAGTAGCATGCCAAATCCTGAGTCACAAGAATTTAGAGCTAAGTTACCCATTTTGCTGGTACCAACATTTGATGGGGACAGGGCACACTTCCCATCTTTCATTGAAAAATTTGAGAATTCAATAGGTAGTAAACCTTATATTCCAACTGTAGATAAGTTTAGCTACTTAATCAGTTTCCTTAAAGGTTCAGCCTATAACATGATACTCTCTTTACCAGCTGTGAGTGATTCATATGAAGTAGCTCTTGATCTCTTGAAACGTAATTACATTAATAAAGATGAGATTATATTTGAATTATCTCAACAAATTATTGATTTTGCACCCGTAAAAGATAATCATAGTGATATGGAAAGATTTAATTCAAAATTAGAAGCTATTTTGGGACAATTTGTTAGCAATGAGATAGATGTTAAAGCTTCATCTTGGCTCATACAAGGCGCAGTTCTTAGGTGCCTCCCTTTGACGATTAAGGATGTTTTAGTTCAAAAGACAGAAGATTATCCTAATCTTGAAGACATCAGTAAACACTTTCTAACTATCCTAACTAATTTAAAATTGAGAAATAGTTCATCACAAAATAAGACCCAGACTATGTATAAACTAAAGACTCTCTCCAGAGACCAACTAGCTACAGCCAAACAGACAAAACATGATACTGTAGACTCAAATATGACCAACTATACCACACGGACACCTACATTACAGAACTTTAATGTAACTTTACCAGTAAAGTAACATAAATATCATCAACTGTTGCTGCAAAATAGAAGTCAACATCTTCCTTCCTTGACTAATCAATTTTAAAATTAGAAAGAGCCGTTTTGAGCAGAAAACTGAGATTTGTTTATAAAATCCTCTGAACAGGTAGCTAGAACAACGTGAAAAAAGTGTTAGCAGCTGACGAGGAAGCTTCTAACAGTGGCTGCATCCTCCAGCGCGGGACACGTCAACGCGAAGAAGAGGCGACGTCAAACCAAAATATCAACGCGCTGGTGGCCAAACTTCCTCAAATCTCCGTGCAGCGGGCTGTCTACGGTTGGCCAGACTGGCAGTCGACGGCCTGTTGCGTGGTACGGTCAGAGTGCCGATCGGCTCCCGGGGCCGGACCTATTCTCAGCGTGCTATTTTTTCAATTACAGGGAGCAATTGCGTGCTCCCGAACTACTCTTACTCTCTGGCGACATTAAGACTAATCCAGGCCCCACTACAACTTACACATGTCACCATACACAAAGACATAGACACAATAGCACCATGAGACACATACAGAAGTATAATATTAACATATTATAGTACAACGTAGATGGCCTCACAAACAAAATCATGCAGCTTAGGGAATTCGTACACAAACAAAACATTCACATAGCACTTATACAAGAAACAAAACTAAAACGCACACACAAAACACCCACCATCCCTGACTTCACGGCGATCCGTCAAGATCGTACTGAGGGTAACGGGGGTGGACTCATCACTTACATACGTAAAAGCATTAGCTACACTGATGCTACTCAAAACATTACAAACACAATCCAAGCAGATAACACGATAGAAATACAGGCAGTTAACATTAAAACACGCGCAAAACACAACACCACACTAATTAACATTTACATCCCACCAGATAGTTCACCTCAGGTGCCACCCAATTACAATCCACAGTTACACAATCTGGCCTTTCTCACTAATGTCATCTTAGGAGGAGACTTCAACGCCAAAGACACTAGTTGGTACCTGCACAACCAAAACAACACCAGAGGCGCCAACACAGCCACACAACTAAACAGCCTCTTCATTCTTAACAATACAGAAGAACATACACACATACCACATCAAGCAGGATACTCAAACTCCTCCCCAGATATAACGTTCTGTTCCCCCTCACTAGCAACACATACACAATGGAGAACAGAAAAACAACTGTCATCAGACCACCTGCCCATCATCATTACAACACATTCTACACTCTGCCCCAACAGCCTTAGGCACACTTACAGAAATTACAAGAAAGCTGATTGGGAACTTCAAAATACAGACTGAGGAACAATTCACCACATTAAACAGCACACCCATCATAAACATCAATACAACACTCAAGACATTTAATCAGATCATCAATAATGCAAACAAATACACACCCAAGGGCAACATTAGGAAATACAACCCAAATTACACTAGAGAAATAGCCCACCTCATAAGGCAACGTAACAACCTCAAATATAACACACAAACACCACACACAGAAGCCATAAAACAGCAGATACAACAGCTCAACACAGAAATAAACAACAAACTCAAAGAAAAACAAACAGAAACATTCAGGGAATTCATAACAACACTAAACCACTCCACAGATACATCCAGGCTATACAAGACTATAAACAGCATTACCCACTCTAACAGCGGCATTCACACCTCACACGCGGCTATCTGTCGCAGCCAAAATAATATCCCAACATACACACAACAAGCTAACATTCTAGTTAATCACTACGCAAAGATAAGTCACTTAAACAGAGACAACAACCAGAAACACGCAGACAGACAAACAGCCAGACACAAGAAAACCTACAGACTCAAAATGACCATTACACCCTTCAATACAGACCAGACCACCAACATCATCAAAAACATTAAGAATTCGAAGGCTACTGGACCAGACAACATATCTAACATACACCTTAAACACTTGGGCCCACAAGGAATACTAACTCTCCCAAATATCAGCACATATTCATACCAACACTGTATTATTCCTGACATATGGAAACAAGGTAAAATTATTACACTACTCAAACCAAACAAAAGTCCAACAGAACCAGCTTCCTATAGACCCATTACTTTACTATGCACACCTTCCAAAGTAACAGAAAGACTAATCTTACAAATCACGAACCCACACATACCAGTACCACTATCGCCTACTCAAATGGATTCAGACCTCACCACTCAACCACGACATTAATCACTAACCTCACGCAGCACATCATGGATGGCATCAACTCCAGACGACCAGCTCAACATACACTATTAGCAACAATAGACATTAGTAAAGCATTTGATGCTATCCCACGCTTCCCTCTCAAAACAAAATACTCAACACAAACATGCACAATAACACCAAAAGGTGGCTGAGTAACTATCTTTCAGGAAGATACTCACATGTCACATTTAATGGCAAGTCATCCAAAAACAAGCTTTTTCCGAACGGGGTCCCTCAAGGCTCTGTTCTCTCACCAACACTCCTCAACTTATACATGCATGACATTCCAACACCCATAGATAACAAGCTTACCTTATCATCATATGCAGATGACATCAGTCTAACATCCACCCACAACAACATCGACACCGCTACAAATAACCTACAAACATACATAAACAGTATACAAGACTGGCTCTCACACAATAGACTCAAAGTAGCGCCCACAAAATCAACCATCACCTTGCTTACAAGCAACACAAAAGAACACCATGTAATTCCACAGCTTACACTAAACAACATCAACATTCCACACACTCACAGGACCAAAATACTTGGGGTCACATAAACACAATCATTATCTTTTGCAAACCACATTCAGGACATTAAAACAAGTGTACGTCAAGACTTAACACGCTTAGGGTACTAACAGGCACAAACTTTGGACACCAGCAGGAAACAACATCACTCATATACAAACAATATATTCGCTCAGTTATGGACTATGCTAGCCCATGTTGGGCACCCATTATCTCAAACACACACATAAACACCTTACAGACAATACAAAACAACGCACTTCGTATCATTACAGGATGCACTCAAACAACACCAATAGAACACCTGCACACAGAAACAAAAATACTGAAAGTTAGGGAACATTTAGACATGAGGGAACACAATTCATGGCAGCAGCGACAACTAACCCACAACACCCTTGCCACTACATGTACAATCATACACCAACACCTCGCACCATTAAGGTTACACCAGAGAGACATTATAACCAAATACTCCATTCCATACCACGACCCACAGACATCACACAGTACAGAAAAGACATACACACACACCTAACTCACAAAGCACTGACACGACTCGGTCCGAATGCAGTCCTAGGTGCGAAGCCGCCACCCATTAACAGGTCAGAGATCAGCCTGAGCAGATCGGATCGAGTTAACTTAGCACGATTCCGATGTGGACATCACCCCAACTTACAGACATATAAACACAGACTAGACAACTCCATAGACGACACCTGCCACCTGTGCCAGGACACACCACAAAAAATTGAACACATTGTGACAGACTACCGCTCTTGCACAACAACGAACACAACACAACATCACTAGTGCGCTGAACCTCTGGTCCACTCCGGAGAGAGCGATCGGTTACCTGCGTGCCGCCGGCTTGCTCGATCAGGGTGGGCTGATCGGCTAAACAACAACAACAACTACCACCTCAACTTACACACCACATTGTAAATGAACACAGTAGTACTGGGTGTGACAAATATTCATACTTTAACTCAAGATCTAAAAGATGTGAACAGTTGAACCTATGTAAAAAGTGTACTGGCCAGGGACATTATAAGAAAGACTAAATCTAGATTAAAATTCAATTGTAAGTTTTGTATAAGTCTAACACATGTCACATCAATGTGTGATTCACTAAAGTGTCCAAACAACAATTCTCAAATTCAAAAGATACCTCCTCCAAACAAAGATAATCAAGAAAATGCCACTTTCATGGGGCATTCTGTTTGTTCAAACAACGTAGCAAAAACACTGAGGTTCTTTTATCAACTATTACTTTGGACTTGGTGAATGGTGAGGGTAGCACTCTCACAAAATTTAGTCAATAAATTGAGTTTGACACCAAACCCAAATGAACAAGAACTTAGTATCACATCCGTTGTTAAGGACGACTCAAACAAAAATAGCTATAAGACAACTGATCTGGAATTACATGTAGGAAATGAACTAGAAAAAATTAAAACGGTTATTGTTCCAAAAGTAGGTGTAGTAATGTCTAATTAAGAATTAAAATGTTTGTTTATAAGAATTCAATAATGTTTGTTTAATAAAGAAGATAATAATGTTAATAAGAAATGTAATTAAGTTAAATTGTTTGGTTATAAAAGGCTAGTTGGCAACAGCCCGAAATGGGTCCAAGGACGAGAGAAAAATACCAAAAAACGGGAGTGATCGGAGGGCTCTTAACCAAATAAGGTGTTTTTGTGTATTACGATGTTTTTGTAAATTTAGAATATTCTTTTGTGTCTCTCTCCGGCTAAAATGTTAACGTTAATTCCCCCCTCGCATTACCCCGTTTATCTAAAAGTGTTTCGGTATTAATAAAGGTCAGTAAAGTGTAATTCAGTGTATAATTAATCCCCCGACTTCCTCGCCTGGTTCAAATTATAATGGCGCCCACGGCCACGTCTACGCGTATTTATAAAGTACAGCGAAGCGAGTGTAGAGAGAATGATGAAAGATAAAGAGAAATTGAATAGAAAGGAAAGAAAATAATGAGTTATAGAGAAGGAAGGGGAATCACTACATTATTTGGTGGCAAGCGGTGGCCCTATTCAGATATGGCCATTCCCACGTCTTCTGTACGCGCCTTATGTTTCGGCTATATTACATTGCTAACCGTCTTATAGTAGTTATAAAATTGATAGATATTCTATTTCGATTATTTAAATAGTAAAATGCATTGTGTTAACCCATTTGCAAGCAAATTTCGAGTCCCATTCCTTAACAAATCATTGTAACTGTATTTCAAAATGGCGTCCATCATTTTCAAAATTTCTTCTCATAGCGCGCTTTGTCGTCATTTTCAAGGTCAAAATGGTTCCATTCCGCTCCTACTCAAATTTCTCCGAGTCGTCTTGGCGAGGCCGTTATAATGTGGAGTCAAAAATTAGAGTCGAAATTCGAGAGTCGTTTGTTTTCGTTTTTCTTCGCGTTGATTCCTTCCTCAGTCCGTTTACTTTAGATTTCGTTTCGTTCAGTGAGAGATTTCAGAATTGGTAATTGCTGTCCGATGACATTTCTTTTTTTTCGTTCCTTCACCTTTTATTACTCTTAACTACAGCCTGCCTAATTTGTGTTTGAAGTCTTTTTTGTGTTTACATTTTCGGAATTAGTAATACATATTTGTGATAATAATAATAATCATTAGTAAATAAATTTTACACTTATTTATATGAATTAAATTATTTTAGTTGTAATGACATTGTTTTCGTAAATTCTTTTGATAAATTAATTTGTTTTTTTATTTTTTTATATATTCATTAATTTTTATATTTTTATAGGTGGGCTAATTGTTGTCTATTTTTTCTTTCTTTCATTTTCAATTAGATTTGATTGTGTTAAGGAGTGTTTTTTATCATTTTATTTTGGGTATTAAAAATGAAAATTTTTTTGCGTTCGCGATTGCATAGAGAATATTACAAAATTATGTCCGGATGTACTGCAGTTTGAGTCGGTTAGGTTTATTTTTATAGAGGCTCGTTTACAACACAAAGCGAACACTCTTCATTATGCAATGATTTGTTTCAATTTTTTTTACGTAGTAGGTGGCGCTGTAAGTTTTGGGTTCATAATATCTGTTCTTACTTAGAATAACGATGTAAATTTGTAGTTTCACTTGGAAACGATAAATTACTGTAATTTTTGTGATTTACAAACCATACTGGATTTTGTGTTGAAGGAGAGAGTTGTCTCTCAGATGTAATTTGTGAATTACGAGTTTTCTTCCTATGAAATTTAGCGTTGCAGGTTGGAAGTAATGTATTAAATTAATTTTCGGTATTAATATTTAAAAAAAATTTATTTAATGACTGTTTTGGAAATTTTTTATTTTTTTAAACTTCATTTGGGTTTACTCGTGCAACTGAAACTTTATTTGAATGTTAACCGGAGATGGAGCCTTTTACTTTGGCAGTAGCGCTGTGGTAATCTGTGTGTGCCCCCCCCCCCCTAAAGTGTAAGATGGTTCATGATTTTCGAGAATTGATGACATGAAGTTTCTGGGTTTCATTTTGGTTGGTTGGTTTGACCCCCCTCCACCCCCTTCATCCCCCCTCCCAATAAAAACAAACAAATATATATATCTGTGATCCTCAAGGGGTAACCTAACCTAGCTGTTCAGGCCCACAAAAATATATGTGTATACATGTATAGAAAAGCTTCTTTTATATATATGTATGTATGTGAACTCCAAGGGGTAACCTAACTTAAGGCAGCTCAGGCCCACGAAAAATTTATATATATACGGTATATATATATATATATATACACATGTGGGTGTGTGGGTAGCCTAAACACAAGGAGAGAGAGAGAGAGAGAGAGAGAGGATCCATCCGTTCGTTGCTATGAAGCATCGCATAATGGTGTCTTTAGCACCACAGCCATCAGGCTTAGAAGGCAATCGTTCACCTCTCAGCCAGTCGTATAGGGCGTACACAGCTATTTACGTACATATAAATGTAAATTACCATTGCTTTGCCTTAAACACACACACACACACACACACACACACACACTGTATCGTTCAATTGATGTTTGTTTAAAAGGTGTAAATAAAACACAGCTACAGCGTTCTGACTATTTAATATATATATTGAAATACAAAATTTGCATATACATTAGGTGCAAAGCCAGTAATAATACGAATTAGATATACACTGCGTTCGCACTTATTAAGCAGATTAAATTTTCTCCAATGTTTTCAAGTTTTCCCCGATTTCAATGAAATTTGTAGCAAATAATCACTATATATAGCACCATTGATGGTATTCATTTCGATAAAATATTTTTTTAATTAAAATGATTATCTCATTTTATTGAAAAATTTGTAAAATATTGTGTTCCGAATTATTAAGCAAGTATTCTATTTACGGATCTAAATGGTGAAAATGGGTAAGAAGAAGGATTTAACATTAACTGAGAAAAGAAAAATAGTCAAGTTACTCGCTGAAAATATAAAATCTATTGAAATTGCGAAGCAGTTTGGCAGAGCTTATCGAACTGTAAACAAGTTTGTAGCGGAGGGTACCAAATTGAGGCAGCGAAGTGATAAAGGAGCTATAAGAAAAGTGACAAGGCGGCAGATATCTGTAATCAAGCGCAAATTGCAAAGCATCCATTGTCCTCAAGTGAAGAGGTTTTTGAGCAGGCTGGCATACATAATGTACCAAGAACATCTCGATGTGGAATCCTCCAAACAATTGGCAAGACGTGTAAACCTACGATTCAGTCACCATTAACACCCAGGTACAAGAAGCAGCGTGTTGAATGGGCGCGTCAGTACGTGAAAACAGATTTTAATACTGTATTGTTCACCGATGAATGAAGAGCAACCCTTGAGGGACTTGATGTTTGGTCAAGAAGATGGATTGCTGAGAGCCAATTTCTACCATCGAGATTAAGACGCCAACAAGGTGGAGGTAGTGTCATGTTTTGGGCAGGATTGATAGGCAATGAAGTAGCTGTCCCATAAAGAGTGCCTGATGGTGTAAAAATGAATGCCCAGTCTTACACAAACTTTCTAAAAGAAAACCTCATTCCAAGGTAGAGATTGACCCTTAGCAATCCATCTTCTTGACCAACCATCAGATCCCTCAAGGGTTGCTCTTCATTCATCGGTTAACAATACAGTATTAAAATCTGTTTTCACGTACTGACGCGCCCATTCAACACGCTGCTTCTTGTACCTGAGTGTTAATGGTGACTGAATCGTAGGTTTACACGTCTTGCCAATTGTTTGGAGGATTCCACATCGAGATGTTCTTGGTACATTATGTATGCCAGCCTGCTCAAAAACCTCTTCACTTGAGGACAATGGATGCTTTGCAATTTGCGCTTGATTACAGATATCTGCCGCCTTGTCACTTTTCTTATAGCTCCTTTATCACTTCGCTGCCTCAGTTTGGTATCCTCCGCTACAAACTTGTTTACAGTTCGATAAGCTCTGCCAAACTGCTTCACAATTTCAATAGATTTTATATTTTCAGCGAGTAACTTGACTATTTTTCTTTTCTCAGTTAATGTTAAATCCTTCTTCTTACCCATTTTCACCATTTAGATCCGTAAATAGAATACTTGCTTAATAATTCGGAACACAATATTTTACATATTTTTCAATAAAATGAGATAATTATTTTAATTATCAAAATATTTTATCGAAATGAATAACATCAATGCTGCTATATATAGTGATTATTTGCTACAAATTTCATTAAAATCGGGGAAAAACTTTTGAAAACATTGGAGAAAATGTAATCTGCTTAATAAGTGCAAACGCAGTGTATTTACATCAAAAATATCACAGGAGTATAGGAGAATTGCATTAAAAACAGGAATAAATTGTTATTTAACATATGTATATGTATGTATCAAAAATAATACAGATAGTACAGAAGAATTCTATATACAACAAAATACACAACATATGTTTAATATATAATATATATATGTACACAGTATATTATTTATATATATTTATATATAATATATATTTAATTATATATATATATATATATATATATATATATATATATATGCCCAATTTTATCATTTTATTGTTTTGTCTCAAGAGCCGATTCTTCCATACATAAATCGGTAAGGATTCCACACTATCTATCGAATTTGTAGTTGCTCGAGAAATTTTACAATAACACCATCATTCCTTGGATGTTCGTCCAGTGAATTAAAATAGTACATTCGCTCCCTATTTTTAAAATAAACGGCTATCCAATGAATCCCTTCTCGACCACTAACATCCGTATTTAGAATAAGTGCGCCGCAGTCTCTCGTAGTTGGAAGTTTCAACGTTTCATTCTTCGCAAACACGCCGATAAATTTACGGCGTGTGAATCGGTCACTCTTCATTACTGTCTGGAGTATAATCGTGTCCATTTTTAAAAGTCTGTGACTACACCCCTAAACCAGTCAATTTCGATTAGGGCTTGCAACTCAAGGTAAACTACTACACTAATAGGGGCGTCTAGCGGCTTGGCGAAATCCAATCTGACTGAGATGTTCCCAATCTGCTGTGAGCTTATGTGTGTGTTTATACTCGCAAATAAGTCGGGGAGAGAGGTGAAAGGGGTACATATTGACCCTCTGAACGAATTCCTTCTGCGTTACACCGATTCCTAATTTGTTGCAAGTACCAGCAATATGTGCAAGATTGCTATACGCTCTCGAGCAAAGTAGAAACTCGTCATCTGTAGAATAATTCGTTTCCAGTGTCCCACCTAGTGCCACCCCATTGACGTACAGGGTTATATTTTTAAGGCCGAAATTTTCGAACTTAAATGCGGTCTTTTTGTATTTTCCATTCAGAGAAGCGTGCTCCTGCATTCCAATTAATAACCTTTTAGGTAGAGCTCCGAGAGCAACACTTTCTATCGGCATCGATGTTAGCCCTGAGGGGCACCGTATACAACTTAAGTTGGACTCTATTAATGGGGTATTTTACTGTAGCGTGTAGTAATTTTTTTCAATTTCTAGTTGTTGAGCAGAGCTTAATTTCACTCGATGCACGCGGAGATATGTTTCCATAATATGACTCACCATAATATGACAGCACCCAGATTTAAGCAAATCTCAGGGCTCGTACGGGTGAGTTTTATTTTCATATCAACCACATTCACAAGCATCTTCTCCTGGAATGTGAAATCTGTGTGAAGGCGCCCAAAGCATTGATATATTTTCTTCTTAGAATTTTTAAATTTGGCCTTTATACTACTTTCATCTTTAGTCTGATAATAACCTTCGGCAGTTAAAAAGGTATCCTTCGCTTCTTTTGAAAAGTTGAGGACATTTTCTAGATAGGCTCCTAGGTGATAGTATCCAGACCCTGCCGAGACGTTGATCTGATTTAAATACACGTCACACTGACTGAATATGGTGTGTAGAAAGTTGGTCTCTGGTATACAATGTAATCGTTTTCGCAATCACAGCCATCTGAATGGGTTATCCGTAGTTTAACGTACATATGCACACAGCTTGGCTCAAAAAAGTAAGTGCTTGAGCTTGTGATCACGAATTCTATAGGAGCACTCGGCGAGCTAATGGTGTTTAGCGGATTAACTGTGATAAAGTCACTGTGCTCTATAGATATTTGTGTCGGGGACATGTCAAAGAGGGCCAGCTCCGATTTACAACATTGTGATCTACACGGGTGGATGAAACGTGCCATGACGCGTCAGGAATAGTGGCACCTGTCTCGTCAAGTAGTAAACAATCTGTGATTCATGAAAGCAACGTCCTTAGCTTATATCAGTTAAAAAAGTGGTCAACCATAGGTTTCATGCGCTTATAACTCATCTTCTTTTTTGATGGCCTTTTACGTTTAACGTGACGAGTTGGTAACCCCTTCTTCCGTACACGGCGCTTCTTCTTCCCGCCATCACGTATTTTTCTCTTTGCATCTTTGATGGTTTCGTCCCTGTACGCTTTACGTGCTTTTTTTAGAGCTTCTTTAGGCTTAACACCCGCCATTATGTCTTCTACTGTGTTAAGACCTGATTGTAACGCTTTCCTGCCGAGATATCTGGCACCACTCTTCAGCAAGGGGATAGCCGTACGCAGTATGGTTGAAAAAATGGAACCAATCCCACACCCATGCTAGTATCTCACCCCTCGATAGACTGTGAACCGCCTTCGGGTCGTTCTATCACAGTGCGACGGAAGTGAAGCTTCACTGTTAAGCTCCCGTCACCGAATGGAAACTTTTTCCCCTTAATCGTTCTTATATACTGTACAGGGTGGGCGGAAAGTAGCTCCCTATTTTGGATTGGTAAAAAAATATGTATATTATCCATTTATTTCAGAAGAAATAATATGAAAAGGTAGGCATACATGGTAGGTTTTCTCTAAAATTCAATGTGGGCTCCAACTCTTTCCACCAGCTTCTGGAGCCGCCCAGGAATGGCGTCCACTGACTTTAGCAGGAACTCCGGCGGGATGGAGGACATAACTTCCCGAATTCGGTCCTCCAGTTCTTCCAATGTCCTCGGTTTGGTGCGGTAGACTTCTTCCTTTACCCACCCCCAAAGAAAGAAGTCGCACGGTGTCAAGTCGGGGCTCCTGGCTGGCCATTGATGTGGACCACGACGACCCATCCAACGCCCAGGGAAGTGGGCATCCAGCCACTCACGGACAACAAGAGCGAAGTGCGGAGGGGCGCCATCTTGCATAAATATCAGATCGTCGATGTTCTCCCATGTGCTGACAACCGGCCAGACCTCGTTTCGCAACATAGCAAGGTACCGCTCAGCATTCATGGTGTTGCGCAGAAGGAACGGGCCCACAACCTGATCTGAGGTCATACCACACCACACCATTACACTGAACCGATTCTGCCGTTTTTCAGCGGTAACCGTGCGACTTCTTTCTTTGGGGGTGGGTAAAGGAAGTCTACCGCACCAAACCGAGGACATTGGAAGAACTGGAGGACCGAATTCGGGAAGTCATGTCCTCCATCCCGCCGGAGTTCCTGCTAAAGTCAGTGGACGCCATTCCTGGGCGGCTCCAGAAGCTGGTGGAAAGAGTTGGAGCCCACATTGAATTTTAGAGAAAACCTACCATGTATGCCTACCTTTTCATATTATTTCTTCTGAAATAAATGGATAATATACGTATTTTTTTACCAATCCAAAATAGGGAGCTACTTTCCGCCCACCCTGTATATATTGAGATACTGGTTAGGAGGGTAGATGCGACTTTGACATAATGAGGCTTGTCGTATGTGATGCTTAAGCTCCTTCCTCTATGATTGGGAATGTGGGTGATGCGCAGCAGCCATGTCTGGGTATCCCCAACAAACTGATGTTCCACGATATTGCTGTAAATATAGCACATGTCCGTGGGAGGGTCTCCATCGTTCAATTTCTCCAATTTCAACTGATACAATAAGCTGCACAAGTCATGTTGTGATTCGTGAAAAGTATCGCTTTGGAAAGCTGCCCCATATCTACTCTCGGTTATAATTTTGAGCAGCCCTTTGTCTTTAATATTCCTGTTATCCGTTGATTTTAGCAACAAAGTATGGGCCGGTGTGTCTATGTTTACGACTTCAAAAAGTAAATCGGAGGTGAGGTATGACCTTTTAAGACTCTTATTTAATGTCCTCATAATGTCCGAGGCTGTCATAATGACCAGGTCCTAGTGTTACTTTTTTACTGTAGTACTGTATCTCGCCGAACCAGACTGAACGTAGAGTACCATCTAAAGTTATGTCTAATTTTTCACACTCATCACGGTTTCTAAGAACCGTAAAAACGGGTTCTTTATTATCAATAATAAAAAACGTGGTAGCCAATTGAAATTCGCAAATTCCAGCCTCATATGACTCATGATCCAATTTAATGGGCCCATGGAGTTCTGTTACAAAGTTGGCCAGGGTGTTGTTAGGATGTACAGACAGAGAAGAAGAGGACGGTAATGTGAAGTAGAAGTGGTTAGGCGCCATGTTGTATACTATTTAAGCTTCATTATTGCATCAGCTTTTATATAGATGTTGAAGCTTTCTGGGTGCCCTAGCCATTTCACCAGTTACATTTTTCTCTTTCCTGAACTTTTGCTTCCTAAAATGTTTTCAATTTTAAACACTTTTTCCTAAATTAAACGACACTGCAGATGTCGTCAGCCAGACTCTACTGAACGGACGCATTTCCTGAGCTCTCTGATTTTGCATCTACTTTTATATATTGCTGAGAATTTTACTTTTGGATAGTTTTGAATTTTATATACTTGCGTTTAAATTTACGTTGTTGTAGTTAAGTAATTGAATATTAGTGGTTTTTAGCGATTTAGAAGTTTTCATAGCGTGCCGGCTTAATTTAACTTATACCTGTGACGGTTTAAACTAATTTTTAACTGCGCGATGCCGTCGCAGAAAGCGTCGTGTGTTAAGTGTAGGGTAAACCGGTGGTATTCGGAATTTAAGGATTATAACGGCGGTCCAATGGCGATTACCGATAGATCAGTTTGTTTCTTTTGCGAGTTCATGGAGGAATTAGTTGACATAAAACAGTGTACGTGAGGTAGCGGAAAGACTTGCAACGCTTGATGAGGGCAGGGGTAGGGCTACGGTTGACGGGCCGAACCAATACTAACGTTGAAGACGTTAGTAATTTGAAGGGTGAGGTGCGTAACCTAGTTTCTAGTTTAGGTAGCTTGTCGGGAAGGTTAGATAGAGTTGAGGAAGAGGTTAAGGTTAGTCCGAGAGTAGTAGATAGCGAGGGATTTAGAGAGGTTAAGGGTGGAGCTAGGCCGCGTACGTTAGGTGATAGGAATCCCCCCCCTATCGAGGTTTCGAACCCTTTCGCCCATTTGGAAAGGGACGTGAATGAGGGGGAAACTATTTTAATTGGGGACTCTTTAGTGCGCCACATGGACAAAGAGTTCGTTGAACGGCATCCAACCAAGAGGAGGAGGGTCTGTCTCCCAGGGGCCAGGGTTGACAGAGTTAGAGACGAAGTGGATAGGATTGACGTTGCCTCCCGTCACTCAATGTTGGTGACGATGGTAGGAGGCAACGACTCGTATAGGCCCGATACGAGAGTGCCTGACCTTTTGGAGAGATATAGGGGGTTAATTAGGTCCCTGAAAGCTAGGTCAGATAGGTCTTTAGTTCTAGGTATTACCCCTAGGCACGGGTTGGGTCTTAGAATTACGTCAAAAACAATATTTTTGAATAACAAATTAGAAGAGATTTGTGCAGAGGAAAATGTACCCTTCGTAAAGCTGTGGTCCGAATTTAGTGATCCTAGCCTTTTTATAAAAGATAGGGTGCATTTTAATGAAATAGGTAATGCTAGGCTAGGTAGGTTAATAGACGAAAACGTTGTGGGTCCGGGAAACGCGGGCCCGACGTGAAAAATAGTTTAAAACGCCGGCCTGTGGTAAAAAAATAACTTAAACGTCTTTTATTGTAACGCGCGTAGTATTAGAAATAAATTAAATGAATTTAAGGCGATAATTTATTCCGGCAACTATGATGTAGTTGCTATCACTGAAACTTGGTTGAATACCGTGACTCGGGACTTGTTGGGGGAACTTGATATGCCAGGTTTTAAACTCTTTACTAATGATAGGTTACATAGGTTTGGCGGAGGCGTTTTGCTGTACATTCGTAATTACCTTAGGGTTATCGAGGTTAAGTTAGATTTTCCGGCAGCAATTAATGCGATATGTGTTGACGTTAGGGCGCGTAGTATTAGTTTTAATTTTGTTGTTGTTTATAGACCTCCCGTTCAACCCCTCGATACAGACTATAGATTTTACTCACTTCTTGGTAATTTTATTAACAATCGGAATAGTATAATTGTCGGAGACTTTAACTGCCCTAATGTTAATTACGAGAATTTTACTGGTAATGAGGAGGGTTTGAGATTGGTTGAGTTTATGGACGATAACTTTTTAAGACAGATAGTTACCGACCCAACGCGCGGTGACAATATTTTAGATTTGGTGATGACGAACGGCGAGAATATAGTCGAAGGTTTAGAAGTAGGCGAGAGTTTAGGATGAAGTGATCATCAAATTCTTAGGTTTAAGTTATTGATAGAAAACACTAAGGATAGTAACGTAATAGAAGTCCCTGATTTTCGTAGGGCTAATTTTGATAGTGTTGCTGATAGGATGAGATTAGTGGACTGGGATAACTTATTTAAGGGCAATGACACAAATTTGCGTTGGGTGGCGTTTAAATAAAGTTTTAGGAATATTGAAAGGGAGTTTATTCCTCGTAGCCCAAGCGCGCTAGAAATCGTGGTAGGCCGAAGTGGTGGACTAGGGAAATAGGAGAGTTTATAAACGAGCGTAATAGAGCGTATAGACTTAGTAAGCGCAATGGCACGGCAGCTAACTTTAATACATATATCGAGCTTAGACGTCAGGTTAAAAGATCAGTTAGGAATGCCAAGCGTAATTTAGAGTTACTTATAGCTGCGGATAGTAAACATAATTCAAAAAAGTTTTTTGAATGCGTTAATAATCGTAAGCCGGTAAAAGATAACATAGGCCTTCTAGTGGATGTTAATGGCGCTTTGGCTTCTGACTCTCAGGCGATGGCGGGTATTTTCAACAACTTTTTTGCGACAGTTTTTACCGTAGAAGACGTAAATAATGTCCCCGACGTGGACGATATCGCTCCATTTAGTAGCGAGACTATTTTGGAAGAAATAACTGTTTACGAGGCTGAGATTGCGCATTATATCGATAGGCTAAAAGTTAGCAAAGCTCCAGGCCCTGACGCTTTTTATCCCAGACATTTGAAAGATTTGAAAGACGTTATCGTAGGCCCCTTAACAAAGATTTTTAATCAGTCACTCGAAACGGGGATTATTCCTGAAGACTTCAAATTAGCTAACGTCACGCCTATTTTTAAAAAAGGCGACCGCGCAGTAGCTAGCAATTATAGGCCCATTAACTTAACGTCAATTGTCGGTAAACTTTTGGAATCCGTAGTTAGGGATCGTATTATCGATCACTTAGAAAGTAGAGATTTGATTAATAGTAGTCAGCATGGGTTTCGACGCCATAGGTCTTGTTTAACTAATTTGTTAGAATTTTATAACGAAATAGTGCGAGAATACGATAGGCATAGAGCAGCTGACGTTATTTATTTAGATTTTAAAAAGGCGTTCGATACAGTTTCGCATAGGAGACTAATTGCGAAGGTTAAAGCGCACGGTATACGCGGTCAGGTAGCTAACTGGTTAGAAGAATGGCTTCGTGCTAGGAGGCAGAGGGTCGTAGTTAATGGTAGTGAATCCGGGTGGTTAGATGTAGGTAGCGGTGTCCCACATTGTTCAGTGTTAGGCCCATTGCTATTCGCTATTTACATTAACGACATAGATGTAGGATTGACTAGTAACGTGTCAAAATTCGCGGTCGATACTTAAATAGGCGGTAAGGTTGTTAACGAGGACGATAGAAATAGGATCCAAGACGATGTAAATAGGATTATGGAGTGGACAGATAAGTGGCAGATGCAATTTATCGTACACAATTGTAAAGTTTTGCATATAGGTTCTCGTAACAATAATTACACGTACACGATGGATGATAGGGAGTTAGCGAGCGTTGACGAGGAAGTAGATTTAGGCGTACGCGTATCTAAGGATTTAAAGGTTAGGAACCAGTGCCTGGAGTCTTGCGCAAAAGCTAATAGGATGTTAGGCTTCATAGCGCGTAATTTCGAATTTAAATCGAAGGATATTATATTGCCCCTTTACAAGTCCCTAGTCAGGCCTCATTTAGAATATGCCGTTCAGTTTTGGTGCCCGTACTTGCGTGAGGATATTGATAGGTTAGAAAGGGTTCAGCGTCGTGCCACGAAACTTATTCCGGCATTGCGCAATAAGCCTTATGAAGATAGGATTAAAGAGTTAGACCTGTATTCACTCGAAACTAGAAGATTAAGGGGGGAGCTTATTGAAGTTTTCAAAATCGTTAATAACATCGATAACGTAAATTTTGACAAATTGTTCACTTTCGATACTTTCGCAATAACGGATTTAAGTTGCGTGGCAGACGTTTCATTACTAATATCGCTAAAAACTTCTTTACGTTTAAAGTAATTGATAAATGGAATAATCTTCCCGCGTCAGTCGTTCATTCTACCAGCGTTAATATATTTAAGAACCGTCTTGACAGACATTTTAAAAGTATTAACGTTGTTTAATATAAAAAAACAAAGTTAGCAACAGGAGCTCTGGTGGTGGTGCTCGAGGATGAGTCTGTTGACGATGAATGCCAGCTTGTGACATGCCAGCGTGTGATGCCAGCAATAAAATTATTATTAAAAAAAAAAATTAGACTAACACGAACGTGGATGTAGCTCGTAGCGTAAACTAACCCACTTTTTGTTTAACTTTACCTACTTCTTTACTTTGCATGTCTGTAACTCTCTTTTCTTGCATGTTTGTAGTTTGCATGGTATGAGTGTGAGTTAAGACTGTGTTTGCATGGTTTGTATGCGTTCTTATTTCACTTCTTTTCATCTTTCATCCCTCTCCTATTCTCTCCGACTATTTTTCTGACTTGTTGGCAGTGGCCGGCGGATGATGATGGTGAGTCTTTCTTCTCTTTCTGAATGAATGTTAACCCACGAAAGATAGGTGTTGCTCCTTACTTAACCCCTTATTCTCTTCTCTTCTCTTAACCCCCTACTCTTTCCTTTATCTCGGGCTAACTTTAGAGTGGATCTTAGGGTCTTTGTTAGCCTTAGCTTCTGTAGATCTGTAGATATCCCTAACTTTAAAAATCTCACGTGTCCAACCATGCTCAAATCCCTTCGCGAGTTTATTCTCCGAACGCGACAGCCTTACATAATCATTGATTTTGAAACGCCTAGAGCGTGGTGGCACTCTACGAATATCTTTTCTCACCTCACGTTCTGTGCGTACCTCTTTCTAAAATTTCGTTAGGTGTTGTTCTAATGGCTTCGTGGTGTGAACGGTTCTAGGATGAAGTCAGTGAATCCAGAATGTCTATATATCTGTACGTGTTTTTATGTGTAAAATAACGATGCTTGCGCTCCTTTATGGTACGCTGAATTCTTTCAGCTAAAGATGCCTTAGGTATAGAATTGCTAGTGTAATAACTGATATTATACTCTGTCAACGTGTTCTGAAAAGCTCGACCTATAAATTCTTTCCCCATGTCCGTACAAAAATAGCCAGGAATCCTGTTTTCTTTCAACATCAACGATTTGGTGGCTTTAGCAACTGTTTCAGGCGATTTATTTTTCCGGAGAATTAGCCACAAATATCTAGAGAATACATCTATTATGAATAGGATGTAGCGGTAACCATCGTTATACGCTGAATATCTTTGCATGTCTGTTAAATCTGCTAGCCAAATAGAGTCAATCGAAGCAGCTGTTGTTTTGGCCGTTTTAAACCTTTTTCTCACAGGTTTATGAAGTGTATAAGCATCCTGCTCCCGCAAAAAACTCTCAACATCTTTTTTCCCTACTCCGTAAACACTTCTGTACAGTCTATCTACGCCTCCATAGGAGGCTGGGCTAGAAATATCATAATAACGTCTTCTTAATATGTTAGCCACTTGCTATTTTAGAGGCACGTGGGTAGGGTTGATCGTTGTTTAACCTCTTCTTTCTCCTCTTCAGAGATGTTACCGCTGGAGGTGAAGGCGTGTTCAGCTGTGGTACATGCGAGGCTTGTCCCAAGTCTTTTAACCTGTTCAGATTACGTATCAGTTTTTGAGACATTTATTTGCTGTAGTCTTGCTTTAATATCTTCCCATCCTGTTGGTGAGGGTCTATTCCAATTTCTCACCAAGTCGTGTACGATGTCAATGATGTTCGAACCCTGTACCTTTGATCCTTCAAGAACAACCTCACATGTATCGGTCCATTGTACAGTATAAAGGGATCATCACTCAATAGATTATAAAGACTTAAGTCTTTATTCCTTAGTGTATATGCTCGCTATGTTGCGGGGTCGCCCCGTTGTTCTACGACTGTTCGTTTCTAGCCGGGGTCACAGGTCCTATACCGCCATGCTCAACGTCATCATCGCTGTGCCTAATAACTAAGGGGACCTCTGTCAGATTCTTGTAATTTTCGTTCTCATGAAGAAATTTCTGCAGAGCTTCTTGGTATAAGATTTTTTTCTCATCAGAAGACTTTTCACTGTTTAATACGTCTAACAATTCGCTTTCCATTCTTTTAAGTCTGCTTTTACGGGGTTCTAGAACCGTATCTGGACTCTTTGAGCTTTGTAGTGAAGCATACACCTCGTTTGGAATCACGCCTACTTTCTTCATTATATTAAACTAGTCAGTAAAGGCCCCAAAACTGAAAATAAGATGGGTAGGAATGAACCCCCATTTTGTACAATAATTCGCTTTTTCTATCCCACAGTTTGACTTTTACGAGTGAGTGCGCGTATTATGTTCTTGTAACGACGTAGGCGAGCCTTCTGAGGGATCTTTATTGGTACATTACATTTTACAACGTTAAGACAGATTTCACAGATTCATTTTAAAAAAAAAATTCCGAATAAGATAATCATAACAAACAGGTACAACCGATTTATCTAAGAACGAAGGAGCTTTTAGATACACATTGGCTCCAAAAAGGCACGTTGGCCACCTGGGTAGGGGAAACGTCACGATAAGAAATCTCATACTAATATACAAATGTTCTGAATTATGTTCTCTCTCTCTCTCTCTCTCTCTCTCTCTCTCTCTCTCTCTCTCTCTCTCTCTCTCTCTCTCTCTCTCTGTATAATTCCCTGGTTCGGCCGCACCTGGAGTGTGCTGTGCAGTTCTGGTCGCCCACCTTCAGGAAAGATATTGATAGGCGAGGGCCTGGAAGTTAATCCCTTCCGTTAGGCATATGGGCTACAATCGAAGCTTACACGCCCTGAATTTGTTTTCGCTTGAAACTCATTGAGGTTTTCAAGCTCTTACACGGGTTCGACGATGTCGATTTTACAAGCATGTTTAGTTTAAATGATAACTCAACTCGCAACAATGGTTGAAAGTTAGATTTGAAACGGTTTAGCACTAGTGTGTGTGGGAATTACTTTACCTATAAGATCTCTGACACGTGGAACAGGCTACCTTCAGAAATTGTGAACAGTTCCGCTGTGGATCAGTTCAAGAAAAGGTTAGACCGAATCTTGCATACTATTTGAGGGTGTAGGAATTTTTCCCTAGCACCCGTTGCCATTGGTACATCCTCGGTATGGGCCACAAGGCCTTTTGAGATACTTATTGTCCTTGTAACTCCTTGTAACTCTCTCTCTCTTTCACTCTCTCTATATATATATATATTAGTGGTGGACCGGATATCCGCATCATTTTCAACATCCGCATCCGCACTTCTGACTGCGGATGTTATGCGGATATTACCTCTAATAAATTATGCAATTTACAATGAAATTAGCTTATAAAGTAGCTTATAAGGCCCAGTCATGCACATTTCATGTAAAGTATTAACTACACCGGTCTGCATGAAAATCGATTTCTTTATTTTGAGTTGTGATTCTGAAGCAGTTCGCTGCGCTGAATTAAAAAATGCTACCAGTTTTTTTCTATCACCCACATTTACCTTTTCTATCTTTAATTAATTTCGTTTTTTCATATTTTTCAGATAGATAATTTAATATTACGTCTTTAAAATTTTAATAATGGCTTCTAGAGGATGTACCCATAGTCCAGACATATTTTGTTATATTTGTGTTCGGTATGTTGTAAAACAAAGGACAAATGTAACGACCTTCATTAAGAGAGCTTATCATGCTTATTTGGGAATTAAATTAGGAGATCAAGACAAAAGTTGGGCTCCACACAAGGTTTGTCTTACGTGTGTTGCGGCACTAAGGAATTGGAGCAAAGTAAAAAGAAAAGTTTGCCATTTGGGATCCCTATGGTATGGCGCGAACCTAGAAACCATACTGACGACTGCTACTTCTGTTCTTGCAATGTTAAAGGTTATAATGCAAAGAATAAAGAGAGCCTTCAATACCCAAGTCTTCCATCTGCAATAAGGCCGGTACCCCATAGTCCAGAAGTTCTATTCCCCGCCCACCCGAGAGTCTGGATCAATACAATTCAGATTCTGATTCAGCTCCAAATCCAGACAATGATGATGTTTATGAACAGCCAACAGCTGACCGAGATCCTCCTAAACCATTAACCCAAGCCGAACTAAATGACTTAGTCAGGGATTTGAATCTGCCTAAGGACTCTGCAGAACTTTTGGGGTCTAGATTGCAGGAGAACAATTTATTGGCATCCGACACATACTTCGCTTGGTACAGAAATCGTGAGAAAGACTTCGTGCCTTTTTTCGAAGAAGATGGTCCCTTGGTATTTTGCAAGGACATCACATGATTAGTGTGCAAGCTAGGCATCGAATACCAAACCAGTGACTGGAGGTTTATAGATTCCTCTAAAACCAGTCTAAAAGGAGTGTTACTGCACAACGGTAACAAATATGCGTCTAGGAGAATTTGTCTAAAACAATTCGTCTAAAATACAATTTGTCTAAATCAATTTGTCTAAAACAATTTGTCTAAAATAGTTTGTCTAAAATCAATTTGTCTAATAACAATTTGTCTAAAATACAATTTGTCTAAAAATAATTTGTCTAAAATACAATTTGTCTAAACAAACAATTTAATATAATATGGCATACAAATTGTTGCCTGATGTACAATGCTATTTATTACTTGCCACGCCCCATCTTAAAAGGTTACCTCTTGTGCGGAATAGTACATCGAAATAGTTTGTCTAAAATAGTTTGTCTAAAAATAATTTGTCTAAAATACAATTTGACTAATAACTGAAGATAACTAGAAATGCATTTGTCTGCTTGATAAATTTGGAGTGAGGATGAAAAGATTGAAAATGGGTTGATTTTATTTCATAATATACCTAACCTAACCTAACCTAACCTAACCGGGTTATGGGTTCCGGGATAACTGATTTCGATGTACTATTCCGCACAAGAGGTAACCTTTTAAGATGGGGCGTGGCAAGTAATAAATAGCATTGTACATCAGGCAACAATTTGTATGCCATATTATATTAAATTGTTTGTTTAGACAAATTGTATTTTAGACAAATTATTTTTAGACAAATTGTATTTTAGACAAATTGTTATTAGACAAATTGATTTTAGACAAACTATTTTAGACAAATTGTTTTAGACAAATTGATTTAGACAAATTGTATTTTAGACGAATTGTTTTAGACAAACTCGCCTGATTCGAACAAATATGCATCAATCCCAGTGGCCCATTCTACTCATTTAAAAGAGACCTATGATA
The DNA here is from genome assembly GCA_023014485.1 of Bathynomus jamesi. NCBI lineage: Eukaryota > Metazoa > Arthropoda > Malacostraca > Isopoda > Cirolanidae > Bathynomus > Bathynomus jamesi. The sequence goes on along the minus strand of JAJOZX010003754.1, from coordinate 212,619 downwards.
ACATGAAACTGCTTCTGGAAAAAATTCAGTATCAAAATCACAGATGGATATTGTGTGGGGATCTCAAAGTCCTTTGCATGTTACTTGGGCAGCAATTAGGATACACTAAGATGCCATGTTTCATCTGCGAATGGGATAGTCGAGCACGTGACCAGCACTGGAAGAGGAAAACTTGGCCTCCTAGAGAGAATCTTACCCCAGGATCAAAGAACATTTTACATGAACATCTAGTTGAACCAAATAAAATCCTCCTACCACCCTTGCACATTAAGTTAGGCTTGATGAAGCAGTATGTCAAAGCATTGAATAGAGAAGGTGAGTGTTTCAAGTACATTTGTTCAAAATATCCAAAGATTAGCTGCGAGAAAATAAAGGAAGGTGTTTTTATAGGTCCTCAGATTATAAAGTTATTGACAGACGATCATTTCCTCAACACAATGACCAATAAAGAAAAAGAAGCATGGCTTGGTTTCGAAGGTGTTGTTGAAAACTTCTTGGGAAACTACAAAAGCCAAAATTATGAAAGACTGGTGGAAAATATGCTTAAAAAGTTTTGCGCCTTAGGCTGCAACATGAGCCTGAAAGTTCACTTCTTATTTTCGCATCTTAACCGTTTTCCCGAAAATCTCGGAGATGTCAGTGAGGAGCAAGGGGAACGACAAGGGGAACGACCAAGACATCAAAACCATGGAAAGAAGATATCAAGGAAGATGGCATACAAATATGATGGCGGATTACTGCTGGTGTCTGCAACGAGATCAGCCTAACGCACAGCATAAGAAAACATCAAAGAAGCACCGGTTTAGTCGTCAATAGTCAGATCTCCCTTCGTAGTCTTAAGTCTTTGGAATAAGTCCTGAAATGTTTGCAAGTAAAGAAGGTAAATATATTTTGTTTCTTTCAGTTATTTTTTTATTCTTTCATAAACAAGAAATATGCTTGTCCAAGAGCTAGGAGGTATTTAATTCTGCTTTAATTAGGTTTTACTCTATCACCTAAAGATTTCGTGCTGCAAGTGCAAGGGGTGTTGTAATACCTCAACTGTCCCCAAATGTTAACCACCCATTGATGGGAGGGGAGAGAGTATTTTGCTGGGAACGGGACTGGTTGTTATATATATTTACCCTACATTATTATGTAAGCGTTACTGTAGTCTATAACAACAAAATTTATGGTTTAGCATGTGCAATCCAATGTTGGTCTCGATAAGATGGTTCACATTTGGGGATAAATGGGGGATTTATGACACACCCTGTAGTAGGAAAACCATACGTGATAGGGAAAAACTAACTATATTTTTGAGATCAGCGCACTCAAATTATATAGAATCACCAACTAGTTTGTAAAAATCGATCGACAAGTTTTCAAATGTGTACTGGTGTTATTAATGAACAAACAAATATATAAACCTCAAAATATAAATACCTGGTAACACAGAAAATTGAATGAAACTTGTTTCATTGAATTTTCTGTTGCTGAAACTCTTGAGAAAGTTATTATTTTTATCATAATGAAAACATTAATATTAATTTTAATTCTTATGCATTGCCTGCCATAATAGTAATATCACGAAATTTGAAAAATTATGTCATATATTCATAATTCTATATTATATTGATAGATTAACTAAATATCCGCATCCGCGGATATCGAAATTAAAAATCCGCATCCGCAGATGTTGAAAAACTGACATCCTGTCCACCACTAATATATATATATATATATATATATATCAGTGGCGTGCATTCAGAGTAAGCTAGGTAAGCGCCGCCTACCCTAATAAAAATCTTATTAAAGATATTAACTACAGTACCGTATTTTTCAGAATAGTCTACAGTACGTACCCACTACCCAGGTATGAAGTTTATCATTAGCTACTATAATTATATAATATGTACAAATTGTACATATAGTGCGTGTGCTCGCACGCAATACCGCTTACCCTGTGGACATACCCACCGCACGCCACTGATATATATATAATATATATATAATATATATATATATATATATATATATATTAGGGTGGCCCTTAAGTGGTGCTAAAATTTTAAGTTACGATTTTTTTTCCTTTCATCCTTCAGTTGGATTCTATGTCACTAGAAAATAACACGCACAAAATTTTAATGAGATATAAGTATATATAGGGTGTGCTCAAGGACTTCAAACTTTCTCTTTCGACTCTCTCATATATTATCAAATAGGCGTGATGGGTTATTGGTAGAATTTTCTTATTATATGACGTGCCATATTATATATGTCTAATTTGAAACAAATAGTAGTGATGATCTTATGTTCTTTTATGCTAAACGACATTACGCTTTCTTTTTATGTAGGTATATAGATTTTTTTATGATGGCTAGTGGAACTCGGAAAAAACATACGGTTTATTTGCTTGAACATACTCAAAATTGTTTATCAGGTGCAAAATCGCCAAGTAATGGGGATGTTATGAGGTACTAGCTACATTTGCTTCAGTCGATTAAGAATAAGCACAAGGCTGCTCAGATGACGATAGCGGAAGTGGAGACTTTTTGGAAGGTGGCGAGGATTCCACTGCGGCCAGTTCAACATGCAGTGAAACAGTTGGAGAGTCTGATGAAGTGGGATCTTTTGTAAAAAATCAGTCCCGGAAGACGGATACACAAAGGAAGAAAGAAGAAGAGCTGAAATCCTGCTTTGATGACCTTTTCGACGTTGCTCACCAAAATGCTATGGTGTTCATGACGAATGAGGAGGATAAGGCGTTCCTTTTGGCACAAAGAGAGAAGAGCAGAAGAGGCTCCATTGCTGGAATTGATATGACTTTGGCTAAAAAGGAGGAAGCAGCTACGAAGAAGCGAATTCGGAATGATGAATTTAAGAAGAGACATGAAATAGAGAATCTCGTACTTTACAGAAAAATCGTCCTGGAATCTTCTTCATCTTCCACAGGTGAGAACACCACGGATTCAGAGAATGAAGGAGCTGTTGGAGGAGTCGTAGTGTCATCACCTCATCCAAAAAGAGGCCGTAAGAATATCCTCCATCCAGAAGTTCTTTCGTCATTGGACCGCACTAAAACTAGTGACCGTGATGCGTCTTTACCATCGCGTCAGTGATCAGTGCTTTCGGTCAGAACGTTGGGGAATACAATACAACATCAACAGAGCTTCTCTGCGACACACCTGCGGCAAAAGGAGCTCTCAATAAAATCCTTGCTCACTTATGGTACTTGAGTGAAGATCTGGTGGGCCTTGCCTTCTTTGACAGAGACTTGGATTTGCAAGAAAAAAGCGCTATGGTTAAGAATCTACAACGGGAAGGACAACATGACGCACCAAAACGAATTCATCTGAATAAGAGTGACATCCAAGGTAAGAAACTCAGCGACTTCGTGTCTGCTAGAACGAAGGTTTTGTTCACTCTTCTAAGGCTTGAAGTCGAATTCTTGCGTGATAATCCAGAGATGTGGATTGAAAACCCTGAGTACCTACTGGCAGAAGCAGTGGTCAAAGAACTTCGAGTAGTGAATGACACTGCTGAAAGGGGAGTTGCATTGATACAGGAATATAATGGACTCCTTAGCAAGAACGAAGAACAGACCCAGTTTGTGGTTCAAATTGTTCAAGAGCATCGGAAGAAGTACCCCGATTCCAAGAAGGATATCATTCTGAAAGACATATCACACTCTTTTCGCAACCTTTAAATAAGGGTTGTGTTGTGCTAACTTTTCAGTTCAATTTCTTACCACCTTTAATTTTAATAAAACTATTTTTTGTTGTTTAAAAATCTTTTATTAATTGAATGAAATCAATAAAAAAAAAAGATGGGGCTTTGCAAATGATATGGGGATCTAATAAGCTAAATTTCATTATCTGCAAAGTCGTGCCCAGCTCAAATCACATTATTTTGAGTCCCATCACCGCGGAACTGCATTGGGATAATGTTCCAGGGTAGCAGTCATACCCACTATATATGTAAAGATTATTAATTTTATACATCTAGTTCACAAAATTAAGTAAAATTGTAATAGCAACCAAGCTTGTTGTTAGAAATATATTAATAAATACTAATTGTACAACTTTTTTATGTTAAATGAATACTGGATTTGAGTGTGAGTGAATCCGTAATGTATTATAAAAGGCAACTACAGAGTTAGGATGCTTAAAATAAATTTCGGACAGCTTGAGCACACACTAAATATTGTCTAAACGCTATAACATTTTCCATGAAAAACTTTCTCAATAGGAAGCATCAAATGAAGGGGTGAGAAACAAAAAAAGAAAAAGTGACAAAATAAGGGCCACCCTAATATATATATATATATATATATATATATATATATATATATATATATATATATATATATATATATACATATATATATATATATATATATATATATATATATATATATACAGGAAATATTACTATTATTAATTCGAGGTAGTGGCCCTACAAACGGAACAATTTTCTAGAAGTCAAAAACTTTTAGGAGAAATGCTGCGAAACAACTTTTCATTTAATCATAAATAAACTTATATTTAATAAAATTATGTTTATATTTATATATTTATACTCTTTAACTTTCCTGCATTAGACATTTCGTTGTTAGTCATCTCATCAAACATTTCATCAAACATTTCAGGATCTATAAAGATTTTCAAGTAAAATGTATCTCTCATCAATAGAAAATAGAGTTCTTTACACGCAGCACTCAATAAACATATACTATATATATATATATATATATATATATATATATATATATATTTGCATACAATCTGGACCCCACTATGCACTCGTACAGCAAGCACCACGCTGCTCAAATTGGGTCTCTCTCTCTCTCTCTCTCTTTTTTTTTTTTTTGTAGCAGTTCTCGAATAGTTTATTATTAATGTTATTAACATCATTATTTTTTTATATATACGTAATAATCCTGGAGAACAAACATTTAATAAATTCTAAAAAAAATCTGAGGGATGCATAAACCAAATTTGAGGAAAACCACGACCACAGAGGCGTCACTGGCCAATCAGAAAGCCTACGAGTTGACAATTGAGCTAAATCTAAAAAATTATTAAGTAACTTAAAAAGAAACAATTCACCAATTATTCGGCAGAAATAAAATAGAAAGCAAATCAAAAATTTATTGAACTCGCGTCAGCGTTTATGCGATTTTGGATTCTATGTCAAAATTAATATATGAATATAAATGTACACCAATATAAGTATTGTATGAATATAAGGATTATATAAATATAAGGATTATATAAATATACGAATTATATAAGAATTATACGAATAAATATAATGTAGGACTTATTCATTGTTCATTTTTACATGGCTCTTCCCTCTAGAATGACATTAATACAATAATGTAACATCATAACTAATTCTAACTTGATGATAACTAATGTTTTTTATAATACAGATTTATGTGCAACACGTGAGTTCGGGTGGTTAAGTCTAGTTCACGTGGTCTGGGTACGCACTCTTGGTCGTGCATAAATAGTTTTACATCGTTCGGTGTCTCTGGTTTTCCTTTGTGCCAAGATGATCTTTTTACTACAAATATACCGAGGATAACAGCACACACAATAATGATACTAACGGCAGATGTTGACAAAATTGTTACAGGTTGTAGTATTTGTAAAAGGTTATTCTGGTTATCATCTGAATTTTAAAAAGACTCAATTGATCATTTCATTTAGGAGCATGGAAAACGGGGAGGATGGTTACAGGGTTCATGGAGAGATTTAGGATTTCTATGACGGGTTTAAATTTAATTTGCGACGGGAAGGGTATGAATCATTAATGGTAACATTATAGGGTTGAATATTTGGAAGGTTTTTGAACGCAAGGAACAACCAATTGGTAGCCGGATAACCGTAAGTATTTTGATGAGGGAATAATTTGACGGACAATCGAAAGTAGCGGTAGTCCTTTTCGCGAAAGAAACCCAGATGTCTGGTCCAATTCGAAGTTGGACGGTTTCAGAGGAATGAAATTTTTTAAACGAACATACCGGAGCATGACAGTCACGAATTAAGTTGATAAAGCAGGACCTAGTCGTTGGAAGAATTACTGGCTTGAGTGTAGGGCAAACGAGTTGCTTGTTCGTTTGCGGGAATCTGCAATGCCGGACGTCGCTATCTGACATCGTAGAATATGCTGAAAGGTCTTTGGTGAGGAAAGGGTAAGGTGGTACTGTGGGTAGATACAATCGATAGATATTAGAATTGTTTTGGTAGGGTGTTGGGAAAGGGTGAAGTTTGTATACGTCATAAGTGAGTACATCGAAAAATGGTACAATCATGAGGTACGTGTAGAGGCGTGGTCCATATACAGTCGAGGTGTATTCGAGAAATAGGGGGTAATTAGTATGGTTGAGTGGGAATATGGGTGATAATTTTAATTGTGTCTGAGAGGTGTGCATCAAGGACTGAAGTGTATCCCATGGTATTAGTGTGGAAAGAGTGATTTTTCTATGAGCTAGCTGGGTCGCACGCAAAACTTTGGAATGAATCGTAATTATTTGTTGTAAATATTTATCGATTAGGGTTACTTGTAGGTTCATTATTTCTACTAATTCCAGATATCTATCGTGTTCTTTGTATTTAGCTAACAGGGATTCAAGGTATGTAAATTTGTCAGAAAGGGCGTGGAGGAAGCGATTGTTTTTGTGTAGTGACTCGATGGTTTGTTCTAAATTGTGTCAACTATATTGGCGATTCCGTGCGAAGAGATTCAATTTGAGTTAATTTCTCTTAGTGTCTTCTTCGGTTGCTAATCCGAATAAACTTTTGAATATTTTTCCTCCCATATCTATCAATCCCCTTTTATTTCTTTGATTAAAGTTTGCTGAGTTTTGCGTTCAAGTTTGTAACCATGGTAATGCTAATACAGGGTGCCCCATAAGTCTGGAACCATAGGGTAAAATAAGTAATTCATGTTTTTCCGTTTATGCAAGTGCCCATGATGTCTTTGAGTAAGGAAGAACGCATCCAGGTAATTCTGCTCGTAGGAAATAGGAGTCATAGGGAGGTAGCTGAGGAATTTAACAGAATGCATCCGGACCGCGCGCCGATAACACACAGCTGTGTCGGCAAACTTGTAGCAAAGTTCAGGGAAACGGGATCCATAGGAGATAACCACGCAGTGGACCTCCGAGGACATCCACCGACGATGACACAGCCGCTACCACCCTCGCTCATTTCACAAACAGTCCCCAAAAGTCTCTTCGGCTTTTTTATTGCCGTTTTTATCATTTTTCCCTATGGTTCCAGACTTACGGGGTGTGTGCTGTAATTTGAATATTTTGACAGTAGGAGCGGGTAACATATCCTACTACCACATTGACAGACACAAGACCTCAGCGACAAACGGCGTTAAAGGCGCGACTAGTTTTACAGCAAAAAACAGACGCCGGGGAATTGTAATTTCATCTTCTAACTTTCACTTTTCCTTTTCTTATGGTAAAGACCATGAACAGTTTCATCCTATGGATGTATATTTTCTCTTCTAAATAAATGCTACATCTTCTCCATGAGAAGGTGAGGATAGTCACTGTTGATCGGATTAACAGACACTTACAATCAAATAGTTAGCTAGTCTACACTCTGACATAAAAATTGGTGACAATGACACCAAGATTTTTATCTCTCGGGGCCCCCAGTATATGGAAAACCGATACATGTAGGTATTTGGGAGGTAACAAAAATGGTTCACTGAGTAGGTAGGTAGTTAATCTATGAGGTGACGTGTGTATTTAAATATATGTATATAGTCTAAAGTCACTAAAGGAAAAAGTCACTAAAGGAAAGCTGAATGGCAACACAAAGGGATAAACGGAGCAACGCGGGCTGTTCGTTTGGTTTTGGCTGAACTAGAGCATGGTTATTCATATCTGACTAAATTGTTGGTGCTAAGTTTAATTTGGTGATGTTTCTAAGTGACAAATGGGGTAGGAAGTTGTCAATAAATAATAATAGTTAGGGGTAATGTCTATAGCTTCTAAATTAGTAAAGTTAGAGAGTTTAGGCAGACTGCTTTGTGGGACGCAGGAAATCTATGATAGGCCCTAAAGAATATCTAATTCAACGCACCGGTAAGTGCCTTTATTATTGTTTAGAAACCTAGTAACTTAGCGGGATCACTAACCCCAAGTTATTACATTTGGCGACGAGGATGGGATTTAATTTGGCTTATTGGATTCAATTTGGCTCATTGGATTAAATTTGGTTCATTGGATTTAATTTGGCTTACTGGGTTCAATTTGGTTGTTTGGAAAATTGGATGTAGCCTAGCTAGTGGGTCGTCCGATTTGGTTGGTTTGTGTGGGTAAGCTACTGTATTATAGCTTGGGTCCCGCCGGCCTAACTCTAATACTAATTCCTACGCAGCCCTAATTCTTATACTAATTCCTACCCAGCCCTAACTCTAATACTAATTCCTACTCAGCTAACTGGGGAGTAACTAGATCAAATTTAAACCAAATCTAACCTACTTCACGTTATTTGACCTAAATCGGTTTTGTTCTAGCATGTCGGTGATTGGCCATATAAGCCCCTACGAAGACTCTGGGGAGGACTTCGAAGCTTATGCCACTAGGGTAAGGTTGTTTTTCGAGGCAAATTCCATTCCTCATGCTAAGAAAGTACCTACCTTTTTAACTATAATAAGCCCTAAAACGTTTGGCTTAGTTATGGACCTAGTTGCTCCTAAAGCACCGGAAACTTGCACCTATAGTGAATTGGTACAGGCCCTAACCAATCACTACAAACCTCGAGTAGTTCTCATCTATGAACGTTTCAAATTTTACTCGAGGCAGAGTTTGTTGTAGGAATAAAAGCCCATAGCCGTACTTGTAAATTTGGGGACAAATTAGACGAAATGCTAAGAGATAGGTTTGTAATGGGTCTCAAAGAGGAGTCTACCCAGAGAGCCCTATTAGCTATACAGGACCTAACTTTTAGTCAGGCTGTAGAAATAGCTGCGGCTATAGAAGCAGCTGCTAAAGATGTTAGAGCTTTTGGCAGTCACAGTAGTAAACCCCAACACGTAAATAACTTTAAATCTTCTAGGTCTGGCAGACCTAATGAGCCTACTAGACAAAGAAATAAAAGGTATGCGTCAAATACGACTAAACCTACTAATTCAAACGCTAAACAGGAGGAAAAGCCTTCCAAGCCATGTACTGGGTGTGGAAAACACCATTGGAAGAAGGACTGTCCTTTTAAAGAAGCAGTTTGCCGAAACTGTAGTAAAATAGACCACTTAACTAAAGTTTGCTTTTCAAAGAAAACAAGGGGTGAAAATTCTAATTATAACATTTCTAGTGTAAATCCTCAAAAGGGAAATACTTCGAACATTGGAGTGAAATACCTATTTTATGAGCAGCAAAGTGGTGATAATACAGGTCCATATATTGTAGAGGTAGGCCTAAATGGAATTACAGTTCCTCTAGAACTAGATACAAGTGCTGCCCGAACTGTCATGTCCAAAACAGTTTTTGACAAAACTTTCAAAAATGCACCTAAACTACATGCATCTAAAACAATACTAAAAAATATGGGGACATACAAATACCTATTTGTGGAGAAGCATCCATCACAGTTACACTCAAGAAGAAAACTTTGTCTCATCCCTTAACTCTTTTAGTGGTAGATGAGCAAGGGCCTACTCTACTAGGCCGTGATTGGATTGATGCTTTGAAAATGCCTATTGACAAAATTTTGCCAAGGGGTCAAGCAGATGTGCATACACTCTCATATCCATCTGACATAGATTCATTGTTAAGGGAGTTTTCTTCTGTTTTTGGACCTGAAGTAGGCAACCTAAAAGGCCATCAGGTCTGTATAGAGGTAGACCCTAATGTAACTCCGAAATTTTGTAAGGCTCCTTCGATTGCACATGCACTGCGGGAGAAGGTAGATTTAGAAACTGACAGGCTGCTCAAAGATAAAATTATCGAACCAGTCACACACGCTAAGTGGGCTGCCCTAGTAGTTCCTGTACTAAAACCTGACAAGTCCGTGCGGTTATGTGGGGATTACCGTTTAACAGCAAATAGAGCAGTCCTTCTAGATTGCTACCCTATACCCAAGCCTGATGAATTATTTAGCTCTCTTGCTGGGGGTAAATATTTCACAAAACTAGATATGTCCCAAGCCTATGCTCAACTAAGTTTAGATGAAAATTCTAAAGAACTAACTATCATAAATATGCACCGAGGCCTATATAAGTACAATGGGCTATGGTATGGCATAGCATCAGCTCCGGGTATTTTTCAGAGGACAATGGACCAAGTTCTAGGTCACATTTGAGGGGTACTTTGTTTTCTAGATGATGTCCTCATTTCAGGTTCGTCTAAAAAGAACACCTAACTAGATTAACCACAGTTCTAAAAAAGACTCCGTGATGCCGGAATTAAGCTAAAGAAAGAAAAGTGTTCGTGGGTCACTAATGAGGTTTCATATTTAGGGTTCCGCATAGATGCCTCAGGCATTCATCCAACGGTGGATAAACTAGAAGCAATAAAAAATGCACCACCTCCACAAAACATTACACAGTTACAAACTTATTTAGGTCTCCTAAACTTTTATAGGAAATTTTTGCCTACTGCATCGACTTTCCTTGAACCCCTAATAAACTATTACGATCTGGGGAACAGTGGAGATGGGAGAAGACCCAAAAGGAAGCATTTGCGGCTTCCAAGGACGTACTACTAAAGTCGACTCTCCTAGTGCATTATGATCCTAAACTTCCTCTCATAGTTGCAACAAATAGCAGTTCTTATGGAATTGGGGCAGTGTTATCTCACCACATTGATGGTGTAGATAGACCTATCTCTTTTGCTTCTAGAACACTAATTGAGACTGAAAGACGATATGCACAACTTGAACGTGAAGCCTTAGCCTTAGTATTTGCAGTAAAAAAAATTAATTTCTATCTATGAGGTCATGAATTCAAACTATTTACTGACTATAAGCCTCTTTTAGGTTTATTTTCTCCTAATAAAATATTCCAGTTATGGCCTCAGGTAGGATTCAACGATGGGCACTGATTCTACAAGCCTATAAATTTGACTTAGTACATCGGTCAGGCAAACTTCTAGGTACGGCTGATGCTCTAAGTAGGTTGCCTTTAGAAAATCCAAATGAATGCGTACCTATACCTACAGAATGGGTTCACTTGGTGGAGTTTTTGGAATCCACTCCAGTATCTGCAGTACAAATAGAGCAGTGGACAAAATCAGACCCTATTCTGTCTAGGGTCATCCATTACTGCTCAGTTGGTTGGCCTACTAAGGTTGAGAGTGAATTACAGCCTTTTTATCAACGTCAGTCTGGACTCTCGATCCAAAATGGCTGTCTCTTATGGGGCCACAGAGTGATAATTCCGTATGAAGGCAGGTCGAATTTAGTGAAGGAACGTCACGCTGAACACATGGGGGCAACAAAAATGAAAGAGCTGGCGAGAGCTTATTTCTGGTGGCCGGGTTTAGATGGAGAACTCGAATCATTGGTTCGTTCCTGTCTCGACTATTGAAGCTCGACTATTTATTTTATTTAATTTGGCCCTTAAGCTTTAGGCTTTACTGGGCTCTTAGTAAAAATAAGCAGCTAGTTGTTATAAATTACTAATAATAAATAAATAAATAAGTAAATAAGTATTATTAATAGTTAAAACATGTATTACAATATTAAACAATATTAATGGACAATATTACACAATATTAGTGGACACTAATCCTAGATTTTTGTTAGTATGCCATTCTTAATCGGGATTTCAACTTGGTTTTAAACAAATTTACATTCACAATATTTTTTATATCGGCATGCAAGTCATTCCATAGTTTCAATCCAATGAAAATGGGTAGTTTTTAAGATGAAGACAATCTAAATTGAGGTATAACAAGCTTTTATCTATTTCTGGTTTGATACGAGTGGATTTCTTGATGAGTTACAAAATATCTATTTACCCATTGCAAATTAATGATTTTGTTTTTACACTTGTAAATAAAAATAAATGTGCCAGTTTGGTTATATCGTTGAGCTTTAGTAGGTTTAGCTCTTTAAATACTGCACTAGAGTGATCAAGGAAATCAGCATCAGATAATAACCTTATTGTTCGTTTTTGGATGACAAAGATACCGTTTAATGCGTTGTTAGCGGAGTTTCCCCAAACAAGGGTGCAGTATGTTATATAAGGAAGAACAAGAGTATGATAAAGAGTCAATAAAACTTGTTTAGGGACTACATTTCTAAGTTTAAACATTATAGCAACGCTCCTCGAAATCTTTTTCGCGATATAATTTACATGATCGCTCCATTGCAAATTCTTATCTAGCATTACACCAATAAATTTTGTTACAGTACACTCCTTTATGGCGATTTCATTAACATTAAGTTCATCAAGATATATATTTATTTTATTAGTAAAAGCCTGAAATTTGTTTCACTAGTATTTAGGAAGAGTTTATTGGTGGTCAACCATTTCATTACATTGATGAATTCTGAATGAAATATATTCTTAGCTGTATTAACATCTTTGCAAGAAAAAGAGACAATTGTATCATCTGCAAACATTATGAAGTTTAGTATATCAGATGAACATGGAAGGTCATTTATATATAATAAAAATAACAGTGGACCCAGAACTGAGCCCTGTGGCACACCATGTTTGACAAGCGCTTTAGTTGAGCAAACCTTTACTGATACAAAATGATATCTATTGGACAAATAACTTTTAAACCAATCACTGATTGCTTCTCTAAATCCGTAACAATATAATTTATTAAGTAGAATATTATGGTCTATTACATCAAACGCCTTACTCAAATCCATAAATATTGATATAATTATTTCTTTGTTCTCCTTAGCTATATTTACATTTTCCATAAGATTTAAAATAGCCATTTCCGTTGTTTCATTATTACGGAAGCCATATTGATTTGGAGATAATAAATTGTAGGATTCTAAATATCGCTGCATTCTACTTTTTACAATTTTTTCAAAAACTTTGCTGAACACAGATAATGAACACACCGGCCTGTAATTTGTTGCTAGTGTAGGATCATCCCTTTTAAAAGGGGGTGCTATACAACCAGTTTTTAGCATTGATGGGAATATTCCTTTGGAAATACTTTGATTGATAATTTTAACCAAAGTTACAGATAGCTTATCTTTAACAACTTTCAATATAGGTACAGGAATGTTATGAATTTTATTTTTTGTATTTTTTAATTTACCAATAATATTCTGGACCTCAGTAGAAGTACAGTAGCAGGAACAAAAGAAAATTAATTTAGTGGGCTGGGTGGCATATATTCTAGAGGTGAGTGATCATTATTTATTAATTGTGAGCGAAGCTTATCCGCTATTGAAGTAAAATGTGCATTTAAAGAGTCTGCAGTAGCAGTATCATCAGTAATTTCTTTATTGTCAACATTTAATTTCTCTATTGAATTTTTCTTAATTTGTTTTCCGAAAAGATTGTTTATGGTTGTCCAAGTGTTTTTCATGTCTCCTTTATGTTTGGAAAATTGATTGTTATAAGTTATATTTTGCAATTTTGATTATTTTAGTTAATTTGTTTCTGTATTGAGTATATTGTATTTTAGGAATTTTGCTCTGTAATTGCAATTTGAATAATTTATCTCTGTTCTTTATTGAAGTGATAATTCCTCGAGTGATCCATGGATTTGCGACACTTTTGGGTGAAACTGTTTTTCTCCTTAAAGGAAAGCAAATATTAAAAATATGGAATAAGGTGTCATAGAAGAACTGAAACAAATGGTCTGTGTCATTTAAAGGTTCGTCACAGTCAAGTCGAGTATTTCCTACAGCCCCAATAAATTTTCTTTTGTTAACCTCTGAGAATATTCTGTAATCAATAGTTGTTTTGTCTGCAACCTGAACAATGTTATTGAATATAGCGTAAGTAGGAAAATGATCACTGATGTTTGTGGTTATAATTCCAGAATTTACGAGGGCATAGCTATTTACAAATGTATTATCAATCGTAGATTCTGTTATTCGGTTGCCATAGCTGCAGACTCGAGTGGGTTTGGTAATAGAATGACTGAGATAGAAAGAATTCATTAAGTTTAAAAATTTATGAGAGATTGCTTCAGATTGCAAATTGATGTTGAAGTCACCCGCAACTATGGCATTCGATTTATGAAAGTTGCATAACATGTTATCTAAGTGAATTAAAAAGCTATTGATATTAGTATTAGGTGGTCTATATATTACATGGACAGAATATACATTACTTTTGTCTTTTATATTAACAATCAGGTTTTCATTGTCACTATTACATACAGAAAATACTTTGATAGTTAGAGTCGTAAGTTTGATGCACATACACAGAGATACCTCCACCAATCTGACCATCTCTTACAGTATGATAAGCAACGTAATTATCTATATTATACAGGTTTTTAATACTACTATTTAACCAGGTTTCCGTGAGAATTATAACACTAAATTTGACCGTAGAAGTTTTCAAAAGGGCTAATAAGTAGTTATAGTTCCTAAGTAAGCTTCGAATGTTTAGCTTTAGCACAGAAAAAATTTTATAAATATCTTTTTGTAATACAAAGGCATTAAACTCATGCAATTGCAGTAGTATAGCCGCAAAAAGGTAGAGTGCAGGAATGTTGCAAGAGATAATGATCAATGGTGAAAAGGGGGTAGGGGTTGCAAAGGGGGGTGGGGGTATGCAACAACTCAATGCTGCAAAGGGGGTGGGGTATGCAACAACTCAATGTTGCAAAAGGGGTGGGGGGATGCTGCAGGTGCAACAAGGGGTCATGAAACTTGGAGGCGGCGTTATCCCCAAGAGAAAGACAGGAGGAGGAGAGAAAGGAAGAGAGGTGTTACCCATCGAGCAGAGCGGTGTATGCGTATTCAAGTACTGTATCAAAATAAAGCATATCCGTAACACGCGCGTCTAATATAGGTTTCAGCTTGCGGAATCCGACGATTTCAAACATTCTGTCGAGGATGAAACGGTTTCGCGTAGGAACAAGAGCGTTATTATCAGAAGCATTCTTCCACATCAGCCGTATATCAATGCATGGCCGATCGTTATTTATACACAACGTACATACAACGGCGTATGAGGGTGTCACTAATCTGCTCTCTTCTTGTACCTACGTTAGCAGGTATTTTATAACGATCTTCACTCCACTTCTCAACTATCACGAAGATTCTATTCATCTCCTCGACACTTAAATAAACAACATTCCGTTTGTTTGTTTGTCTACATTCCGTTTCCAGTACATAGCTAACGGCACCGGATTTACGCCTGAACACGCGCAACGATTTCGTCACGGACACATCGTACGAGGCGTTGAGAATGCTGCTCAAAGGAAGTTCCATCGTATTCGAGGAGCGCACGTCCACTCGGTTCAAGCTCTGAGATAACTATGAGCCGCGTGAGGCACGCAGGTAGGCAGGAACGGTTCGATGGGGTTGACTCACCCTGATGATACGTGAATGGGTTTGTTCGAATCGTATGATCCGTGAGGTGCGAGTCGCACCATAATCTAATGAAATGTGTGCGGCGCTGATCGAATTGTTGTACCCATTATATTGGGTAGGTGTTTTTTTCCGGTACAAGAATTAATTTCGGTTTTAACGTTTTATCACTACCACTTCCCTGAATACACACCAGACAGTTTCCCTCAGGGTAAATTTCACGAACTAGGCACATTTTATAATGTTTTATCTCTCCTAAACATCTTCACACTCCGGCGCACTATTTGAGAGGAACATATGCCCATATTTTTCCTTTTTGCCTAGCAAACGATACTCGTCTCTAAAGTCTGCTAAAAACTCACGCAGGGCACTAGCCACAACCTCACTACGAACCTCATCATGATATACATTAATATAGTGATAAAAATACTTAAGATTCTCCATGATGACGAGATTCACATTTTCAGTCGTAGGTATGAGTAATCGACATGGTGTAACATGACATAATACCGCTTGTCACACCACTCATCCACAAGACTCACTATCCATATCTGCTGCTTCTCTTCTGCACGCGTTGTTTCTTTTACTTCACGGTATATGTGAGACTTTATAAAGCTTAGCTCTACAGCATACTTCAATACATCGTCTGTGCAACGAAAGCCTACAACGCTCTCACCAGAATAACCATAGAGTATTTGTACATCTTGCTCCTTCGCACGATCCAATGTGGTTTTAAAAGAGGCAAAGGAGGGGGAATAGGAAGTTTTTCGGTATCCACCACATCTTGAAGCTTTGCAGAATACCATTTCATAAACGTTGAACAAGCAATATTAAAGGTAGCCATTTTCTTCTACGCGGGCGAATACACGTCTGAGCTCAAGGGCTTACTGCAGTCAACTGACCACGCAGGGAATCCCAGATAGTAGCATGACTCACGTTGCTGGTCTTACAGTGGGCGGCTTAGAACTTTCACACACACACACACACACACACACACACACACACAAAGGAGAAAGTGAAACGCTAATTGAAACATGATTTATTTAATAAACGAGATATTCAAGTTATATATATTTACAAATACGTGTAATAAATAAGTTAACAATAGATACATCAAAGATTATATACAAGACATATATATTTACAAATACGTGTGATAAAAGTTTAACAATAGACGCATCAAAGGTTATGGTATCCAAAGGGTACGGTATCATAGGTACCAGGTAACTGGTAACGTTTCCTATAGGTGTTACGGCACACCTTCGTTCCCCTAAGTTCCTTCACGCCCCCCAGCTTCTGCGCCCGAAAATTGTGGGTGCCTACAGTTAGTTGGGGAGGCCGATCGCTCTCATCGTCCAAACACACTAGATCCTTCAACGATTCAAAGTTAACAACCCGCCGATTCGCATGGTTGAGCGTAATACCCTTTGCCTTCACGATATATTTCATATCCTCCCCCACCCTCACCCGTACCCCATAAGTTTTAGGTCCTGTTGAGACAAAAGAGTCGGCGTATGCGTTGTCCCCATACTCATCCTTGATCTCATCAGTGAGCTCGCCGAGGAACTCCCAATAGCAGGCATGTATTCACCCTCCCTCTCTGTGAATATCACGCTATCTGTATCGGCATACAATACTCTCCGCCCAAGAGAATGCAATAGACCCCAAAGTTTTATGCGGGCGTAGGCTGTTGTGAAGCTGGCCACAGGTATGTTTGTAACCCTTGAGGTATCTGTGGCCAATTCAGTGTTGTTGTACTTTATTATGTAAGTATTACCTACATTCACGATCTCCATGACCTCTTTATCGGGAGCATTGGCATAATCCCAGACTTCACTATAACTTTGTGCCAAATGAATGTTCCCTTTGCCGGTATTCTGTGCAAATTTTCCCCATAGACTGTTTAGACACAACTTTGCACTAAAGCGCTTGCCAGGATTCTTTGCAATTTGGGCACGATCAAGTTGTATACCTTCGCGGTCGCGGTAACGTTGAATATAGGCAGACTTTTCATCTTCGGTATCAACTCCTCGCGGATACCCTGATGCCTCAACCTTATCCTTCAAAAATGCGTTTATATATGGTGTGAAAAGGTTGGGTAGCTTCTGAAACCTCCACACCTCATGTATCTTCAGTATTCTATACCCATGGCGTACGGCTAGGGCCAGCTCAGGACTTGTATATACGCCTCTGATCTTACGCTGGTGGGGTATATGGTTACAATTACCGTTATTCTCTTCCGCGCACTTCACGCACAGGGGAAACATGAGCTTGTGGTCGATAACGACGGGTAAGATCGGCATCCATAAATTGCGTGGGGGGAGTACGTCTACGAAAGAGAGCCCAAAGTAACGATCATTCAAATTTCTTGAAAATTCATTGATGGAGGGCAGGTTAGGTCCCACCAGTTTCTCAGGAGCGCCCACGGGGTACGGATTGTTCTTCATCACGTATGGGTATAAAGAACAGAAATCGTAGTAATGGAGCTTCACACCCTCCGTAGGTGGAAAGTATAGCCTGAATGGATTTGTACGTCCTCCAAACAAGCTATCACCACATTTGAGAGGATCCAGCACCATTGAACGCTTGATCGTGTTTATTTCCTCACGGTACACCTCGTCTGTCTCCATCCGTGCATCATATTCATGCTCCCACAAGACTTTGTGAGTGAACTGGGATCCTATAAGTTGATCGCGGGTGCGGGTCCATGCAAGACAGTCGGCAGGAGATCTACCGTGGATATCTCCGGCGATTCCGCACTCAGGACGGGGGCATCCATGCCACCAGCATCCGTTAAAGGAGTACACAGTCTTCACACCAGTGACACGGTTTTCACTTAACCCATCAACCCAAAAAAACGACCGTTAATCTTAATGGGTACTTCACCCGTGTTGCGGGCGTGCTTTATGTATACACCTGTCTGTTGCTGTAGGTGTATGAGCCAGTAAATAGCCTTGTGGCCGTAACTGCGGGGGTTGTTTCGGTGAATAATGGCTAAGGTGGCTTTAGGCATGAAGTTATTTTGAACACCGTAAAACATAATGACGCGATGGTGGTTGCGACTTGCAGCGGATCGCATTTGAAACGGCCTATGTACATCCTTCTAAAGGCCTGGAAACATACTCTAAGCACTCGCACATCATTCACGCAATAACGCTCACATTCATCAGCTATATTATAAGGATTACGTTCATTAAAACTGTTGTAGTATCGATCAAAGTCTTCACGTTCATCTACACTCATACAATCATAGTTAAAATAATGTTTGGGTGGTGGTGGGCCTACGTAGTTTAAAGTCTCGCTAGTGAGGAAAGTGTAAGGGAAATCCTTTTGAAACTTCAGCTGCTACCCCATCACCTTGGGTAGCTTTGCTAATTTACAAGGTGTGAATAATAAAGTGTCTTTAATTGTACATTAACCTCTTATTTGCATCTGTATTAATTTGTTGCCTCTTTTCAATGGGTCACCTGTAAATATCTCAGAGGATTCGTGCTCAAGCAACTCCTTATAAAGGAACTGCGTGTCAAACTTTGCACCGTTATGGGCGAGAATATACACAGTCATTTTCTTGAACGTGTCGGCTAACTTGACAATATAGGACACAAATAGTTTCACAGGACTATCGTGGACATTCTTTTTAAAAACGTTTGTCCGTTTACCGCATTTGGGGCACTCGTCACATTCGATCTCCATACACTCATCGCAGATAGTCTGGGTCACAAGTAAATGTGGAATTACCTCTTTGGTTTCAGCATTCGTATATGTTTCTATATCGCAGTATACAGTTATACAGGGTTTGCTTTTAGGCTTGGCGTCTTTCATTAACATACATGTTTTACTCCATCCGCCTTATATTCCTCCTGGCATGTAGGACAGTGAATTTCGTCACATTTGTGCTTAAATTTTCCCCAATTATTTATCCAGTGTGTGAAACACCACATTCACAGATTCTCATTTTCCTGCACGTGCCAATTGATTTATGGAGATCAAAACAGCTATTATTGAAAAATGTGCGTCTACACACATTACAATCCCTCTTCTCAGTTTCAACTACACGACTTTCACATTTGGAGCTTTTACACTGTTCACATACCATGTGACATTCTTTACAATGTTTCACTATATCATCCGCAAACTCGAGGCACCCCTTACACAAATCATGATGCCGTCCATATTTTCGACTTTTATCGTAACACGCGTAAAGGCACCTTATATTACGGATGGGGAGATACGTTGCTCCTGACAGACCTAAAATAAGTAGGGGCCTTGTACAATCTCTCACACAGCTTTTAAAAACATACACAGTCCTTCGATGATCATCCAGTCCAAACACACTATACGAACATTCATTTCCTGTTCTACCATTCTCAGCTCTTCAGGGCCCATATTACAGTCAAATTCAAGTTCACAGTCTACAGCTAGTTTACGGGCACGTTCCACGACCGTAGGCAGCCAAATTTTTTGAGCCCGTGTATTTTGTACAGTAAACATGCGAGCCAAGACTACTGCTATAAAGCCGCAACCACGATCGACGTTTATATGCCGTCTATAAATAGCTTGAGAATTGAGGTTAAGAGTCTACGGTATGGCACTATGACCCGCAACACGGAATACAAGATCAATATTTACCGTGAAGTTGTCCATATTGAAGGCTATACTACTTTGAGAGGCCTGCATTATACGTCCTAATATATATTCTACATCTTCAGCCGCCAAACGTCTAAATGGCACTACTACCCAATAATCATCTACGTCACCGTCATCTGACCCGAATCCGAAGGACAGACTCGTCCTGACTTCACGCTCGTCGCGGTTCTGAAGAGCAAACTCTACAATACGCTGTACAACCCGGCGTAGCCCGCGCTCAATTCCATTGCTATACATGGCTCTAGGGTCGACCCTGACTCTATACCGATTTCTAGTCAAGGCTGGGGTGGGGGCTGCGGAGCGCACCAACTCAAACGTTATATCATCCTCAACAGAACGACTCACCGCTGTGGAGGATGAACAAGAGTTTATATTGGATGATGTGGGATTGGTTGCGTAAGACGTTGAGGGTTGGGGATCTATTATTGCAGACTCAACAGAATTGGGGACAGCTGTGGAGGATGGACAAGGGGCTATATCGGCCAAAGATGCTGATGTGGGGTTGGCAGCGTAAGACGTTGAGGGCCTGGAGTCTATTATTGTAGACTCAACAGAACGGGGGGCAACTGTGGCGGATGAATAAGGTGATATATTGGCGGAAGGTGATGCTGGGGGGCTTGTTGCGTAAGACGTTGAGGGTTGGGGCTCTATTACTGGTGGTTGGCTAACAACAGGCGCGTATTTCGGTCGCTTTATACCTGACGTGGGGTTCTCTTCATCATACCTCCGCTTTGAACGTGCTACCGGTATCGCTGGTGAGGGTTCGTCGGCAGGGGAGGATTCTGTGATCACGACTACACTGTCGTCGGGGTCATCCTTAATGTCAATGATGGGGTGCTGTACCTCATCGTCATTCACGGTTCTGTGGGAGAAGAAAACAAAATATAAGGAACAGCACTCAAAATTTGTAATATTTTGTAAATGATCCACTTAGGAGTGTGACGTGTTAGAAATGAACTCTGTAGAAAAATTCAGGTTCACGAGCCCATCCACATGTATTATATCTGGACCTACAGGATGTGGTAAAACTGTGTTCATGCTTAAAATCATTAAAGAAAAGGGAGAGATGTTCTCGAAATTTGTGCATAAAGTTATATGGTGCTATTCGACGTATCAATCAGTGTTCAACGAGTACCAAGATGATATTTTGTTCCACAAAGGTGTATATGACGTTAATTCGTTAAAGGGAAATGAACATACAGTCATTGTAATTAACGATCTCATGTTGGAGATGGATAAAACGTTTGCCGAGACATTTACAGTATTGTCCCACCATCTTAACATAAGCGTGTTCTTCATCAATCAGAATCTATTTTTCAAAAATAGATACATGCGCGATGTGTCGTTAAATACACAATATCTAGTCTTATTCGCACAACGTAGAGATGTATCACAAATTGGGGTATTAGCCAATCAAATGTTTCCGAATCAGCGTAAGCAGTTTTTGGATTTTATAAAGAAGCTACAAGCACGCGTTACGGATATTTGCTTTGCGACCTTCATCCGCGAAACACGTTTCGGGTGCTTCTAAGAACGAATATATTTCCAAACGAGCCTGAAACGGTGTATATTCAAGAATGACAAAGAGACTAAAGAAATACCGTGAATTAATAAAAATCTATCATCAACTGCCCAGGGCAATGCAACAGATGTTTATTAAAAATATCGACTCCGACTTTTTAAAATGCATCTGTGAAATTTGTCTTAACGTTATAAATTGCAATGTATCAATGAAACCATCTCAGAAGGCTCGCCTACGCCGTTACAAGAACATAATACGTGCACTTGCTCGTAAAAGTCAAACTGTAGCGAAGAAAAAACGAATTATTGTGCAAAGAGGATTGTCATTCCTCCCCATCTTATTTTCAGTTTTGGGTCCTTTACTGATTAGATTAATATAATGAAGAAAGTGGTAGTGATTCTACACGAGATGTACGCTTCACTGCAAAGGAATCCAGACACGGATCTAGATCCCCGTAAAAGCAGACTTAAAAGAATGGAAAGCGAATTGCTAGCCCTATTAAACAGTTAAAAAACACCTGATGAGAAAAGAATCTTATACCAAGCAGCTCTGCAGAAATTTCTTCACGAGTACGAAAATTATAAGAACCCGACAGAGATTCCTGTGGTTATTTGGCACAGCACGGGGGACGATGGACATGGCGACATAGGACCGATACAGGCGAGATCATTGTGGAAGGATCAAAGGTACAGGGGTCGAATATCGTAGACATTGTCCATGATCTGGTGAGAAAGTGGGATAGGCCATCACCATCAGGATGGAAGCATATTAAAGCAAGACTACAACAAATAAATGTCCCTAAAACGTTGATAGGAAATCTGAACAGGTTAAAAGACTTGGAACATGCAACGCATGTGTCACAATTGAAGACGCCGTTACCCCCGGCGGTAACACCTTTGAAGAGGAGAAAGAAGAGGATAAACAACGGTCAACCCTACCCACGTGCCTCTAAAATACGCAAATGGCTAACGTATTAAGTAAACGCTATTATGACATTTCTAACCCAGCCTCCTACGGCGGCGTAGATAGACTGTACAGAAGTGTTTACGGAGTAGGAAAAAAAGATGTTGAAAGATTTTTGCGGGAGCAGGACGCTTATACGCTTCATAAGCCTGAGAAAAAGGTTTAAAACAGCCAAGACAACGGCTTCCTCGATTGATTCTATTTGGCAAGCAGATTTAACAGACATGCAAAGATATTCTGTGTATAACGATGGTTACCGTTACATTCTATTCATAATAGATGTATTCTCTAGATATCTGTGGCTAGTTCCTCTGAAAAATAAATCACCTGAAACAGTTGCTAAAGCCACCAAAACGCTAATGTTAAAAGAAAACAGGGTTCCTGGCTATTTTTGTACGGATATGGGGAAGGAATTTATAGGCCGTGCTTTTCAGAACATGTTGACAGAGTTTAATATCAGCTATTACACAACCAATTCTATACATAAGGCTTCTTTAGCTGAAAGAGTTCAACGTACCATAAAGGAACGCATGCACCGCTATTTTACACATAAAAACACATACAGATTTCTAGACATTCTGGAATCATTGCCATCATCCTACAACCGCTCACACCATCGCACGATTGGAACAACACCTAACGAAGTTTTAGAAAGGGGTACGCTCCCGAGAAGAGATGGATCACCAACACAACCACACTCGGCGCGTTCAAAATCAATAATTATGTAAGGCTGTCGCGTTCGGGAAATAAATTCGCAAAGGGTTTTGAGCAAGGATGGACACGTGAGATTTTTAAAGTTAGGGCTATGAGACCTAAAGGTGAGATAATGATGTATTACATTGAAGATTTGAATGGGGAAGAAATCTCAGGAGGCTTTTACCGCGAGGAATTGCAGAAAGTGGCATTTAATTTAGGAAAAGTTGTTTAAAATTTAGAAAATTTTAGGAAGCAAAGGTTCAAGACAGAGAAAAATGTACCTGCTGAAATGGCTAGGGTACCCAGAAAGCTTCAACACCTATATAAAAGCTGATGCAATAATGAAGCTTAAATAGTATGCAACATGGCTCCTAACCATTTCTACGTCACACTCCCGTCCTCCTCGTCCCTCTCTGTACACCCTAACAACACACTAGCCAACTTTGTATCAGAGCTCCATGGACCCATTGAATTGGGTCGTGATTCGTATGAGGTGGGGTTATGTGAACTCCAGTTAACCACCAAATTTTTAACTCTTGAAAAAGCACAGGTCATATTTCTGATCCTTAGAAGCACCGATGAATGCGAAAAATTAGGCATAATCTTAGACAATACTGTACGCTCAACCCTGTGCGGTGAGGGACGGTTCTATAGCATAAATGTTTCGTTAGGAATCGGGCATTATGATACAGCCATGGATATTGTGGAGGGTTTAAACAAGAGTCTTGAAAATTCGTACCTGACAAACGATTTACTTTTTGAAATCGTAAACATAGACACGCCCGCATGCACATTGAGGTTAAAATCAACGCTTAGTAAAAATATTAGAGATAAAGAGCTGTTCACAATTGCGGCTGAGGGCCGATATAGCGCAGCTTCCAAAGAGAGACATTTCACGAGGCACAACGTGACTTGTCCAGCTTAATGTTTCAATTGAAGATGGAGAAATTTGCTGAAAGCTCTCAGTCCCCAGACATGTGCTATATTTACAGTAATATAGTGGAGCACCAGTTTGTTGGGGATACCCAGGCACGCCTGCTGCGCATTGCCCACATCCCCAACCATAGAGGAAGGAGTTTGAGTATTACATATGACAGACCCCATTATGTGAATGTCGCAACTAATTTAATAACCAATATCTCAATATATATAAGAACGATTGAGGGTGAAAACTTCCCATTCGGTAACGGGAGCTTAACAGTGAAGCTACACTTTCGACGCACTGAGTTATAATGGATAGAAAGCCTTTCACCGTCTATCGAGGGGTGAGATACCAGCGCGGTAGTGGACTTGGGTCCATTTTTTCATCCATACTACGTACGGCTGTTCCTTTGCTGAAGAGGGGTGCCAGATACCTCGGAAGGAAAGCGCTACAATCAGGTCTTAACACTGCAGAAGACATATTGGCTGGGGCTAAACCTAAAGAAGCTCTAAAAAAACATTTAAAGCGTACACGGGACGAAATCATCAAAGATGCAAAGAGAAAAATGCGTGGTGGCGGGAAGAAGAAGAGGGCTGTCCGGAAGAAGGGGTCACGTGGTATTAAACGTAAAAGGATATCAAAAAAGAAGTGCTGTAAGCGAATGAAACCTATGGTTGACCACTTTTTTGACTGATATAAGCTAAGGACATTGATCTCATGAATCATAGTTTGTTTACTACTTGTCGAGAGAGGAGGCACTATTTCTAACTCGTCATGGCACGCTTCATCCACCCATGTAGTTCACAATGCTGTAAATCGGAGCTATCCCTTTTTGAGATGCCTCCAACTCAAGTTTCTATTGAGCACAGTGACTTTATTACAATTAACCCTTTAAACACAATTAGTTCCCCGAGTGCTCCTATAGAATTCGTGATACCCAGCTCAGGCCCTTACTTTTTTGATCCAAGCTGTGTGCACATGTACGCTAAGCTACGTATAGCCCATTCTGATGGAACGGACTGCGATGACAAATATGCTGTATACCCTGAAACAAACTTTCTGCACTCCATATTCAACCAGTGTGACGTATATTTAAATCAGGCCAACATATCGTCAGGCACGGGATACTATCATCTACGAGCCTATCTGGAAAATGTCCTCAACTTTTCCAAAGAAGCGAAGGCTACCTTTTTAAGTGCCGAGGGATATTATCAAACTAAAGACGAAAGTAGTATAAAGGACAAATTTAAAAATTCTAAAAAGAAGATATACGAGTGTTTTGGACGTCTGCACACAGATTTCACTTTCCAGGAGAAGTTGCTTGTCAACGGGGTGGATATGAAAATAAAGCTCACCCGCACGAGTCCTGAGATCTGCTTAAATCTGGATGCTGATCAAGAAGAGGAGCAAAGCCCGTTGTGGTTCACATTATGGAGACATACCTCCGCGTACGGCGAGTGAAATTAAGTTCACCAAAACAACTAGAAATTGAGAAAAATTTACTAAACGCTACAGTGAAATACCCTATTAACAGAGTACAAATCAAACTATATACGGTGCCTGCAGGGTTGGCGTCGAAGCAGATAGAAAACATCGCCCTGGGAAATCTTCCTAAAAGGATATTAATCGGAATGCAGGACCATGCTTCGGTGAATGGAAAATATAAAAAGAGTGCCTTTAAATTCGAGAATTTCGGACTTAAAAATATAACTCTATACGTTAATGGCATTGCTTTGGGTGGAACATTGGATACGGACTATTCATCAGACGCTGTGTTACCTCTTTGCGCGAGAGCCTATAGTAATCTGACCCATATTGCAGGTGATTGTGATGAGCTTGGTAATGGGGTAACGCAGAAAGAATTCATTGATCAATTTAACCTTTATCCGTTTGACATTACACCTGACTTATCTGCTAGCGTAAATACGCATTTAAGCCCACAACAGAGCGGAAACATCTCAGTGAGGTTGGAATTCACCAAGCCTATAGACGCGCCTATTAGTGTACTAGTATATCTCGAGTCGCAAGCCCTAATAGAAGTAGATAGATTTAGGAGCGTTATCACTGACTTTTAAAATGGATGCTAATACACTTCAGAGAGTAATGAATAGTGAACGAGTCACACGTTCCAAATTTATCGGCGTGTTTGCGAAGAATGAAACATTGAGTTTGCCAAGTACGCGAGAATGCGGTAGTCTTATTGTGAACACAGATGTCATCGGTAATGAAGGGATTCATTGGTTTGCAGTCTATTTTAAAAATAGACACCGCCTGTACTATTTTGATTCACTCGGTACTCAACCCTGGAGTGACCCTGTTATTGTAAAATTTCTCGCTCAGTTACATATTCCCGAAGTTGTATGGAACCCGTTTCGAATACAAGGATATTTTAGTAATACTTGTGGAATGTACTGCATTTCATTTCTCATGCATATGTCACGTGATAAAAAATTTATAAATTTTTTAAATTTATTCGACCCGTGTCACACTCAACGAAACGATGAAATGTATGCAGACAGATAAAAAGCCGTTTTCCAATTGTGCGTACTCGTTGTATAGTATAATGTTTTTGTTCGTGTGTATATTTGTAACGTTAGTTTGTGTATTCTGTAGTTTAAGATGGTTATTGTACTGATTTCTTTCATTTAAAAAATTGATGAAAATATATTGTCTTCTTCCCCCGAAAAAAATCGAAAAACACTTACATTATTTCGATGTGACATTCATTATGCTGACTGTGCGGGATATACTCCGTATTCAGGTCCATGACACGAGATTCTTCAAAAGATTGTATAACACGGGTCAAATCCTCATCGGACCTTAAAGGAGAAAGAATAATGTTCATATTGAATCTTTTTTAATAAAAACATATACAGAGTATACATATTGTAAGACAGACCCCATTATGTGAAGATATCTTTGGTTCGCTCAGAGAAGCTCATTTAAGAGGTAATTCCGAATAACATTTATAAAAAAACATGCAAAAGATTGCCATAAAAAATTGCAGTTTTAGCATAATGGTGAGTATCTAAATGAAGTATATGACGAGATACTACATCCCTCCATATATATGAAATCATCTTTCTGACAGTTTGTGAATAAAAATAAAAATAAAATTATAGACACTTACATTTCTATGGTAGTCCCTTGCGTCGGATCGTAAGGAGCTTCATTGCAAATATCATCAACGGTTCGCGTTGGAAATAATCCATCACGGTCAATCGCGTTAAAAAGATTAATTGCATTCAATGCTGCAGTGTCACCTTCTTGATACAAATCCGGAAAAGTGTAAAGTTCGTGATCCATGGCGGAGGGAATGTTTATTCACTGGCAGAGGGAATGTTTATTCACTGGCGAAAATAGCTACTGTTACTCCCAACTCAAAAATATTTCCTTTTATATGCACAATCACCAAGCTCCGCCCCTAAAGATCAAGAGCAGATGTTCGTAATGATTGGTTGTCAGTGTAACTGGGTGGAGCTATGATAAGTTTGTGTACCAATCGTAGTACCGATATAACGGGTCCATGCTTTGGACGACTAATGGCATCTTTTTATTCTCTCCATAGATTTAATGCTCGTATTACCCCTTGCATCCTCCGTCACGACAATATTTGTATCTATACTTGGTTTTCTCCAATCCATCCCTTTATGCAATATCCATCGCAACAACCATCTCTATAAAAGATTTCCAGAATGTGCATATTATTTTTTGCGCCCATGCTAAATTGAGTCTCAATTTTCGGTTGCAAGTTATTTTGCGCCCATACTAAATTGATCCTCAATTTTTCGGGTGCAAATTATTTGGCAACCATACTAAACACAGCTTTCCCAAGATTCCTGACTTGTGGATTTTTACTTCTCGCATAGATGTGTAAATAAATAACCACCCCGCCAGTGCTGAAGCTTAGTTCGAATTCCACGTTAAACTGTAGGTCTAAGGCAGAGTGAAAAGCTTAACCATTGTTACAATTCGGCGAGGAGTTAGTTATTATTATTATTACTACATAGAAAAATCTACATTGATATGCACATTGCAGCCACACTATTCCCGGATCAATAATCACTAATGTAATCGAGGGGATTTTATAATAAAGAAATTATAAATATATCCATTCCTTTATTTATTTAACAAAAAAAAAGAAAAGAATAAACAAAACTCTCTCTCTCTCTCTCTCTCTCTCTATATATATATATATATATATATATATATATATACACGAGATAGGTGTACGCCTGGTGTGAATGAATTCTGTATTTTAAATGAGTCTAGAGTTTCATTGGTACGTTTTATTTCCCATAACTGTGTACACGAGATAAGTGTACGTATGGTGTAAATGAACTCTGAAGCTATTCTTTTTTCATTACATACAAGGACAAGAACTACCACAATAAGTAATGCACCCAGTGCAATTTCTGCCCGCCCGTGCTGCAGTTTAGTTCGGTTTCCACGTTAAACTGTGGGTCTAAGGCGGAGTGAAAAGCTTGACCATTGCAATTCGGCGAAAAGGGAGAAAGTGTAAGGTGTGTAATGATATTTTTTCTGTTTCTGAAACACAAGGAAGGTTTGTCAAAAGAAAATAGACACAGTTGATGTGGTCAATACATCACTAAAGAAACTTAACTCTTTCATTTGAGAATAAAAAGTTATCTCTCCAATTTATCCCTTTGGTGAGAAAATTAAAAATACCGAAATTGATTCTTTATATATATATATATATATATATATATACTAGAAGATTTTTGTGCATCACCATGTTTTGCGCCCATACTAAACTCAGCTTTCGGACGCAAGTTATTTTGCGCCCATACTAAATTGAGTTTCAACTTTGATTAATTAATGTATTCGGTTTGACATCTCGCGTAGGCGTGTGGAAAAATTTTATTTAGTTATTGAATTTCTGCTTGGGTGGCTGATAAATGGGTATCCTAGGTATCCTACTGGTGGATTAGCCGGCGATTGAGAGAGCGGGGGGATGACATTTCTACCCGACCGGATTAATGTATTCTGTTTCCACGTTAAACTGTGGGTCTAAGGCGGAGTGAAAAGCTTAACCATTGCAATTCGGCGAAAAGGAGTTAGCTATCATTATTACTATTGTAATTTGTGCCACCCTATATATATATATATATATATATTGTGTGTGTGTGTGTGTGTGTGTGTGTGTGTGAATATTTCCATTCCTTTATTTATATTTTAAAAAAGAAAAGAATAAACAAAACTTTCTGTGTGTGTGTGTGTGTGTGTGTGTGTGTGTGTGTGTGTGTGTGTGTGTGTGTTAATTTTTGAAAAAATGTATAATAATAATAATAATAATAATATATCTTTCCAATTCAATAACAGATGTTATCTATGAATATGA
Organism: Bathynomus jamesi; assembly: GCA_023014485.1. Lineage (NCBI taxonomy): Eukaryota > Metazoa > Arthropoda > Malacostraca > Isopoda > Cirolanidae > Bathynomus > Bathynomus jamesi. The sequence continues at coordinate 183,034 of JAJOZX010003754.1, read as the reverse complement.
CACCATACAAATTATGTGTAAATAAAAATAACTAAGTTGATAAAATATAAAACATTTTTTTTTATATAAAAGGAAGACAAACGCATGGAGAGCGAAAAAGTTCAATCCAAATTCCTTCTCGCCAGTTTGTGGTTTTAAAAGTCCTCGGGCTGGACCTTTTTGCTGGATCTTTTGCTTACCTGCTCCTCTCGCTGTCGTCTGAACACAATGTAAACAAAACATTATTCTAAGAGTTAATATTGGGATTCGTTTTAATAACTGAAAGAAAGTAAATAGAACGGCGTTTAAATAATTAGTTTCTTATATTGTTAATATTGGTTTTAATAACTGATTCTCTTAAAAGGAGAAAATTCATTTGCTTTAAATTAATATACTTTTGGCATTTTTCTGATTTTCATTCACATAATATACACAGAGGTGTGTGTGTGTGTGTGTGTGTGTGTGTGTGTGTATAGATTTGAGAATGTTACTGGAACGATTTCTTTTGCTAATCCAATTGTTTAGTGAATTTTTTAATGTTAATATTGTTTTAATTCACTTTAAGGTCAAAATCCGTTTATATATATATATATATATATATATATATATATATATATATATATATAAGGAATGACAAAATTAAATAGACACAGTTAATATGATTCTTTCTAAATATATATATATATATATATATATATATATATATATATATATATATATATATACGGAGAAAGGCGAAATGGAAAGAATTCAAATACCGTCACAAAATGAGGCCGAAAACACACAGGCGACAAAGAGTGTAAAGCCAACACACAGCATAAGGGCAACGAAGGACACAAACACAACTAGCACAAATAGGACAAGACAAGAGGGCAGTCAAGTAAACGAAGTAAAACTGTCCCCAATAAGGAGCAAAAAACAAAAGCCAAGAGTAAATATGGGGAAGGAATTATATGCAGGTATTATATAAAATATAATTGCAGATTTAAAAGAGGACAATGTATATATGAACATCCCCCAATATGCAATTTCTTCTATAATAATGGTCATTGTAAATTTGGAGACGGATGTAAATTCTATCATCCGGACATTTGCAGAACTTACACAAAATACGGAACCTGCAAATTCGGGAATAAATGCTACTATCAACATCTCCCGACGGACTCAACGAACAAAGGAAAAAGTTTAAATGACAATAGGAATAAAAATAACAATAGGAACAACAATAGGAACACAATTAGCGAACAAGAAAATTTTTTCAACATCTCAGACACCTTACGAATGCTAAATGTCATCCACATGCAGTTGACACAGCTGGAAACCCCCGAGCCAAATCGCTACCGGGCAAGAAGCTACCAATACAAGTAGGAGGAAACGGATCTCTTTCGGAGGATCATAGAGCAAGGAATCAAGCGATATCGAAGGAAAACGAACTTGAAATGCACAAGGGGCAACGAAAAACAGAGAACATAAAAATTGTCCTGGCTAATATTCAAGGAATAAGACCAAACCAATCACTCAATAAGGTTTCGTACCTGAAAGGATTTATGGACGAAACAAGGGCGGACATCGCATGCCTCACAGAAACTCATCTTAAAGATTGCCAAGGAAATTGTGAAAACTGCGAACATTGTATTGATAAGAAAGAGATAAATATAGAGGGCTTCAACTTACTAAGAGCAGATAGAACGACGAGACGGAAAGGTGGCTGTGCTATATATGTACAGGAAGGTCATATGACAGAGACGATAATAAGTAAATCAAACAGCTATGTGGAACTACTAGCAGTGAAAATAGAAAAACTAAACTTGATAGTAATAGTCATCTATAGACCTCCAAGCACCCCAACCGAAAAATTCTCGGAGGCCATTGATGACATTAGAAAGCTAATAAAGGCCATAAACCCTCCATCCCCCAATATAATGATCTGCGGAGACTTTAACTTCCCATTTATAAAATACAAAAAGGTGAATAGGAATATATATATTCACGAGGACAAGGGGGGCACAAGAGAAGATCAGGAACAAGCAAAAATGTTGATGGCTCTCACAAACGAGTTTATGCTGACACAGGAGATAACAGAAAATACCAGAAAAAATAACTGCCTGGATCTGGTATTCACGAATAACACGAACTTGATTGCTGATATAAAAATAACCCCAACCATTATCTCAGACCACAACTTAATCGAGATATCAACAAATATGATGGCAGCATTAGAAGACAATACACATATTGTGGAAAGAAGTAAATTCGGGGCCTTTAACTTAAACTCGAAGACTATAAATTGGGAAGCAATCAGATCGCACATGGCCCAAATAGAATGTTGAACAATTTTCGAGAATAAAACAACTGAAGAAATGCTAACAACCTTGGTGGAAAAAACGCTGAGAATTTTAGAAAAATATGCTCCGAAATCACAGCCAAAAGGAAAGAGGAGCTGGCTAGAAAGGCAAAAGAGAAGACTATTCCGCAAAAGAAAGAGAGTGGAGGCGAAGTTAGGAAACTGCGGAGATAATGGCAGGAAAACAATAAAAGAAAAACTGGAGGGTATCGATAGGGAAATACAAGCACTGCTTAAGGACCATACAGAGAGGGAAGAGGAAAAGGCGGTAGAAGCAATAAAGGAAAATCCAAAATACTTCTATAGCTTTGCAAAAAGGAAAACAAAAACGCGCGCCGCTATTGGGCCCTTAAGGACGGGAAATAATGAACTAACCGACGATCCAAAAGAAATATCTGATACATTGAGAGCTCAATATGAATCAGTTTTCAGTACCCCAAAAAGTGACAAAACGATACCTGACATAAATGCATTCTTTGAAGAGGAATTGCAAGGAGAGTATATAACAGACTTTGAGTTTACACCAGAAGATGTAGCGAGATCTATAGGACAAATGAAACTACATTCAGCTGCAGGTCCGGACAATTGGAACGCATTATTGATTAAAAACTGTAAAAATGAAATAGCTACACCTTTATACTGGATATAAAGAAGATCCCTAGACACTGGGGAAATACCGAGCATCTTGAAAAGAGCAAACATTGTCCCTATATATAAAGGAGGGGACAGATCTCAAGCAAAGAACTATAGACCAGTGTCATTGACGTTCCACCTCACCAAAGTATTTGAAAGAATAGTTAGAGAGAAAATTTATGATTTCCTGGAGACACGGGAAAGGTTCAACGAAAATCAGCATGGATTCCGATCAGGTAGACCATGCCTATCACAACTAATAGAGCACTACAACAATATCCTAGATGCATTGGAAGGCAATGACAACTACGATGTTATATACACAGATTTTGCTAAAGCTTTCGATAAATGTGACCATGGTATAATAGCACATAAAATTAAAGATATGGGAATAACAGGCAAAGTGGGAAAATGGATTTACAACTTCCTTAGTGATCGTCTGCAGGTCGTCAAAATTCAAGGTATATCATCATCAGAATCGGAAGTACGCAGCTTAGTACCACAAGGGACAGTACTGGCCCTACTCCTGTTCATTATCATGCTAACAGACATAGACAGCGGAGTAAACAGCAATAGTATAGTAACATCCTTTGCAGACGATACAAAGATCAGCAGAAAAATCAGCGATGTACATGACGTGGAGGCCTTGCAGAGGGACACGAAAAATATACAAATGGTCAGAAGGCAACAACATGTCATTCAACGCCGAGAAATTTCAGCTCTTGAGATATGGTAGAAAAGAACTTAAACAGACTTAAACACAAAATCAGATAGCGGTAAATAAAGCAAAAAGAGTCGCCGGACAGGTTCTAAGAACGTTCAAGAGAAGGGACAGGACAGTAATGATTCCCCTGCTAAAAACACTGATTATACCAAAACTTGAATACTGCTCAGTTTTGACGTCCCCATATAAAAAGGAAGACACTAATAAACTAGAAGAAATGCAAAGGCATTTCACAGCCAAGATTGATGGCTGCAAAGAACTCAACTACTGGGAAAGACTACGTAAACTAAATCTGTACTCACTGGAAAGAAGAAGAGAGAGGTACATCATAATCTACATATGGAAAATGATCGAAAAACTGGTACCAAACCTAAAACTAAACCCAATTACCATTCAAACAACACTGGAAAATAGGAAAGGCAGAATGTGTAGTGTTCCCAAATTAAAAGCACGACAAGGGACCTCCTCAACCCTGAAGGAAAATAGCTTGGTTGTCAGGGGGCCAAGACTTTTCAACCAGCTTCCTAAGGACCTCAGAAACGTAACGGGGGTCAAAGTTGAAGTCTTCAAGAAAAGACTGGATGCCTGGCTCAGGACAGTACCAGATGAGCCGGGAGTGCCTGGCTATGTACGGTGGAGAGCGCAAGAAAGCATCTCGCTCCTCCACCAGGCCAGACCTAGAGGCGGGGCCACCAGCTTCACCTCCGTGTGAAGAGAGACCAACACACGAAACAACATAAGGTTCATAAGGTATATATATATAAAAGGTAAGGAGAAAGTTATTCAATTGTGTGTGTGTGTGTGTGTGTGTGTGTGTGTATTTCGTCTGAACTATTATTTTGAAGATTGTACGTATTATATTATTTTTTGGGCAGTAGAAGGCAAATTCTATTTATTTAATTAATAAACATTTTCTTATTATCAATTTCGATTTTCAAGAGAAAGTCTGTATGGTTTGGTAACGAATTAAAATAAATGGTGGTATGTAGCAACTCACCCTAATAATGTATACCTGTACAATTAAATTAAAAAATGGTATCTGGCAACTCAACCATCATCTATATAAGACCCGCTTGGCTTCGGAGCTGGCAGTTTGATGCGAACTTCGGTCGAATAAAGAACTCTCTCCTTCCTTTCTTAGGTTAAGACTTAGCTTAGTTTCCCTTTGGGGGGTAAGGACATCCCACCTTGTCCCCCCAAAGTCCTCCTCCGTCTATCCTTTCTCTCTTAGGCTAAGGCAACCCCTTTGGGGGGGAGGTCATCCTCCCTTCTCCCCCTTCAGGTGTATCCCTCCCCCCTTGGCTCCTTCTAAGCCAACTGGCTGATTAAGCCTGGCTGATTAGGAGTCTATAAGACAACGGCACTCGGCTGAAGTCTTAGTGTGCACTTGGCTCCTGCCAGGTGAACACCTCTCTTCCTTTCTCTCCTTCTCCTGTCTTTCTCTTGGGGGATAACGCCGCCTCCATGTTTCATGACCCCTTGTTGCACCTGAAGCATCCCCCACCCCCTTTGCAACATTGAGTTGTTGCATACCCCCCCCCCTTTGCAGCATTGAGTTGTTGCATACCCCACCCCCTTTGCAACATTGATGCACTCTACCTTTTTGCGGCTATACTACTAATTGCATCCACCAGATTCCTGTTCTAGCTTCTCTAAACTGGATACAGAATTTTTTGGTAATGAATTGAAATGATTAATATCGGCACATATACTATGAAAGTCTTTATCGATGAAAGCCATTTAACAGTAGTTTTCAAACAATTTCACTGAATACAGAATACGGGAATAAGGGGTTACTGCCCAGTTGAGCCGAGAATGGGAAAATCGACTGTTGAGATTGTATGCGGAGTTATTCGCAGGCCTCCTGTGTGCCGACTGTCGGCTGGCGTTTTCGTAGTTCTCATAGCTTCGAATGCTTCTTCACTAACAAGGTGAACTCCTTTGACCGAAGTATTCCGCGTCGGAGGAGTCTCTCCTTCTTTAATAATTAACTTCGCTCTAAGGAAGTAGGCAACTTTCCCGAATCTCCTCGCTTCTATGAGTTTAGGGAGCTTTCCTTTACGAATTTTACGTGTTTCCTCATATACGTCGTCATTGACGAAGATTTTTTATCCTTTCAGCTTTCTTCTGTTTTTTAGTATTAAATCTCTGTGAGTTTCATCCTCACATATTACTTTTATAGCTGAAGTAGGCGTCTTAGATTCAGTCGTGTCTTTAACTCTAGAATTTGCTTTTTGTGGTGGAATTTGTTTTTTTAATCTAAAAGCACTTTTGATCTTAATATTCCCCAAATTCAGTTTATCTTTTATTATGTCCTCCACCTTTTTCTTCGTTTCGCCCTTTGTTTCTCCATTCACTTCAGATACCCCATTATGATTAAGTTATTGGCACGTGAATTATCGTCTAGGCTATTTAATTTATTCCTAATTGAATCGTGCTCGTTTTTTATCATCTCCATGCTACGATTATTTTTAGTAAGCGAGTTTAGACTAGAGTTAAGATCCTTTATCTCGTCGTGTGCATACTGAATGCTCTTTTCGAGCTCTATATTTCTATATTCCAGTTTTGCATTGTCCCTCTTTAACAGTTCGTTATTATGTTGTACAACTTTAATACTGCCTCAAGGTCTTTGATTACACTATTACTTTTGTGCACTAAGTCAAAGAGGGAATTATACTTATTTGCTAGATCCTTCATTTCTAATTTCAGGGCGTTCACTTGACATGTGGAAGCCATTTTGAGCAATTTATGGTGTTAAAATTCACTCGTTCGTTCGTACGTTTAAAGGTCTCGTTCGTTCGGTTGTTTGTATACCCGTTACTTCAAAGTCACTGCTTGCCGTAGGACTATAAAGGCAGTGCCGAACGTCGCTAGAAAATTTTGAAGATATATTTTATGTAATATTACTAGTTAAGTATTACAGTTTATCTGATGAGATTGTAACTGCGTAACACAATGGTTCACTGACTTTGAACACTGTTAATTTTGATAGGAAGAAGAAGCACGAAACTGACAAACGTCACCGGCACAAACACACAAGCTGCCTAGAGAACAGAGATCTCCCAAGGAAAAGTCCACTTCATCCGTGGGAATGGCCTACTATACCTTGGCATAGGATCCATGTTGACTATGCATGTCCTATAAATAATACCTATTTCCTAGTCATGGTGGGCGCCTACTCTAAGTGGGTGGAAATTTTTCCAACCACTTCCACGACTTCAGGTGTTACTATTCGCTTACTCCGTTCGTGTTTCGTTCGATGGGGTTTACCCGTAGTCCTGGTTTCTGACAATGGTACTTATTTTACCAGTGAGGAATTTCGTTCTTTTGTCGACCTAAATGACATTAGACATGTCTGGTCTAATGTTTTTCACCCGTCTACTAACGGTCTCGCGGAAAACATGGTCCGTGCTTTCAAGTCGGCCTTGCGTCATTCTCGTGGGGAGGAAATGCAAGTGGTGTTGGATAAATTTTTGTTTAAATATCGACTAACACCTCACACAACGACGGGGGTGTCTCCATCTAAACTTATGATTGTATGATTGGCCGGGGAATTCGTTCAGTTTTCGATCTGTTACGTCCAAGCGAAACGTTACAACAACGAGTTTTACGCCATCAGGAAAAACAGAAGTTGTACCACGACACTAAAAAAGGGAGAGTTATAGAAGCGCAACCCAATGATCCAGTTATGATTCGCAACTATGGGGCTGGACGAAAATGGGTTCCTGCAACTATGCAGGAGAGAACGGGCCCCATTTCCTTCAAGTGCCAACTAGAAGATGGTCGTTCTATTAAACGCCATCAGGACCAGATATGGGAACGTGAATTGCAGGATGACCGGAGTCTTCCGGAAGAGAGAACCGATCCTCTGGAAAATGGTTCAATTCGCCCGCCCATGCAGGTTGCACCTATTCCTACTGTATCAACCCCGCTCTGCAGGTCGTCTAGGGTCTCACCCCCCTGACAGACTAAACTAGTAGGGGAGGAGTGAGGTGACGTGTGTGTGTGTGTGTGTGTATATATATGTATATAGTTTAAAGTCACTAAAGGAAAAAGTCACTAAAAGAAAGCTGAATGGCAACACAAAGGGATAAACGGAGCAACGCGGGCTGTTCGTTTGGTTTTGGCTGGACTAGAGCATGGTTATTCATATCTGACTAAATCGTTGATGCTAAGTTTAATTTGGTGATGTTTCTAAGGTGACAAATGGGGTAGGAAGTTGTCAATAAATAATAATAGTTAGGGGTAATGTCTATAGCTTCTAAATTAGTAAAGTCAGAGAGTTTAGGTAGACTGCTTTGTGGGACGCAGGAAATCTATGGTAGGCCCTAAAGGATATCTAATTCAACGCACCGGTAAGTGCCTTTGTTGTTGTTTAGAAACCTAGTAACTTAGCGGGGTCACTAACCCCAAGTTAAACTCGTTTTATACCAATGACTGGGTGGATGAAACCATTTGGTTGCTCACCAGAGTTATTCAGTGTGATAGAGCGTGCTTGGTAGTATTGATACACACTACCAATTAACCAACAAACAAAAAAGACGCTGGTGGAAAAAGCCGGAGCAAAGGACTTGCATCACGAGCGGCATGGCAAGCGGGAAGGCTTGAAACAGAAAACCATCACTACCAGCAAGTGCGCTCAGAAATTAAACAACTAGAAGAAAGACTCCAATAGGAAATCAGGCGTGACTAAGGAGACCAAGACTTATCTAATAACACTCAGTAAGTGAACAATTGTATTTCAAAACCCCAGTTTAGTGATAACGTCTAAACTATTTCCAGTTAAATTAGGCCTACATTGTGGTCTAAGACCTAGCATCAACTCATAGCTTAACAAAGGCTAACTCTACCCGCTCTGAACAATTTCAGGAATCTCTAGGCTGACCCCTACAAGGCTAGGCTTAACCTACTCTTCAGTTCGACTGGATATATTAGGGGTGGGTTAATTGGGGACCAATTCATACAGAGCATTTTTCACACCTAGTATTATTAAATAAGTCCTGGGCTCCTCAGCCAGGCTTGGTTTGTTTGGGAGTAGTCCTTCTATTTGTTTAATTTAGGTGAGTGCACTTTATAAAGCTGGATTTCTTTCTTCCATTTCAAGCCCCCCGTTTGCCATGCCGCTGTTACCGCATGTTCTTTTTTCCTCCCTTTCCTCCAGTTTTTTTTCGTTGGTTGGTTGATTGGTAATGTCATTGTATCAGTACTACCAAGTACATTTTATCATACAGTATATAAATACTAGTGTGGAGATTAACTCTGGTCAGCCAGGGCCGCATTTAGGGGGTGGCGCACCGGGCAAATGTGCAAGACCCCGTGCCCGATGGGCCCCGCACATTTCAATTGAAAAAATTAAACGTCACGTATTTGCCATCTGCGACGAGTTTTACTTTTTCCGGCAGGCGGAATGGCATCAGGCATTCTAATATCCGCTTTGATGGTGTTTAATTTGTTGTTCTTGTTAGTGTTACTCATTTCTAATGTTGTTACTAACTTATTTCTTGTTGTTTCTGTTGCAGATTCATGATTTATGTTCTTATTGTTGGCATTGTAATACGTACAACATGGAAACGAGCCGTGACCGGGATGGGAGGAGGAAATATAAACCGTAATATAAAGCGTAAGGATAAGAAGCGCAGAGAAGAGTTTCTTGCGACGGTGCCGAAACTGACTAATTGGATTAAATCATCAGCAACTAAGTCAGCCCCTTCAGCAGGCCCACCAGCTGCCTCCGCTACTTCAGCAGCTGCGTTTTCAGAAGACGCGTCTACGTCAGTGCGTTCAGCAAGCCCAACAGCTGCCTCCACTACTTCAGCAGCTGCATTTTCAGGAGACTCGTCTACGTCAACCCCTTCAGCAGGCCCACCAGTTGCCTCCGCTACATCAGCAGCTGCGTCTTCAGAAGACCCGTCTACGTCAGTACGTTCAGCAGGCCCACCAGCTTCAGGACATGCAATTAATGACATTGGTTTGTAGCCACAAGTGCTGACCGATGACTTTAGAGAGTTCTGGATAGAGCGGGGAACATCAGATTGCCGAAATTATGAGAGCGACTTCAGTAATTCTTCAACTACTGAAAGTGGTACAACACGCCGATGTACGAAGACATTATTTATTAAGAAACATAGCCTGACGAATGAGAGGATTGAGGTGTCATGGCTGTGCTATTCTGAGTCCACAGGCTGTGTTTACTGTTTTGTCTGTAAATTAATGTCGATGGCGGACAGCAAGTTGACAATCGGGTTCAATGACTGGAAGCATGGTAGACAATCGGTCGAAGCACACGGAAAATGTGAGCAACATATGGAGTCGATGAGATATTTGTTGGTTAGAAAGTTTGTCTCCGGCCGTGTTGATTCGAAACTGGTGAACCAGTTTGAAAAGGAGTGCAACTACAGGCAGGAAGTTTGGCGGCGCTGTGTCGACGTTATCAAGTATATCACGTCACGAGGACTAGCAATTCGTGGACACGACTCCCGTTTCTGTTCACCAAACAACGGCAACTATTACGGAATTTTGGAACTTTTAAGTAAATATGACAGTTTTCTAGCTGCGCATATAAGCGAGCATGTCAACAAAGGTAACGGACACATCTCGTATCTCTCTCATTTCATGTGCGAGGAACTCATACTGTTGATGGCCGATAAAGTACTTCAGACGATTATCCGAGAAATCCAGCAGTCAAAATACTACGCTCTATCCGTCGACTCTACGCCTGATGTTTCCCACACCGATCAACTGTGCTTCACCGTCCGATATGTGGTTGAGTCTGGGTCCGTCGAGCGATTTCTACAGTTCATACCTATGAACAAACATACAGGGAAAGGAATCGCCGACGTGGTCCTCAACTTTCTGGAGACGCATAGCATTCGAATTGGAGACTGCAGAGGACAGTCTTATGATAACGCAAGCAATATGGCAGGGAAATACAACGGCGTAAAGAGCCACATCAAGTCAAAATCTCCGTATGCTGAGTTTGTGCCATGCATGTGCCACTCACTAAATCTTGTGGGTAAATCAGCAGAGGACAGTTGCACAGCAGCCGTTGAATTGTTTATGCTCATTCAGAATGTCTACACGTTTCTCGTCTCCTCGACATACCGATGGCGTCCACATGTAGAGGTTCTCAATAGTAGTTCCCGTAGTGAGAAACTAAAGGTCGACAAAGGTCTCTCCGATACCCGCTGGTCAGCCAGATCAGATGCCGTCCAATCTTTAACCGAAGGCTACGCCGAGAATATCGTGGTACTTACTGGATGAGCTAGCAGCAGATACCAGCCAAACTGCGGAAGCCAGGATCGAAGCCAGGGGATTGTCTAAACAGCTTCAACAACTCGAAACAGCCATTTTATTGGTTTTATGGAACACTATTCTCGAACGATTTCAAAAAACGAATGCATCTCTGCAAAACCAAGGAATGTCGTTAGACCCAGCCACCCTCTTGCTGAAATCACTACTGCAATTTGTTGAAGATCTCAGATCAAGATTTGACGAATTCGAGGACCAGGGCATCAGAAAGTGTGGTCATCGAGTATACAAGGAATCGACTCAACGACTCAACGACTCAATCGACTCAATGACTCATGACGAAATCGGAACTGCCGAAGATACGAACCTGACACCAAGAGATTCATTTCGGACCACTGCATTTCTACAGATAATTGATAAACTGTGTACCACTCTGAACACTCGTCTAGAAGCGTACGTTGTCCTGCAGAAAAGATTTGGATTTTTGTATTTCCTTCTAGTCCTGAACATCGACAGTCTTCGACGGTCAGCTGAACATCTAGTAGAATGTTATCCGGCTGATCTGGAGAAAGAGCTGGTAACAGAAGTTGTGTAGTTCGCTGCCCTAATGAAACTCACCGAAAGTGAAACAGAATCCCAGACGGAACGTGAAGACATGTGCAACAGATTTTATCGGCATATGAACACAAACGAACTGAAAGGAACATTCCCAAACATGGAAATAGCAATGAGAATATACCTGTGTATGTTTGTCACGAACTGTTCTGGTGAACGTTCATTCTCGAAACTCAAACTGATCAAAAATTACCTTCGCTCCACAATGGGCCAGGAGCGCCTTTCGTCCCTGGCGCTGTTAAGTATAGAGCATGAGGTGTTGCAGTCGGTGAGTTTCTTGGACACAACCACGCAGTTTTCCAAACAAAAAGCCAGGAAGCGTCCTATGTAATATTCATTACAAATCTACACTCTATCTACAGTACAGTAAGCTGTACAGTTTAGTTGTTTATTAAGTGCATTACAACTGTGTACCTGTTTATTAAGTGCATTACAATAACTGTGTAGATGTTTATTAAGTGCATTACAACTGTGTAGCCTACTAGTGTAGCTGTATACACTGTATGTGTACACAGTTAAGTTATAGTTGTTATTTTATTTATTTGTCGGGTTCAAAATCCCAGCTGAGCCGTGAACGGCCAAATTCTAAAGGGCCAGTTCTATCTGAAGCCCAAGTTAAGCTAAATTAAAACTTACGGATTTGAGATCCTATTAGGTCCTACCTCAGGGTAACCTCAGGGTTGCTGACTCGATGCGGGCCTACTTTAGACCTTTGTTACATGAATTTTAATGTAAACAAAAAGGGTACTATTTATGGTCTTCTTTCTCAACCTTGCAACAACAACGCAACCTGGACTATTGCACGGTGCAACAATCTTGTATCTAAACAACCAAACTGAATTGCAAGAGAGCTCTCTAATCTCTATCAGACCACACCCTGTACGTACGACATCCCACAAACGAGTAGAAAAGACGCGCAGCGCCCCAAAATGATGCCACCAGCGTCCCAAACACTGATGCCACAAGAGCCCAAAACTGCTAGCTCTTATTAAGTGAATTTTTCACTAACCTTACAATTATGAGATGGATTATATACACCTTAACTTAATATATACAAGCAATGCTGCATCAATCAGCTTAGTCATCATATCGCCTTGGGACAACAATGGTTCTTCCTCTTCTAGATTTTCTAACACTCCCCACCGAAGAGGCATTGTTGTCGTTACCTTCCGCAAGGTTAGCCAAGCCTTCTCCATGAGGCTGTAACTCAAATGTTTCATCTTGACTATCTGTGTTTTTGCTGATTTCTAAAGCATAGAGTTTTTGTATAGGTCTCTTTAACTTTCCTCCTGAAGTCTTTACCAGTGCAGACCTAACTAAATTGTCTTTGCCAACAAACAACTCTTCAATTATGCCAAGCTTCCAGCATTGCCTTGGTCTTTCATCCCCAATCATTACCACTTCTCCCACCTTGATACAATTTGCATTGGAGCCCTTTACCTTGCCTGATGGGTAATAATTGAGTTCTGGCAAGTATTCCATCTGCCACCTCTTCCATAACTGATCTTGTAGCTCTTCAAGGTACCTGAACCGTCTGGTTAACTCTCCTTGAGTGCTCTGGATAGGCTGCAAGTCTTCTGGCACACTGGGGCTTGATGTTAATCGTTTACCACAAAGAAAATGATTTGGTGTCAATGGCTTAGCTAAAAGTTTCTTTAATGGACACTTTACACTTCTCACTAGCCTTTCCCAAAATCCTCCCCACCATGGTGCTCTCTCAACAATAAACTCCCACTGTACCCCTTGGTGTGAAAAGTAGGATTGGAATCCTTCCTCTTTTAGCAAGGACCAAATTTCTTGGAGTTCCTTTGCAGCCTTTTTGAAGGTTTTTGCATTATCCGATATGATTTTATTTGGGAAACCCCTTCTGTTCACAAACCTTTTAAAGGCCAAAAGAAATACATCACTACTTAAGTTGCTTACCAACTTCAAATGGATTGCTCTGGTGGTAGCATAGGTGAAAAGACATATATAACCTTTGTTAGACTCCCGTCGCTCATACACATAGACTGGCCCTGCAAAGTCTACTCCCACTACATCAAATGGGGCAGTATAGACACACCGTTACCTTGGAAGTGGAGCCACCTTTTCATAATAAGGCTTTGCACTCCAACGCTTGCAAACCACACATTTATGCAAGACCTTTTTCACTACTTGTCTAATTTTGGGAATCCAAAATTGTTGTCTAATCTCTATTATTACTTCTGTAACTCCCGCATGTAACAGCTTATGATGAGTATCCAGGATCAAAAGGCCCACAAAGTGCCCCCCAGAAGGTAGCAAAATTGGATGTCTTTTCTCCTCTGGAAGCCCAGAAAACTGTAGTCTACCTCCTACTCTCAATAAATCCTGATCCAAAAACACATCCAAACCCTTGAGCGCAGAATGTGTTGGTAGAACCTGTAATGGATGGCTGGTGAGCAATTCTCTCTCTTCACCAAATTTTTCCTTCCGCATATATACCCCCGAGTATTTCCTGGCTTGCTGAATCTCATTACTGTTCAGAATTCCTTCCCTTCTTGTTTCTCCCTTAATGTTGTTGGTTGGTAAATCTATATACCCATGCTGTCACTCTTAACAATCTTTTCAGACTGCTAATGTCCTCAAGCCTCAATATGGGGTCCTGCTGCATAACTTGACAACTGTTCACAGCGCATTTTCTCACCTCACTCACCCATGCTTCTTCAGCCTGGCATTCTCCTACAACGGGCTGATTAGAAGGCCAGTTTTCACTTCCAAGTTTTAGCCACTCTGGCCCATTCCACCACAAACTTCACTGTGAAAGATCTTTCACTGAAATTCCTCGTGTTGGTAAATCAGCGGGGTTTTGGATGCCTGGACAATGCTTCCATTGCTTGGGATCTGTGTGCGCTTGAATTTCCTCCACCCTATTGGCAACAAATGGTTTCCATTTCCTTGCCTGACTTCTTAACCAGTGCCAAACTATAGTGGAGTCTGTCCAATAATAGCTTGGAATTTCATAGAGGGCCAAAGACTTTCGCACTGTAATTGCAAGCCGACTAGCAATAACGGCACCCATCAATTCCAACCTTGGAACAGAAAGCCTTTTCAAAGGTGCTACTCTACTCTTTGCAGCAACCAACCTGCAACTTACTTCCTCTTGCAATGCGCCTCTTATATAAATACAAGTTGCATAGGCTTCCTCACTTGCATCACAAAAGATGTGCAGCTCCAAATTGTCTGGACTATTGTTCAACTCTCCAAAGTACCATCTTGGGATTTCAATGTCTCCAAGATGTGCCAATTCTTTGAACCAATATTTCCACTTACCACCATATGATCAGGTAACTCTTGGTCCCAACCAAGTCCAATTTCCCAGAGGCTCTGAAACCAAATTTTTGACTTTATCACAAATGGAGCCAGGAATCCAAGAGGATCAAAGACCTTTGAAGCCAAACTAAGAGCTGTACGTTTTGTCCACCTTGTCTCATTCTCAGCCAGCTCTACTAAAGATTTCCCATTGAAGGTAAACAAATCATCATCTTGCTGCCAAACAATGCCTAGCACCTTTGCGTCTATTGCCCACAACTCCTTAATACCAGAATCCTCAATACTTTCTGCTGCATCAGGTACTACACAGGAATGACTCATAAACTCTTGTAATTGCGAATGATTGGTCTGCCATTTTCTAAGCTCCATGCCAGCCTCCCTCATTATAGCTCTAGCCTCCATGAATATCTGTTTAGCCATTTCTGTATTATCCACGGAACACAGCAAATCATCAACATAAAAATTTTTCCTTATGTGTTCAATAGTGTTAGGATAGACTTCAGAATATTTCTTAAAATGGTACTGCATAGTAGCTGCCAACAGAAATGGACTAGAGCTGAGGCCAAACAACACTGACTTCATTCTATATGCTTGAACCTTAGGTTCATTTTCCAACAAGTCTTTCGTATCCACCCACAGATACCTTACTGCATCTCTGTCCTCTGGTTTTAACTTTATCCGCAAAAAGGCTTGCTTCACATCTGCAGTCAATGCTACTCTACCAAACCTGAATCTCAGTAACAAGGAAAATAAATCTGCATTTAAATTTGGCCCAGCATCCAAACAGTCATTCAAGGACACACCACCTTTGTCCTTGGCTGAGCCATCAAAAACTACCCTCAGTTTGGTGGTAGTTTTGTCTCGCCGTACCACTGCATGGTGTGGCAGATAATGTGCCTCCTGGCTCACCAGCTCACCTTGCACCCTTTCAGCATAGCCCTCCCTTACATAACTTAGGATGGCCTCATCGTATTCAATTAACAACTCATTTTTTCTTAGCCTGTACAATGAAGTCTCCAACCTCCGATTAGCTAGCTGAAGGTTTGAACCGGGTTTGCAAGAATCCTTCCATGGTAGGCCAACTTCATAGCAACCATCTCTAAACCCAATCCCTTTTTCAAATTGCTCTAAAACATCATTGTTCACTGTACTTGCCTGGTTGTCCTTTATGCCAATAGATTCAAGTTCCCAAAACGCTTTCAAATGCCTTTCCAGACCATGGCTGTTCTCCTCAATCTTAACAAAAAGAGCCTTAACTTCCATTTCATTGCAATAACTACCATGTAGCATCCAGCCTAGCTTACTTTCAATAGCTACCGGGCCTTGAGATGTACGGACAATATTACCAGTGATGAAGTCCCAATAATAGTCAGCTCCAATCAAAAGACTAATATCTTCTGTTCCCTCAAACTTATTATTGCCCAAATTAATTCCTTTAACTTGCAATTCTTGGACACATGCCATATCTAAACAAGTAGTGACTGGAGCACAAAGTTCCTCAATCTCTACAGCTTGGACCTTGATAGTGGGACTTTGCGGTAACAACCCTTTAACCAGAACTTCTACCTTCTTAAATTTGGTTCGGTTTTGAACGGAACCCCCAAACCCAGAAATTCTTAAATTTTCCCTCTTAAGTTCTTTAAACTTCAATTTTCTGGAAATTCTGGTCTTAATAAAACTACACTGGCTACCACTATCAAACAACACTCTTACAGTAGCTTCTCCCTCATTCCCAATTAATAAGGCTGCAGTTGTTTGCAATAATCCCCCTTTACTTTTACTCCCTTGCATAGCAGTGGCATGTGCCACTGATGTCTCTACTTCTGGGGTAGGCCTACTAGAGTGTTTTCACACAATAATGGCTGATGCCTACCATGACATTTTTTGCACAAAATTTTAAACTTACAAAACCTTGCTCTATGACCTTTCAAAAAACATTTAAAACATGCTGTGGACTTAGTTACCCTGTCCTTTCTCTCCTCAAAGGGTAAGGCCTCAGCCACCTCACATTTATATGACTTGTGGTTGCCTTCGCAAAATATGCATTCCTTGATTCCCTTTAATTTATTCTCAGAGGAGGCATGTAGAGCTGACACTGTACCTGGGCTATTCCTTTTTGTGGAAACTTTGGTGCTGTGCCTGCCTTTGTCCCCTTGTTTACCATCCCACTGTGCAAACTCAACTCCCTCTCGTCTTGCTAATTCTGTGCCTAAAAGACTTAACATCTGCTGAAGGGGGATGTACACATGTTCTGCAGAGTGTCCCCTACTTAATTCAAGCAAAATTGAGCTAGGCAATTTAGACTCCAGTGTAGGAACCAACATTATACCATACTTTTCCATTCCTACACCCAAGTTGTCCAGGGACCTAGTTCTAATTTCAAATTCATCATATAACTGCCGTAACTCCTTGACACTATTAGGATTATTAACAGGAGGTATAGCTAAAAGTGCACGGAGGTGGCTTTTAATTAAGATCTCTGGCTTACCAAACCGTTTCTTTAATATATCCCAAGCCACATTATAATTAGCCTCTGTTAATGCTAATCCTGCTATAGTCTTTGCTGCCTCCCCTTCCAAGAGGGACCGCAAATAATTAAACTTCTCCACGGCACTTAACACTTGACTAGAATGAACTGCTGATTGAAAACTGTCTGCCCATCCTTGCCATTCCTGAATACTCCCAGAAAATGTTTTGAGTACAAGCCTCGGTAATTGAACTACAGATCTGTTAACCTTAACTTCACAAACATCATTTGTTGAGTGTTGTGTTTCATTATTAGACCTGGTCTCTAACTGTACTGAGCTACTAAACTCTTTTGCTCGGAGGCCTACGTTAATTATATCATCAATAATCTCTTCAAAGTAAATTATGTTATTTTCTATTTCATCCTCTTCTATAAGAGCCTCAATTTTAACATTTACCTCACTTAGAGCAACCTTTTTAGTTTCTAATATGGAAAGCTGCGCAGTCACTAAGCGTAAATCCTCTTGCTCTATGGCAGAATCTATAGTGGCAATGACCTTTGTAATTAGACCTTTGTAGGCGCTTCTCCTTTTTATAAATTTGTTCAATTCAGATGCACTCATCTTCAATGCAAACAACAATTGGGCTCAATGCCAAATGAGCTGAATTGGCAGAAATACTTAACCAACTGATCAAACGCAAATTTTACTTTCAAATAAACTGAATTGCTAGGTGGGGTACTAACCAACACCAGTATGGAATACCAATTTTCCACCCAAGTAACTGGCGCACTGGTCTGCAACCTTCGCCTACGAATAAAACCCAAATTAACCAAACTGGTAAATGTAGGCCAAAAACAACGACAGACAAGTGGCCAAGTTTCGCAATTGGGCAACCAAACTTTCTACCCTGGGACCTTAATTCAATAATAACCCAAAATTAACCAAACCGGTAAAATGTAGGCCAAAAAACGACAGACGACTGGCCAAGTTTCGCAATTGGGCGACCAAACTTTCTACCCTGGGACCTTAATTCAATAATAACCCAAAATTAACCAAACCGGTAAAATGTAGGCCAAAACAACGACAGACGACTGGCCAAGTTTCGCAATTGGGCGACCAAACTTTTACCCTGGGACCTTAATTCAATAATACTCAACCCGTCTAGGCCTAACTTGGGCTACAATTTGCACAATCAGAACTTTGCCGAAAAATAGTCACTGACTCAGTCTTGGGGTAGAATCCGGTTCTGAAGGACCATGTTATTTTTTTATTTGTCGGGTTCAAAATCCCAGCTGAGCCGTGAACGGCCAAATTCTAAAGGGCCAGTTCTACCTAAGCCCAAGTTAAGCTAAATTAAAACTTACGGATTTGAGATCCTATTAGGTCCTACCTCAGGGTAACCTCAGGGTTGCTGACTCGATGCGGGCCTACCTTAGACCTTTGTTACATGAATTTAAGTAAACAAAAAGGGTACTATTTATGGTCTTCTTTCTCAACCTTGCAACAACAACGCAACCTGGACTATTGCACGGTGCAACAATCTTGTATCTAAACAACCAAACTGAATTGCAAGAGAGCTCTCTACAAGACCACACCCTGTACGTACGACATCCCACAAACGAGTAGAAAACGCGCAGCGCCCCAAAATGATGCCACCAGCGTCCCAAACACTGATGCCACAAGAGCCCAAAAATGCTAGCTCTAAATTAAGTGAATTTTTCACTAACCTTACAATTATGAGATGGATATATATACACCTTAACTTAATATATACAAGCAATGCTGCATCAATCAGCTTAGTCATCATATCGCCTTGGGACAACAATGGTTCTTCCTCTTCTAGATTTTCTAACAATAGTCTTTAATATTACATTAATAAGCCGAATGGCTTCCGCTTGTGTTTTGTGTGTTTTAAAAAAATATATCTGTTATGTGCATTACAAAATATTGTCATTCATTAACACACTAAAATAATACATCCCGAGAAATAGTTTGCCCAAGGCCCCACACACTGTAAATGCGCCCCTGTGGTCAGCAACCGATTGGTTTCATCCACCCAGTCATTGACATCAGTGGCGGTCCTAGCTTACATGACGCCCTGGGCGAACCTCACCTTCAGCGCCCCCCCCCCCCTGTTCGCCAACACACACACATTCGAATCCCCCCAAAATAAAGGACAGACATAACTCTTTCACAAAATAACTTTTTATTGGACTAATTGTTGGAACTTCAGAACCAAAACAAAGACTCAAATTTCTGAATTTTACAAATCCTTCATCACGTAAATAGAATAACTCACTTAAGAGAATGTAATTATGATACTATGAACAGGAAAAATACAAATTAAATTGCACAACTGCCATAAATAAACTATTTTTATTTATTTCTTTATTTATTTATTCTTATTTTTATTTTTATTTTTTTTGCAGGCGCTCATGCCGCCCCTCCACAAATGCCGCCCTGTGCGGCTGCCCATATTGCCCATATGAGGAACCGCCACTGATTGACATAAAAGGAGTGTAATAATTGTTACATTAACTACCTACCTACTCAGTGGACGATTTTCGTTACCTCCCGACTAGTCACAGTTACCCATAATATATTGCTTGGCAATGTTGCTACGAGTTGCTTGTTCCTTGAAATGGGAGTATGTGCGGAATAACGCTCACTGTGAAAAAAAATATTAAAATTTTCATCTTCCACTTAAACTGTAACTACTGTACAAGTGTCTTGTGCGTTGATTGATTAATATTGTGTGTGTGTGTGTGTTCCAGAAGTGTTTGTACTATCATATAATAGTATATATGAAAATGTAAAAATAATATATCAATATACTTTATATAATATATTAAACCAAAACTTTGAAAGTATATTGCATATTATAAATAGTTTCCCATATCAAATTTGATCTCGGCAATGCGTTTTCTTTGAAACTATAATATTGTCAAAGAAAATGGTATTTTATTATAAACTCTAACAATAAAATTCTTTGTAAACCAATGCATAAAACTTCATCAACACTTTTTATCACAAATTTGCCTTCAGGGAGGATCGAACTCCCGACCTCTGGTTTACTAGACCAGCGCTCTAGCCACTGAGCTATGAAGGCGTTAGATACCATCCTGCATTTATGAAATTTTTCGTTTATTAACACATTTTTTGAATTATTTTTTATCTGATACATTTAGAAAATAATATTGTTTTAAATCTACTTACAGTATGAGAAAAGCTTTTACAGTATCGCGATTGTTTTTACAGTCATAAAGATTAACAATAATAATAATATTATTACTATTATAATAATAATAGTAATAACAGTAATAATAGTAATAATAATATTATTACTATTATTATTATAACGTACTTTCAAAGCATTATTAATTTACAAGAATGTACGGTAAACATTTTAATCGAGGGGTATCCTTCCTTATTTGCTCTTTCAAAAACTTTATTTATTTATTTATTTATTAAATTTTCAATTTATTATTATTTTTTTAAATAGTTTTCCGAGAAATGAGTGCGTACATTTTTTTATTTTCATTATCATGAATTTTACTGTATTTTTATTTATAATAGAATGGCCCTTTCATAACAAAATTCGTTTTCGGACTGGTCATCCATAATAATAAGAATAACAACAACAACAACAATAATAATAATAATAATAATAATAACAACAATAATAATAATAATAAAAACAATAATAAAAATAATAAATAAATAAATAAACTTCCCCATCCGGTTTCCTATTCCAACAACAACAACAACAATAAAAATGGAGAACAAAGGAAATGCTAAGAGCGTCCAAAGGAAGAAAACACGTGTCTTTCCCACTCCAAGTTCAAGGGGAGACTCTTCTAAGAAATAATAAATAAACGAATATAGGTGAAGACTTTAAAAATATATTAATATTAAGGCAGATTACAGCTAATAATTTAACGATAAATAGAAAGAAGTCATTGGCAGTATTTCGACTAAATCGTGTGACGTATTTAATTTTTTAATATTAAAAAGATTCACGTATAACTTTAACCTAAAACTAAAGACATTTTAATTATCACTTAATATAAATGGTGCTATTGAATCTATAAAGACATTTTTATAATTTATTTAACATTCCATTAAACTTTATTCAAACCCTGATTTTTACAGTCAAACAAGCATCACTAATACTGCTGTAAATTGCGTTTCTGTATTTGCCTACATATTATTTGAATACAAATTGGATAACGTTTGTTTTGTTTTCAGAAAAATGTCTCTTTCCATTTGTCAGGAAACAGACATATATATATATATATATATATATATATATATGGAAAACTGATGAGTGGGTAGTTGGGAGGTAACGAAAATGGTTCACTGAGTAGGTAGGTAGTTAATCTAACAATTATTAAATTCCTTTTATGTCAATAACTGGGTGGATGAAACTAATTGGTTGCTCACCAGAGTTATTCTCCACACTAGTATTTATATACTGTGTGAGAAGAGCGTGCTCGGTAATATATACATTACCGCTCAACCAACCGAGGAAAAAACCAAGGCAACGCTGGTGGAAAAAGCCCCGCGAAGAGGAGAACAAAGGAGAACGAAAACGAGGAACGGGGCGAGAGGACGCAATAGGGGGAAGGGAGGAGAACAGACACCGAAGAAAGATCCCCACCAGCAAGTACGCTCTCGACAATTAAACAGGAAGGAGAAAAGAGACTCTCTAATAACTAGCAGTAAGTGACTAATTGTGTTTTTAACCCAGGTTTACATAGATTCATTAAATTAAGCTGGGTCAGACAACTTAGGCCTACATTGTGGCCTAAGACCCAGCATCAACTCATAGCTTAACAAAGGTGAAGGTAGATTGCCCTAACCTAATTTGGTGAGGAATCCTACTGTGGACCTCAATTTATCTGCCCGCTCTGGACCATTTCCGGAATCTCTAGGCCAGCGGTCGGGAACCTATGGCTCGCGAGCCAGATCTGGCTCTTTTGATGACTGCATCTGGCTCGCAGATAAATCTTAGCTGACATTTCTTAACACGATAAGTAATGAGTAATTCCTTCCTTTTTTAGGCTACGGCCACACACGACGATATTTGCCGTCCAAAGTGTACGATAAATATCACGCTCCTAACCACGGCCTTGGCTCCTCCCACTCAGTGACGTAGGATTCTTGTGATTGGCTGTCTTGTGCGTGACGTTACTGATATTCATATACAGTCAGTCGCTTTTCAGCAGTGGTAGTGGGTGGTAGTGCTATTTTATGCAGAGCAAACCCTTTTGACGAAGATGGCGAAAAGAAAAAGGGATGAGGAGTACCGTACATTTCAGGACGAATGGACAGAGGAATTCGCCTTTGTAGAAAGAGCAGGTACTGCAGTGTGTCTAATATGTATTGATAAAATTTCATCGATGAAACGGTCAAATATAAAGCGGCACTTCGACACACGCCATGCTACATTTGCATCGAAATATCCAGCGGGAGACAGCAGAAGAAGGCATGTCAAGAGCTACTGCGCAGAGTGCAAACCAGTCAACAGCAACTCAGTGTATGGACCCGACAAGGTAACTGGAATTCGGCTAGCTTTGCTGGTTCTTTAGCAATAGTGAGGAACGGAAAGCCATTCACAGATGGCGAGTATGCCAAAACATTCATGCTTGATGTGGCCAATGAACTTTTTGACGACTTTTCAGATAAAGACAAGATAATCAAACGAATAAAAGACATGCCCCTGTCAGCAAAAACTGTTCACGATCGTACCATCATGATGGCAAATCAAGTGGCGGAAACACAAGTGAAGGACATAAATGCAGCGTCATACTTTTCCCTCGCTTTGGATGAGTCAACAGACGTAAGCCATTTATCCCAGTTCAGTGTGATTGCAAGGTATGCCGTCGGTGACACACTGCGTGAGGAAAGTCTTGCTGTTTTGCCAATGAAAGGGACAACAAGAGGGGAGGATTTATTCAAGTCTTTCATGGAGTTCGCTAAAGAGAACAATCTACCGATGGATAAACTTATTTCAGTGTGTACTGATGGTGCTCCGTGTATGGTGGGGAGCAACAAAGGATTTGTAGCGCTTCTTCGTGAACATGAAAATAGACCCATCCTAAGTTTTCATTGCATTCTACATCAGGAGGCGCTTTGTGCTCGAACGTGTGGCGAGCAGTTTGGTGAGGTGATGTCGCTGGTGATTAAGGTGGTCAACTTTATTGTTGCTCGAGCTTTAAATGATCGCCAGTTTAAAACACTGCTGGATGAAGTTGGAAATAATTACCCCGGTCTGCTTATGCACAGCAATGTGCGTTGGTTGTCAAGAGGGAAGGTTCTCAGCCGTGTTGCGGCTTGCCTGAGCGAAATCCGAACTTTCCTTGAAATGAAAGGCGTCAAGCATCCTGAGCTAGCTAACACTGAGTGGCTCCTGAAGTTTTACTACCTCGTGGACATGACTGAACATCTGAATCAACTCAACGTGAAAATGCAAGGCATTGGAAATACAGTCTTATCCCTTCAACAAGCAGTGTGTGCATTTGAAAACAAGCTGAAACTCTTTATCGGGGATATTGAAACAGGTCGTTTACTACACTTTGAAAGACTGGGACAATTTAAAGATGCGTGCACAGCAAATGACCCCGCTCAACATTGTGATCTCCAGCAGCTAGCTGGCTTCACATCTAATCTCCTGCAATCATTCAAAGCACGCTTTGTAGAATTTCGTGAGCGCACTCGTCTTTTTAAGTTCATCACTCATCCACACGAGTGTGCAGTGGACAAAGCCGACCTGAGTTACATCCCTGATGTCTCCATAAGAGATTTTGAGGTAGAAGTTGCTGACCTGAAAGCCTCAGACATGTGGGTGAATAAATTCAAGTCATTGAACGAAGATTTGGAAGGACTTGCGCGTCAGCGAGCAGAGCTGTCGAGTAAACACAAGTGGACAGAAATGAAAAGACTTCAATCCGAAGACCAGCTGATTTTCAAAACTTGGAACGCGCTTCCAGTCGCATACCACACACTGCAGCGTGTGAGTATTGCCGTGTTGACCATGTTTGGCTCTACATATGCATGTGAGCAGTCGTTCTCACATCTGAAAAACATCAAAACCAACCTACGGTCACGTTTAACGGATGGAAGCCTCAATGCCTGCATGAAGTTTAACCTGACCAACTATCAACCAGACTACAAAGCCATCAGCAAAACCATGCAGCACCAGAAGTCACATTAGTCATATTGGTAAGAAGTATTGAATTTATTATTGGTTAGCTTCAGTATAACGTTATTAAAAAGAATAAATTCAGATAATTATTATACTCTAAATTTTTTGGTCTTACTTAAAAAATGCACGCATTTAGTTGTATTCAGTGTTAAAAAATATTATAGGGCTCTCACGGAAATACATTTAAAAATATTTGACTTTCATGGCTCTCTCAGCCAAAAAGGTTCCCGACCCCTGCTCTAGGCTGACCCCTCTAGGCTAGACTTGATCTACTCTATAGTTAGACTGGAGATATAAGGGGTGGGTTAATTGTGGACCAATTCATACAGAGCATTTTTCGCATTGGTGGTCCGTGTGTGAGGAATTTACAAACCTTAACCTTACTTAACAAAAATTGCAGAATTAGGCTAAATGGTCTACCCTAAGCCTAAGCCTAAGCCTAACCTAATCAAGCCTAATTAGGTCTACAACCTAGGGCCTAACTAGGAAACATTTACATTTAAGGAGTCTCATTCTCTTATAAGCTTAGACCTGAGTGACACATAAGTACTTGGGGGGGATTAAACCAAATTTAAACTTGACTGTTTTGTCTGTGCTCTCTCTTCTCTGGTAATTTCTTCTTGTCCTCTATTTCATTACGATCCCCAGTTAAACAATTTTGACTTAAACATGGACAGTGCGGAATTGAAAAAGTTAAAAAAGAAAAGGGGGGCAAAGTTGGGAGCTGTTACAAAGGCTGTGAACACTTTTAACAATATTACACAACCAGGTAAGGAAGATTTAGAGTGTGTAATTCTTAAATTGGAAACTAAAAAGAAGGAAATAATAGCCATTAATGAGAGTATTTCAGAGTTAGTTGAATCCGAAATGGCTGAAGAACAATTGATAGACCTTTACGCTGATAATGATGATCAGGTAATCTCTGTTATTTTATTTATTTGTCGGGTTCGAAATCCCAGCTGAGCCGTGAACGGCCAAATTCTAAAGGGCAAGTTCTACCTAAAGCCCAAGTTAAGCTAAATTAAAACTTACGGATTTGAGATCCTATTAGGTCCTACCTCAGGGTAACCTCAGGGTTGCTGACTCGATGCGGGCCTACCTTAGACCTTAAATTACATGAACTTAAAAAGTAAACAAAAGGGTACTATTTGTGGTCTTCTTTCTGAACCTTGCAACAACAACGCAACCTGGACTATTGCACGATGCAACAATCATGTATCTAAACAACCAAACTGAATTGCAAGAGAGCTCTCTATCAAACCACACCTTTACGTACGACCTTCCACAAACGAGTAGAAAAGACGCGCAGCGTCTCAAAATGATGCCAACAGTGTGACCAAACAATGATGCCACAAGAGCTCAAAAATGCTAGCTCTAAATTAATTTAATTTTTCACTAACCTTACAATTATGAGATGGATATATATACACACCTTAACTTAATATATATACAAGCAATGCTGCATCAATCAGCTTAGTCATCGTATCGCCTTGGGACAACAATGGCTCTTCCTCTTCTAGATTTTCTAACACTCCCCCCGAAGAGGCATTGTTGTCATTACCTTCTGCAAGGTTAGCCAAGCCTTCTTCATGAGGCTGTAACTCAAATGTTTCATCTTGACTATCTGTGTTTTTGCTGATTTCTAAAGCATAGAGTTTTTTGTATAGGTCTCTTTAACTTTCCTCCTGAAGTCTTTACCAGTGCAGACCTAACTAAATTGTCTTTGCCAACAAACAACTCTTCAATTATGCCAAGCTTCCAGCATTGCCTTGGTCTTTCATCCCCAATCATTACCACTTCTCCCACCTTGATACAATTTGCATTGGAGCCCTTTACCTTGCCTGATGGGTAATAATTGAGTTCTGGCAAGTATTCCATCTGCCACCTCTTCCATAACTGATCTTGTAGCTCTTCAAGGTACCTGAACCGTCTGGTTAACTCTCCTTGAGTGCTCTGGATGGGCTACAAGTCTTCTGGCACACTGGGGTTTGATGTTAATCGTTTACCACAAAGAAAATGATTTGGTGTCAATGGCTCTGCATCCTGCCTACTGTTGTAAACAAAAGTGATAGGCCTACTGTTCACCATTGCTTCTACTTCACATAAAACAGTAGAGAATTCTTCTTTGCTCAAATGAGCATTAGCTAAAAGTTTCTTTAATGGACACTTTACACTTCTCACTAGCCTTTCCCAAAATCCTCCCCACCATGGTGCTCTCTCAACAATAAACTCCCACTGTACCCCTTGGTGTGAAAAGTAGGATTGGAATCCTTCCTCTTTTAGCAAGGACCAAATTTCTTGTAGTTCCTTTGCAGCCTTTTTGAAGGTTTTTGCATTATCCGATATGATTTTATTTGGGAAACCCCTTCTGTTCACAAACCTTTTAAAGGCCAAAAGAAATACATCACTACTTAAGTTGCTTACCAACTCCAAATGGATTGCTCTGGTGGTAGCACAGGTGAAAAGATATATATAACCTTTGTTAGACTCCCCTCGCTCATACACATAGACTGGCCCTGCAAAGTCTACTCCCACTACATCAAATGGGGCAGTATAGACACACCGTTCTCTTGGAAGTGGAGCCACCTTTTCATAATAAGGCTTTGCACTCCAACGCTTGCAAACCACACATTTATGCAAGACCTTTTTCACTACTTGTCTAATTTTGAGAATCCAAAATTGTTGTCTAATCTCTATTATCACTTCTCTAACTCCAGCATGTAACAGCTTATGATGAGTATCCAGGATCAAAAGGTCCACAAAGTGCCCCCCAGAAGGTAGCAAAATTGGATGTCTTTTCTCCTCTGGAAGCCCAGAAAACTGTAGTCTACCTCCTACTCTCAATAAATCCTGATCCAAAAACACATCCAAACCCTTGAGCGCAGAATGTGTTGGTAGAACCTGTAATGGATGGCTGGTGAGCAATTCTCTCTCTTCACCAAATTTTTTCTTCTGCATATATACCACCCAGTATTTCCTGGCTTGCTGAATCTCATTACTGTTCAGAATTCCTTCCCTTCTTGTTTCTCCCTTAATGTTGTTGGTAAATCTATATACCCATGCTGTCACTCTTAACAATCTTTTCAGACTGCTAATGTCCTCAAGCCTCAATATGGGGTCCTGCTGCATAACTTGACAACTGTTCACAGCGCATTTTCTCACCTCACTCACCCATGCTTCTTCAGCCTGGCATTCTCCTACAATAGGCTGATTAGAAGGCCAGTTTTCACTTCCAAGTTTTAGCCACTCTGGCCCATTCCACCACAAACTTGATTGTGAAAGATCTTTCACCGAAATTCCTCGTGTTGGTAAATCAGCGGGGTTTTGGATGCCTGGACAATGCTTCCATTGCTTGGGATCTGTGTGCGCTTGAATTTCCTCCACCCTATTGGCAACAAATGGTTTCCATTTCCTTGCCTGACTTCTTAACCAGTGCCAAACTATAGTGGAGTCTGTCCAATAATAGCTTGGAATTTCATAGAGGGCCAAAGACTTTCGCACTGTAATTGCAAGCCGACTAGCAATAACGGCACCCATCAATTCCAACCTTGGAACCGAAAGCCTTTTCAAAGGTGCTACTCTACTCTTTGCCGCAACCAACCTGCAACTTACTTCTTCTTGCAATGCGCCTCTTATATAAATACAAGTTGCATAGGCTTCCTCACTTGCATCACAAAAGATGTGCAGCTCCAAATTGTCTGGACTATTGTTCAACTCTCCAAAGTACCATCTTGGGATTTCATTGTCTCCAAGATGTGCCAATTCTTTGAACCAATATTTCCACCTTACCACCATATGATCAGGTAACTCTTGGTCCCAACCAAGTCCAATTTCCCAGAGGCTCTGAAACCAAATTTTTGACTTTATCACAAATGGAGCCAGGAATCCAAGAGGATCAAAGACCTTCGAAGCCAAACTAAGAGCTGTACGTTTTGTCCACCTTGTCTCATTCTCGGCCAGCTCTACTAAAGATTTCCCATTGAAGGTAAACAAATCATCATCTTGCTGCCAAACGATGCCTAGCACCTTTGCGTCTATTGCCCACAACTCCTTAATACCAGAATCCTCAATACTTTCTGCTGCATCAGGTACTACAGAGGAATGACTCATAAACTCTTGTAATTGCGAATGATTGGTCTGCCATTTTCTGAGCTCCATGCCAGCCTCCCTCATTATAGCTCTAGCCTCCATGAATATCTGTTTAGCCATTTCTGTATTATCCACGGAACATAGCAAATCATCAACATAAAAATTTTTCCTTATGTGTTCAATAGTGTTAGGATAGACTTCAGAATATTTCTTAAAATGGTACTGCATAGTAGCTGCCAACAGAAATGGACTGGAGCTGAGGCCAAACAACACTGACTTCATTCTATATGCTTGAACCTTAGGTTCATTTTCCAACAAGTCTTTCGTATCCACCCACAGATACCTTACTGCATCTCTGTCCTCTGGTTTTAACTTTCCGCAAAAAGGCTTGCTTCACATCTGCAGTCAATGCTACTCTACCAAACCTGAATCTCAGTAACAAGGAAAATAAATCTGCATTTAAATTTGGCCCAGCATCCAAACAGTCATTCAAGGACACACCACCTTTGTCCTTGGCTGAGCCATCAAAAACTACCCTCAGTTTGGTGGTAGTTTTGTCTCGCCGTACCACTGCATGGTGTGGCAGATAATGTGCCTCCTGGCTCACCAGCTCACCTTGCACCTTTTCAGCATAGCCCTCCCTTACATAACTTAGGATGGCCTCATCGTATTCAATTAACAACTCCTCATTTTTTCTTAGCCTGTACAATGAAGTCTCCAACCTCCGATTAGCTAGCTGAAGGTTTGAACCGGGTTTGCAAGAATCCTTCCATGGTAGGCCAACTTCATAGCAACCATCTCTAAACCCAATCCCTTTTTCAAAGTGCTCTAAAACATCATTGTTCACTGTACTTGCCTGGTTGTCCTTTATACCAATAGATTCAAGTTCCCAAAACGCTTTCAAATGCCTTTCCAGACCATGGCTGTTCTCCTCAATCTTAACAAAGAGAGCCTTAACTTCCATTTCATTGCAATAACTACCATGTAGCATCCAGCCTAGCTTACTTTCAATAGCTACTGGGCCTTGAGATGTACGGACAATATTACCAGTGATGAAGTCCCAATAATAGTCAGCTCCAATCAAAAGACTAATATCTTCTGTTCCCTCAAACTTATTATTGCCCAAATTAATTCCTTTAACTTGCAATTCTTGGACACATGCCATATCTAAACAAGTAGTGACTGGAGCACAAAGTTCCTCAATCTCTACAGCTTGGACCTTGATAGTGGGACTTTGCGGTAACAACCCTTTAACCAGAACTTCTACCTTCTTAAATTTGGTTCGGTTTTGAACGGAACCCCCAAACCCAGAAATTCTTAAATTTTCCCTCTTAAGTTCTTTAAACTTCAATTTGGAAATTCTGGTCTTAATAAAACTACACTGGCTACCACTATCAAACAACACTCTTACAGTAGCTTCTCCCTCATTCCCAATTAATAAGGCTGCAGTTGTTTGCAATAATCCCCCTTTACTTTTACTCCCTTGCATAGCAGTGGCATGTGCCACTGATGTCTCTACTTCTGGGGTAGGCCTACTAAGAGTGTTTTCACACAATAATGGCTGATGCCTACCATGACATTTTTTGCACAAAATTTTAAACTTACAAAACCTTGCTCTATGACCTTTCAAAAAACATTTAAAACATGCTGTGGACTTAGTTACCCTGTCCTTTCTCTCCTCAAAGGGTAAGGCCTCAGCCACCTCACATTTATATGACTTGTGGTTGCCTTCGCAAAATATACATTCCTTGATTCCCTTTAATTTATTCTCAGAGGAGGCATGTAGAGCTGACACTGTACCTGGGCTATTCCTTTTTGTGGAAACTTTGGTGCTGTGCCTGCCTTTGTCCTCTTGTTTACCATCCCACTGTGCAAACTCAACTCCCTCTCGTCTTGCTAATTCTGTGCCTAAAAGACTTAACATCTGCTGAAGGGGGATGTACACATGTTCTGCAGAGTGTCCCCTACTTAATTCAAGCAAAATTGAGCTAGGCAATTTAGACTCCAGTGTAGGAACCAACATTATACCATACTTTTCCATTCCTACACCCAAGTTGTCCAGGGACCTAGTTCTAATTTCAAATTCATCATATAACTGCCGTAACTCCTTGACACTATTAGGATTATTAACAGGAGGTATAGTTAAAAGAGCACGGAGGTGGCTTTTAATTAAGATCTCTGGCTTACCAAACCGTTTCTTTAATATATCCCAAGCCACATTATAATTAGCCTCTGTTAATGCTAATCCTGCTATAGTCTTTGCTGCCTCCCCTTCCAAGAGGGACCGCAAATAATTAAACTTCTCCACGGCACTTAACACTTGACTAGAATGAACTGCTGATTGAAAACTGTCTGCCCATCCTTGCCATTCCTGAATACTCCCAGAAAATGTTTTGAGTACAAGCCTCGGTAATTGAACTACAGATCTGTTAACCTTAACTTCACAAGCATCATTTGTTGAGTGTTGTGTTTCATTATTAGACCTGGTCTCTAACTGTACTGAGCTGCTAAACTCTTTTGCTCGGAGGCCTACGTTAATCATATCATCAATAATCTCTTCAAAGTAAATTATGTTATTTTCTATTTCATCCTCTTCTATAAGAGCCTCAATTTTAACATTTACCTCACTTAGAGCAACCTTTTTAGTTTCTAATATGGCAAGCTTCGCAGTCACTAAGCGTAAATCCTCTTGCTCTATGGCAGAATCTATAGTGGCAATGACCTTTGTAATTAGACCTTTGTAGGCACTTCTCCTTTTTATAAATTTGTTCAATTCAGATGCACTCATCTTCAATGTAAACAACCCTTGGGCTCAATACCAAATGAGCTGAATTGGCAGAAATACTTAACCAAACTGATCAAACGCAAATTTTACTTTCAAATAAACTGAATTGCTGAGTGGGGTACTAACCAAACACCAGTATGGAATACCAAATTTTCCACCCCAGGACCTTAATTCAATAATGACCCAAAATTAACCAAACCGGAAAAAATATAGGCCAAAAAACGACCGACAACTGGCCAAGTTTCGCAATTGGGCGACCAAACTTTACCCTGGGACCTTAATTCAATAATAACCCAAATTAACCAAACCGGAAAAAAGTAGGCCAAAAAACGACAGACGACTGGCCAAGTTTCGCAATTGGGCGACCAAACTTTACCCTGGGACCTTAATTCAATAATAACCCAAAATTAACCAAACCGGAAAAAAAGTAGGCCAAAAAACGACAGACGACTGGCCAAGTTTCGCAATTGGGCGACCAAACTTTTTACCCTGGGACCTTAACTCAATAATAACCCAAAATTAACCAAACCGGAAAAAAGGTAGGCCAAAAAACGACAGACGACTGGCCAAGTTTCGCAATTGGGCGACCAAACTTTTTACCCTGGGACCTTAACTCAATAATAACCCAAAATTAACCAAACCGGAAAAAAGGTAGGCCAAAAAACGACAGACGACTGGCCAGTTTCGCAATGGGCGACCAAACTTTTTACCCTGGGACCTTAACTCAATAATACTCAACCCGTCTAGGCCTAACTTGGGATACAATTTGCACAATCAGAACTTTGCCGAAAAATGGTCACTGACTCAGTCTTGGGGTAGAAATCCGGTTCTGAAGGACCATGTTATTTATTTATTTGTCGGGTTCGAAATCCCAGCTGAGCCGTGAACGGCCAAATTCTAAAGGGCAAGTTCTACCTAAAGCCCAAGTTAAGCTAAATTAAAACTTACGGATTTGAGATCCTATTAGGTCCTACCTCAGGGTAACCTCAGGGTTGCTGACTCGATGCGGGCCTACCTTAGACCTTAAATTACATGAACTTAAAAGTAAACAAAAGGGTACTATTTGTGGTCTTCTTTCTGAACCTTGCAACAACAACGCAAACCTGGACTATTGCACGATGCAACAATCATGTATCTAAACAACCAAACTGAATTGCAAGAGAGCTCTCTATCAAACCACACCTTTACGTACGACCTTCCACAAACGAGTAGAAAAGACGCGCAGCGTCTCAAAATGATGCCAACAGTGTGACCAAACAATGATGCCACAAGAGCTCAAAAATGCTAGCTCTAAATTAATTTAATTTTTCACTAACCTTACAATTATGAGATGGATATATATACACACCTTAACTTAATATATATACAAGCAATGCTGCATCAATCAGCTTAGTCATCGTATCGCCTTGGGACAACAATGGCTCTTCCTCTTCTAGATTTTCTAACAATCTCAATTGAACAGCAAATAAGGAGACTACGGTCTCGTTTGACTGACTTAACACCAAATAAACCTAATTCTGATTTTAATCAAAGTAGAGCTAACCTTCAACAAAATTTAAGTGGCATGCTAAATCCTGAGTCACAAGAATTGAGGGCTCAGTTACCCATTTTGCTAGTACCAACATTTGAAGGGGACACGGTACAATTCCCATCTTTCATTGACAAATTTGAGAGTTTAATAGGTAATAAACCTTATATTTCAACTGTTGAAAAGTTTAGCTACTTAACTAGTTTCCTTAAAGGCCCAGCCTATAACCTGATAGCCTATTTACCAGCCGTAGGGAATTCATATGAAGTAGCTATTGATCTCTTAAAACGTAATTACATTAATAAAGATGAGATTGTATATGAATTATCTCAACAAATTTTTGATTTTGCACCCATAAAAGATAACCATAGTGATATGGAAAATTTTTATACAAAATTAGAAGCTATTATAGGACAACTAGTTAGCAATGAGATAGATATTAAAGCTTCATCTTGGATT
Organism: Bathynomus jamesi; assembly: GCA_023014485.1. Taxonomy (NCBI): domain Eukaryota; kingdom Metazoa; phylum Arthropoda; class Malacostraca; order Isopoda; family Cirolanidae; genus Bathynomus; species Bathynomus jamesi. The sequence goes on along the minus strand of JAJOZX010003754.1, from coordinate 149,664 downwards.
ATACAAGGCATAGTTCTTAGGTGCCTTCCTTTGAGGGTTAAAGATATTTTAATTCTAAAGACGGGAGAAAATTATCCTAATCTTGAAGATATAGAAAACATTTCCCCAATATCCTAACTAATTACAAATTGAGAGATTTCCAACACAAAATAAGACCCAGACTATGGATAAACCAAAGACTGTTCCCAGAGACCAACTAGCTACAGCCAAACAGACAAAACTTGATAGTGTAGAATCAAATGTGACCAACTGTAATACACGAACACCTACATTACAGAACTTTAATGTAACTGCTGCCTCAACTTACACACTACATTGCAAATTTTGTGCAAGTAATGAACACAGTAGTACTGGGTGTGACAAATATTCAGACTTTAACCAAAGAGCTAAAAGATGTGAACAGTTGAACCTATGTAAAAAGTGTACTGGCCAGGGACATTATAAGAAAGACTGTAAATCTAGGTTAAGATTCAAGTGTAAGTTTTGTAAAAGTTTACGACATGTCTCATCAATGTGTGATTCACCAAAGTGTCCAAACAATAGTACTCAAACTCAAAAGATACCTCCCCAAACAAAGGTAATCAAGAAAATGCCACTTTCATGGGACATTCTGTTTGTTCAAACAACGTAACAAAAACACTGAGATTCTTTTACCAACTATTACTTTGGACTTAGTGAATAGTGAGGGTAGCACCACTCCAGTGAGATGTCTTATAGACTGTTGTTCTCAACAAACATTTGTTTCACAAAATGTAGTTAATAAATTGGGTTTGACACCAAACCCGAATGAACAAAAACTCAATATTGCATCCTTTGTTAAGGATAACTCGGACAAAAATAGCTATAAGACAATTGACCTGGAACTACATTTAGAAAATAAATTAGAGAAAATTGAAGCAGTTATTATTTCTAAAGTAGGACAAAACAAACTGGTTATACCCAAACTAGAACAAACCATAAATCATTTGGGAAAACACTACAAAATAGCTGATAGACATATCACTAACAACACAGTAGCTAACATTGAAATGTTAATGGGGCAGATTATATTAATCTTATTCATAAGGGCATAGTGAAGATAGGTAATGGTATAGCTATTCAGACTCCATCAGGGATAGCCCCTTTGGGTGACCTATCCAAATACAACCTAGACCTAAACCAAAACAGTTCATGACCAACAAATACTATGTGCCTCAACTCAGTCCTACATAACACCTGTAAGAATAGCAACACTTTGAATAATATTATCTCAACTGAGAACATTAATTCATCATTATCAAATGAAACTTTGGATGAGGCAATTCAAACTTTATGGTTGCTAGAATCTGTGGGTATACATGACACAAATCAAACTTCAGAAGATCAGTTAATGGTAGAAAGATTTGAAGACACCATTCAGTGCAAAGACAATAGTTATTTTATTGAGTTACCTTGGAAAATAAATTGTCCAACTTTAAGAGACAATCTCAAAGTAGCTAAAGGACATTTTATAAAGTAATGAAAAAACTCAAACAAGATAATAATATTAAAAATATAATGATGTCTTCAAAGAACAGCTACAGAAAGGCTTCATTGAAGAAGTAACAAATAACCCTTTTAAAAAAGATGGTTGTCATTATTTAACCCACAGGGGGTTTATCGACAAGATGCCCCAACAACAAAACTCAGAGTAGTATATAACTGTAGCCTCAAAGACAGTGATAAACACAGTTTGAATGATTGCCTGATTGAGGGTCCTAATCTCATTTCTGACCTTGTGAAGATCTTACTGAGGTTCAGGTTAGATAAATATGCCGTACAAAGTGACATTTCAAAGGCATTTTTGAGAATAAATCTTAAAAATGAATATGATAAGAACCAACTTAGGTTCTTATGGTTCAAGGATCCATTTGATTTGAATAAAGGGTTCATAACCTATAGATTTAATGTTGTGTTGTTTGGAGCCAATTGCTCACCTAGCCTATTAGCATTGACAATTGGACATCATTTAACCAGTTTAATAACTCTTTAACATTGAACTTCCTTAAGGAACATTTTTACGTAGACAATCTAATAGGCTCAACAACAACAAAATCTGAATTATCTGAAGTCTATGAACACTCTCAAAACATTATGCAACAAGGTAACTTTGAACTTAGAGAGTGGATTTCAAATGATGAGGATTTAAACAAAAAGATTTTAAAGGATAATAATGGTCTTACTGAGCCATCAGACAGAGTTAAAACTTTAGGTATGAACTGGTATTTGGATGCAACTTCTAACAGTCATGATTCAATCTGTACTAAAGGTTTTAAACTTGATGAGGAAGCAAATACTAAAAGACAAATATTATCAGAGGCTTCCAAAATTTTTGATCCTATGGGTCTATTCCTGCCTTCAACAATAAAATCAAAGATTCTCCTCCAAGAAATTTGGAGGACAAATGTTGGGTGGGATGATCCAATAACAAATGAAAATCAAAAATCTTGGAAGAAGTTAGCTGCTGATTTAACAAAAGTGCAGAACATTAAAATTCAAAGGTGCTGTGGGTTTAGGGATAAGCCCCAGAGACTTCATGTGTTTGCTGATGCAAGCACACAAGCTTATGGGTGCTGTGCGTATCTTGTAAGTCCTACAGAAAGTCATCTAATTTATGCAAAAGGGAAAGTTGCACCTCTCAAACCTACCCGAACCATACCTCAATTGGAACTATTGGCTGCTGCATTAGCCATTAAAACCATTTCATTGCTTAAGGATGCTTACCATGATGTGAACATAACTCATATCCACATCTGGCTTGACAGTCAGATTTGTCTTGCCTGGATACGGAATGATAGCATTAATAGTAAGAATATCTTTGTAAGAAATAGGCTAAAAGAAATAGCTGAAGCTAATGAAAGCCTACAAGTAAACTTTCACTATGTTCCAACTAAACAAAATCCAGCAGACTTTCTGACCAGAGGTTTATCCTACAAGTTGTTGAAGTCAAACAAAACTTGGTTTATGGGACCTAAGTGGCTCTGTAATACAGACCAATGGCCTGTGGAACAAGTTAACTGACATTAAATTTAATCTTTTCAAATGAAAAGGTTGAACCAATCACTAATTATGAAATTTATCTGATTTCAACAAACTTGTCAGGGTTACAGCCTACTGTTTGAGGTTTGCTCACAACTGTTTAAACTACAATTAACAAACAGCTAATAAAAACAATCATAATTATACAGAAGTTGCAACCAAATACTGGATAGGCCATGCACAACAAAAGAGTACAATAAAGAGTTAGAATTCTTGACTAATGGGAAACAAACAAAAGAACCTGTACCATCAGTAGTGTGGATCTAACCTTGTTCAGAGATGAGGAAGGCCTTCTAGGTGTAAAGGGAGATTAGACAATCAAAAACTGTCATACAAAAGCAAACATCAATCCTTTACCTAGATTAGCTATTGACAACATTAATCATCAGAAAAAACACAATGATGTATATCATATGGGGTACCACAGACACTAACTACATTAAGAAAAACTTATTGTTACCCAAGGGAAGGATCACTGTTAAAACAGTCCTGATTGAGTGTGTCCACATGTAAGCGTATTCATGCTAGGCCCTATAGGAAACCAAATCCTCCTGCTTTGCCAGAGGAGAGAATTACTCTCAACAGACCTTTTGAGACTGTAGGCATTGACTATACAGGAGCATTGACTGTAGGGTAGTGACACTGAACAAAAAAGTACATTGTACTGTTTACATGTGCTGCCTCACGAGCTCTTTATTTGGATTGTGGAGGACCTTACAGCAGAATCTTTTGTTGCTGTCTTTAGAGATTCTGGCACGACATTCAGTACCCAAGACAGTTTGGACTGACAATGCTACATATTTCAAGGCTGGTGAACAAGTCATCCACGACTTGTAAGCGATGAAATCACACAATTATATATACAAAATTCAAACATAAAGGGGAAAGTATATTCCGGTTGCCTCTCCTTGGTATGGTTCTATCTGGCGAGAGGAAATACAAACAGTAAAGAATTGCTTGAAGAAAAGCAATTGGCAAAAACAGATACACTTATTTGGGTTGCTCACTCTCCTGGCTGAGATTGAGAACATCATTAACAATAGACACTTATGTGAGTGACAACATTAATGACCCGGAACCATTAACTCCAAATCATTTGATTCGGGGAGAACAAGTTAGTCTCCTGCCGGACTACAATATAGACCTTCAGAAGAGCCAAACTGGACTCAACGACATGATGAGCTCCAGACTAGTTACAACATTTAACTAGAGTTAAAGCTCATTTCATTAAAAGTGGGAAAACTGAGTACTTGATGGGTCTAAGGGAGAGACATAACAAATGACTAAGAAGGATTGGTCTGACACAATTAAGGTAGGGGACCTTGTTCTCATACATGACAGTACTCCAAGACAAATACTGGCCTCTGGCTAGAGTTTCAGAACTCAGACCAGGGGCAGACGGGGTAAACAAGAGTGGTCAAATTAAGGACTTCAAACGGGGACACAACAAGAGACATTTCTCTTTTGTACCCTTTAGAGTCTGGACCCAAAACAATGGACTTTGGAGAACCTTCTCCACCTGACAGTAACAACTGGAGACACTGAACTTCCAGTAACTATTCCTTTGACAGTAGGAGTGGTAACGCATCCTACTACAACATGACAGACACAAGACCTCAGCGACAAACAGCATTAAAGGCGCGACTATTTTTACAACAAAAATAGATGCTGGGGAATTGTAATTTTATCTTCTAACTTTCATTTTTTCTTTTCTTATGGTAAAGACCATAGACAGTTTCATCCTATGGATGTATATTTTCTCTTCTAATTAAATGCTACACCTTCTCCATGAGAAGGTGAGGATAGGCACTGTTAATCACATTAACAGGCATTTACAGTCAAATAGTTAGCTAGTCTACACTCAGACATAAAAATTGGTGACAATGACACCAAATTTTTTATCTCCCGGGGCCCCCAGTATATGGAAAACTGATGAGTGGGTAGTTGGGAGGTAACGAAAATGGTTCACTGAGTAGGTAGGTAGTTAATCTAACAATTATTAAATTCCTTTTATGTCAATAACTGGGTGGATGAAACTAATTGGTTGCTCACCAGAGTTATTCTCCACACTAGTATTTATATACTGTGTGAGAAGAGCGTGCTCGGTAATAGATATACATTACCGCTCAACCAACCGAGGAAAAAACCAAGACAACGCTGGTGGAAAAAGCCCCGCGAAGAGGAGAACAAGGAGAACGAAAACGAGGAACGGGCGAGAGGACGCAATAGGGGGAAGGGAGGAGAACAGACACCGAAGAAAGATCCCCACCAGAAGTACGCTCTCGACAATTAAACAGGAAGGAGAAAAGAGACTCTCTAATAACTAGCAGTAAGTGACTAATTGTGTTTTAACCCAGGTTTACATAGATTCATTAAATTAAGCTGGGTCAGACAACTTAGGCCTACATTGTGGCCTAAGACCCAGCATCAACTCATAGCTTAACAAAGGTTAAGGTAGATTGCCCTAACCTAATTTGGTGAGGAATCCTACTGTGGACCTCAATTTATCTGCCCGCTCTGGACCATTTCCGGAACTCTAGGCTGACCCCTCTAGGCTAGACTTGATCTACTCTATAGTTAGACTGGAGACATAAGGGTGGGTTAATTGTGGACCAATTCATACAGAGCATTTTTCGCATTGGTGGTCCGTGTGTGGGGAATTTACAAAACCTTAACCTTACTTAAACAAAAATTGCAGAATTAGGCTAAATAGTCTACCCTAAGCCTAAGCCTAAGCCTAACCTAATCAAGCCTAATTAGGTCTACAACCTAGGGCCTAACTAGGAACATTTACATTTAAGGAGTCTCATTCTCTTATAAGCTTAGACCTGAGGACACATAAGTACTTGGGGGGGATTAAACCAAATTTAAACTGGACTGTTTGTCTGTGCTCTCTCTTCTCTGGTAATTTCTTCTGTCCTCTATTTCATTACGATCCCCAGTAAACAATTTTGACTTAAACATGGACAGTGCGGAATTGAAAAAGTTAAAAAAGAAAAGGGGGGCAAAGTTGGGAGCTGTTACAAAGGCTGTGAACACTTTTAACAATATTACACAACCAGGTAAGGAAGATTTAGAGTGTGTAATTCTTAAATTGGAAACTAAAAAGAAGGAAATAATAGCCATTAATGAGAGTATTTCAGAGTTAGTTGAATCCGAAATGGCTGAAGAACAATTGATAGACCTTTACGCTGATAATGATGATCAGGTAATCTCAATTGAACAGCAAATAAGGAGACTACGGTCTCGTTTGACTGACTAACACCAAATAAACCTAATTCTGATTTTAATCAAAGTAGAGCTAACCTTCAACAAAATTTAAGTGGCATGCTAAATCCTGAGTCACAAGAATTGAGGCTCAGTTACCCATTTTGCTAGTACCAACATTTGAAGGGGACACGGTACAATTCCCATCTTTCATTGACAAATTTGAGAGTTTAATAGGTAATAAACCTTATATTTCAACTGTTGAAAAGTTTAGCTATTAACTAGTTTCCTTAAAGGCCCAGCCTATAACCTGATAGCCTATTTACCAGCCGTAGGGATTCATATGAAGTAGCTATTGATCTCTAAAACGTAATTACATTAATAAAGATGAGATTGATATGAATTATCTCAACAAATTTTTGATTTTGCACCCATAAAAGATAACCATAGTGATATGGAAAATTTTTATACAAATTAGAAGCTATTATAGGACAACTAGTAGCAATGAGATAGATATTAAAGCTTCATCTTGGATTATACAAGGCATAGTTCTTAGGTGCCTTCTTTGAGGGTTAAAGATATTTTAATTCTAAAGACGGGAGAAAATTATCCTAATCTAGAAAGTTAAGAAAACATTCCCCAATATCCTAACTAATTACAAATTGAGAGATTTTCCAACACAAAATAAGACCCAGACTATGGATAACCAAAGACTGTTCCCAGAGACCAACTAGCTACAGCCAAACAGACAAAACTTTATACTGTAGAATCAAATGTGACCAACTGTAATACACGAACACCTACATCACAGAACTTTAATGTAACTGCTGCCTCAACTTACACACTACATTGCAAATTTTGTGCAAGTAATGAACACAGTAGTACTGGGTGTGATAAATATTCAGACTTTAACAAAGAGCTAAAAGATGTGAACAGTTGAACCTATGTAAAAAGTGTACTGGCCAGGGACATTATAAGAAAGACTGTAAATCTAGGTTAAGATTCAAGTGTAAGTTTTGTAAAAGTTTACGACATGTCTCATCAATGTGTGATTCACCAAAGTGTCCAAACAATAGTACTCAAACTCAAAAGATACCTCCCCCAAAACAAAGGTAATCAAGAAAATGCCACTTTCATGGGACATTCTGTTGTTCAAACAACGTACAAAAAACACTGAGATTCTTTTACCAACTATTACTTTGGACTTAGTGAATAGTGAGGGTAGCACACTCCAGTGAGATGTCTTATAGACTGTTGTTCTAACAAACATTTGTTTCACAAAATGTAGTAAATAAATTGGGTTTGACACCAAACCCGAATGACACAAAACTCAATATTGCATCCTTTGTTAAGGATAACTCGGACAAAAATAGCTATAAGACAATTGACCTGGAACTACAGTTAGAAAATAAATTAGAGAAAATTGAAGCAGTTATTATTTCTAAAGTAGGACAAACAAACTGGTTATAACCCAAACTAGAACAAACCATAAATCATTTGGAAAACACTACAAAATAGCTGATAGACATATCACTAACAAACACAGTAGCTAACATTGAAATGTTAATGGGGGCAGATTATATTAATCTTATTCATAAGGGCATAGTGAAGATAGGTAATGGTATAGCTATTCAGACTCCATCAGGGATAGCCCCTTTGGGTGACCTATCCAAATACGACCTAGACCTAAACCAAAACAGTCATGACCAACAAATACTATGTGCCTCAACTCAGTCCTACATAACACCTGTAAGAATAGCAACACTTTGAATAATATTATCTCAACTGAGAACATTAATTCATCATTATCAAATGAAACTTTGGATGAGGCAATTCAAACTTTATGTTGCTAGAATCTGTGGTATACATGACACAAATCAAACTTCAGAAGATCAGTAATGGTAGAAAGATTTGAAGACACCATTCAGTGCAAAGACAATAGTTATTTTATTAGTTACCTTGGAAAATAAATTGTCCCTTTAAGAGACAATCTCAAGTAGCTAAAGGACATTTATATAAAGTAATGAAAAACTCAAACAAGATAATAATATAAAAACATATAATGATGTCTTCAAAAGAACAGCTACAGAAGGCTTCATTGAAGAAGTTAACAAATAACCTTTTAAAAAAAGATGGTTGTCATTATTTAACCCACAGGGGGGTCTATCGACAAGATGCCCCAACAACAAAACTCAGAGTAGTATATAACTGTAGCCTCAAAGACAGTGATAAACACAGTTTGAATGATTGCCTGATTGAGGGTCCTATCTCATTTCTGACCTTGTGAAGATCTTACTGAGGTTCAGGTTAGATAAATATTCCGTACAAAGTGACATTTCAAAGGCATTTTTGAGAATAAATCTTAAAAATGAATATGATAAACCAACTTAGGTTCTTATGGTCAAGGATCCATCTGATTGAATAAAGGGTTCATAACCTATAGATTTAATGTTGTGTTTTTTGGAGCCAATTGCTCACCTAGCCTATTAGCATTGACAATTGGACATCATTTAAACCAGTTTTTATAACTCTTAACATTGAACTTCCTTAAGGAACATTTTTTACGTAGACAATCTAATAGGCTCAACACAACAAAATCTGAATTATCTGAAGTCTATGAACACTCTCAAAACTTATGCAACAAGGTAACTTTGAACTTAGAGAGTGGATTTCAAATGAGGATTTAACAAAAGATTTAAAGGATAATAATGGTCTTACTGAGCCATCAGACAGAGTTAAAACTTTAGGTATGAACTGGTATTTGGATGCACTTCTAACAGTCATGATTCAATCTGTACTAAAGGTTTTAAACTTGATGAGGAAGCAATACTAAAAGACAAATATTATCAGAGGCTTCCAAAATTTTTGATCCTATGGGTCCTATTCCTGCCTTCAACAATAAAATCAAAGATTCTCCTCAAGAAATTTGGAGGACAAATGTTGGGTGGGATGATCCCAATAACAATGAAAATCAAAAATCTTGGAAGAGTTAGCTGCTGATTTAAAAAGTGCAGAACATTAAAAATTCAAAGGTGCTGTGGGTTTAGGGATAAGCCCAGAGACTTCATGTGTTTGCTGATGCAAGCACACAAGCTTATTGGTGCTGTGCGTATCTTGTAAGTCCTACAGAAAGTCACTAATTTATGCAAAAGGGAAAGTTGCACCTCTCAAACCTACCCGAACCATACCTCAATTGGAACTATGGCTGCTGCCATTAGCCATTAAAACCATTTCATTGCTTAAGGATCTTACCATGATGTGAACATAACTCATATCCACATCTGGCTTGACAGTCAGATTTGTCTTGCCTGGATACGGAATGATAGCATTAATAGTAAGAATATCTTTGTAAGAAATAGGCTAAAGAAATAGCTGAAGCTAATGAAGCCTACAAGTAAATTTCACTATGTTCCAACTAACAAAATCCAGCAGACTTCTGACCAGAGGTTTATCCTACAAGTTGTTGAAGTCAAAAAAACTTGGTTTATGGACCTAAGTGGCTCTGTAATACAGACCATGGCCTGTGGAACAAGTTAACTTGACATTAATTTAATCTTTTCAAATGAAAAGGTTGAACAATCACTAATTATGAAATTTATTCTGATTTCAACAACTGTCAGGGTTACAGCCTACTGTTTGAGTTTGCTCACAACTGTTTAACTACAATTAACAAACAGCTAAATAAAAACAATCATAATTATACAGAAGTTGCAACCAAATACTGGATAGGCCATCACAAAAAGAGTACAATAAAGAGTTAGAATTCTTGACTAATGGGAAACAACAAAAGAACCTGTACCATCAGTAGTTGTGGATCTAAACTTGTTCAGATATGAGGAAGCCTTCTAAGGTGTAAAGGGAGATTAGACAAATCAAAACTGTCATACAAAAGCAAACATCCAATCCTTTTACCTAGATTTAGCTATTTGGACAACATTAATCATCAGAAAAACACACAATGATGTATATCATATGGGGGTACCACAGACACTAACTACATTAAGAAAAACTTATTGGATACCCAAGGGAAGGATCACTGTTAAAACAGTCCTGAGTGAGTGTGTCACATGTAAGCGTATTCATGCTAGGCCCTATAGGAAACCAAATCCTCCTGCTTTGCCAGAGGAGAGAGTTACTCTCAACAGACCTTTTGAGACTGTAGGCATTGACTATACAGGAGCATTGACTGTAGGGGTAGTTGACACTGAACAAAAAATGACATTGTACTGTTTACTGTGCTGCCTCACGAGCTCTTTATTGGATGTTGTGGAGGACCTTACAGCAGAATCTTTTGTTGCTGTCTTTAAGAGATTCTGTGCACGACATTCAGTACCCAAGACAGTTTGGACTGACAATGCTACATATTTCAAGGCTGGTGAACAAGTCATCCACGACTTGTTAAGCGATGAAATCACACAATTATATATACAAAATTCAAACATAAAGTGGAAGTATATTCGGTTGCCTCTCCTTGGTATGGTTCTATCTGGGAGAGGAATATACAAACAGTAAAGAATTGCTTGAAGAAAGCAATTGGCAAAAAACAGATACACTTATTTGGGTTGCTCACTCTCCTGGCTGAGATTGAGAACATCATTAACAATAGACCACTCACTTATGTGAGTGACAACTTAATGACCGGAACCATTAACTCCAAATCATTTGATTCGGGAACAAGTTAGTCTCCTGCCGGACTACAATATAGACTCTTTAGAAGAGCCAAACTGGACTCAACGACATGATGAGCTCCAGACTAAGTTACAACATTTAACTAGAGTTAAAGCTCATTTCATTAAACAGTGGAAAACTGAGTACTTGATGGGTCTAAGGGAGAGACATAAACAAATGGACTAAGAAGGATTGGTCTGACACAATTAAGGTAGGGGACCTTGTTCTCATACATGACAGTACTCCAAGACAATACTGGCCTCTGCTAGAGTTTCAGAACTCAGACCAGGGGCAGACGGGGTAACAAGATGGTCAAATTAAGGACTTCAACGGGTGACACAACAAGAGACATTTCTCTTTTGTACCCTTTAGAGTCTGGACCCAAAACAATGGACTTTGGAGAACCTTCTCCACTGACAGTAACAACTGGAGACACTGAACTTCCAGTAACTATTCCTTTGACAGTAGGAGTGGTAACGCATCCTACTACAACATTGACAGACACAAGACCTCAGCGACAAACAGCATTAAAGGCGCGACTATTTTTACAACAAAAAATAGATGCTGGGGAATTGTAATTTTATCTTCTAACTTTCATTTTTTCTTTTCTTATGGTAAAGACCATAGACAGTTTCATCCTATGGATGTATATTTTCTCTTCTAATTAAATGCTACACCTTCTCCATGAGAAGGTGAGGATAGGCACTGTTAATCACATTAACAGGCATTTACAGTCAAATAGTTAGCTAGTCTACACTCAGACATAAAAATTGGTGACAATGACACCAAAATTTTTATCTCCCGGGGCCCCCAGTATATGGAAAACTGATGAGTGGGTAGTTGGGAGGTAACGAAAATGGTTCACTGAGTAGGTAGGTAGTTAATCTAACAATTATTAAATTCCTTTTATGTCAATAACTGGGTGGATGAAACTAATTGGTTGCTCACCAGAGTTATTCTCCACACTAGTATTTATATACTGTGTGAGAAGAGCGTGCTCGGTAATAGATATACATTACCGCTCAACCAACCGAGGAAAAAACCAAGACAACGCTGGTGGAAAAAGCCCCGCGAAGAGGAGAACAAAGGAGAACGAAAACGAGGAACGGGGCGAGAGGACGCAATAGGGGGAAGGGAGGAGAACAGACACCGAAGAAAGATCCCCACCAGCAAGTACGCTCTCGACAATTAAACAGGAAGGAGAAAAGAGACTCTCTAATAACTAGCAGTAAGTGACTAATTGTGTTTTTAACCCAGGTTTACATAGATTCATTAAATTAAGCTGGGTCAGACAACTTAGGCCTACATTGTGGCCTAAGACCCAGCATCAACTCATAGCTTAACAAAGGTTAAGGTAGATTGCCCTAACCTAATTTGGTGAGGAATCCTACTGTGGACCTCAATTTATCTGCCCGCTCTGGACCATTTCCGGAATCTCTAGGCTGACCCCTCTAGGCTAGACTTGATCTACTCTATAGTTAGACTGGAGACATAAGGGGTGGGTTAATTGTGGACCAATTCATACAGAGCATTTTTCGCATTGGTGGTCCGTGTGTGGGGAATTTACAAACCTTAACCTTACTTAACAAAAATTGCAGAATTAGGCTAAATAGTCTACCCTAAGCCTAAGCCTAAGCCTAACCTAATCAAGCCTAATTAGGTCTACAACCTAGGGCCTAACTAGGAAACATTTACATTTAAGGAGTCTCATTCTCTTATAAGCTTAGACCTGAGTGACACATAAGTACTTGGGGGGGATTAAACCAAATTTAAACTGGACTGTTTTGTCTGTGCTCTCTCTTCTCTGGTAATTTCTTCTTGTCCTCTATTTCATTACGATCCCCAGTTAAACAATTTTGACTTAAACATGGACAGTGCGGAATTGAAAAAGTTAAAAAAGAAAAGGGGGGCAAAGTTGGGAGCTGTTACAAAGGCTGTGAACACTTTTAACAATATTACACAACCAGGTAAGGAAGATTTAGAGTGTGTAATTCTTAAATTGGAAACTAAAAAGAAGGAAATAATAGCCATTAATGAGAGTATTTCAGAGTTAGTTGAATCCGAAATGGCTGAAGAACAATTGATAGACCTTTACGCTGATAATGATGATCAGGTAATCTCAATTGAACAGCAAATAAGGAGACTACGGTCTCGTTTGACTGACTTAACACCAAATAAACCTAATTCTGATTTTAATCAAAGTAGAGCTAACCTTCAACAAAATTTAAGTGGCATGCTAAATCCTGAGTCACAAGAATTGAGGGCTCAGTTACCCATTTTGCTAGTACCAACATTTGAAGGGGACACGGTACAATTCCCATCTTTCATTGACAAATTTGAGAGTTTAATAGGTAATAAACCTTATATTTCAACTGTTGAAAAGTTTAGCTACTTAACTAGTTTCCTTAAAGGCCCAGCCTATAACCTGATAGCCTATTTACCAGCCGTAGGGAATTCATATGAAGTAGCTATTGATCTCTTAAAACGTAATTACATTAATAAAGATGAGATTGTATATGAATTATCTCAACAAATTTTTGATTTTGCACCCATAAAAGATAACCATAGTGATATGGAAAATTTTTATACAAAATTAGAAGCTATTATAGGACAACTAGTTAGCAATGAGATAGATATTAAAGCTTCATCTTGGATTATACAAGGCATAGTTCTTAGGTGCCTTCCTTTGAGGGTTAAAGATATTTTAATTCTAAAGACGGGAGAAAATTATCCTAATCTAGAAAGTATAAGAAAACATTTCCCCAATATCCTAACTAATTACAAATTGAGAGATTTTCCAACACAAAAAGACCCAGACTATGGATAAACCAAAGACTGTTCCCAGAGACCAACTAGCTACAGCCAAACAGACAAAACTTTATAGTGTAGAATCAAATGTGACCAACTGTAATACACGAACACCTACATCACAGAACTTTAATGTAACTGCTGCCTCAACTTACACACTACATTGCAAATTTTGTGCAAGTAATGAACACAGTAGTACTGGGTGTGATAAATATTCAGACTTTAACCAAAGAGCTAAAAGATGTGAACAGTGAACCTATGTAAAAAGTGTACTGGCCAGGGACATTATAAGAAAGACTGTAAATCTAGGTTAAGATTCAAGTGTAAGTTTTGTAAAAGTTTACGACATGTCTCATCAATGTGTGATTCACCAAAGTGTCCAAACAATAGTACTCAAACTCAAAAGATACCTCCCCCAAACAAAGGTAATCAAGAAAATGCCACTTTCATGGGACATTCTGTTTGTTCAAAACAACGTAACAAAAAACACTGAGATTCTTTTACCAACTATTACTTTGGACTTAGTGAATAGTGAGGGTAGCACCACTCCAGTGAGATGTCTTATAGACTGTTGTTCTCAACAAACATTTGTTTCACAAAATGTAGTAAATAAATTGGGTTTGACACCAAACCCGAATGAACAAAAACTCAATATTGCATCCTTTGTTAAGGATAACTCGGACAAAAATAGCTATAAGACAATTGACCTGGAACTACAGTTAGAAAATAAATTAGAGAAAATTGAAGCAGTTATTATTTCTAAAGTAGGACAAAACAAACTGGTTATACCCAAACTAGAACAAACCATAAATCATTTGGGAAAACACTACAAAATAGCTGATAGACATATCACTAACAACACAGTAGCTAACATTGAAATGTTAATGGGGGCAGATTATATTAATCTTATTCATAAGGGCATAGTGAAGATAGGTAATGGTATAGCTATTCAGACTCCATCAGGGATAGCCCCTTTGGGTGACCTATCCAAATACGACCTAGACCTAAACCAAAACAGTTCATGACCAACAAATACTATGTGCCTCAACTCAGTCCTACATAACACCTGTAAGAATAGCAACACTTTGAATAATATTATCTCAACTGAGAACATTAATTCATCATTATCAAATGAAACTTTGGATGAGGCAATTCAAACTTTATGGTTGCTAGAATCTGTGGGTATACATGACACAAATCAAACTTCAGAAGATCAGTTAATGGTAGAAAGATTTGAAGACACCATTCAGTGCAAAGACAATAGTTATTTTATTGAGTTACCTTGGAAAATAAATTGTCCAACTTTAAGAGACAATCTCAAAGTAGCTAAAGGACATTTATATAAAGTAATGAAAAAACTCAAACAAGATAATAATATAAAAACATATAATGATGTCTTCAAAGAACAGCTACAGAAAGGCTTCATTGAAGAAGTAACAAATAACCCTTTTAAAAAAGATGGTTGTCATTATTTAACCCAGGGGGGTCTATCGACAAGATGCCCCAACAACAAAACTCAGAGTAGTATATAACTGTAGCCTCAAAGACAGTGATAAACACAGTTTGAATGATTGCCTGATTGAGGGTCCTAATCTCATTTCTGACCTTGTGAAGATCTTACTGAGGTTCAGGTTAGATAAATATGCCGTACAAAGTGACATTTCAAAGGCATTTTTGAGAATAAATCTTAAAAATGGAATATGATAAGAACCAACTTAGGTTCTTATGGTCAAGGATCCATTCTGATTTGATAAAGGGTTCATAACCTATAGATTTAATGTTGTGTTGTTTGGAGCCAATTGCTCACCTAGCCTATTAGCATTGACAATTGGACATCATTTAAACCAGTTTAATAACTCTTTAACATTGAACTTCCTTAAGGAACATTTTTACGTAGACAATCTAATAGGCTCAACAACAACAAAATCTGAATTATCTGAAGTCTATGAACACTCTCAAAACATTATGCAACAAGGTAACTTTGAACTTAGAGAGTGGATTTCAAATGATGAGGATTTAAACAAAAAGATTTTAAAGGATAATAATGGTCTTACTGAGCCATCAGACAGAGTTAAAACTTTAGGTATGAACTGGATTTGGATGCAACTTCTAACAGTCATGATTCATCTGTACTAAAGGTTTTAAACTTGATGAGGAAGCAAATACTAAAAGACAAATATTATCAGAGGCTTCCAAAATTTTTGATCCTATGGGTCTATTCCTGCCTTCAACAATAAAATCAAGGATTCTCCTCCAAGAAATTTGGAGGACAAATGTTGGGGGGATGATCCAATAACAAATGAAAATCAAAAATCTTGGAAGAAGTTAGCTGCTGATTTAACAAAAGTGCAGAACATTAAAATTCAAAGGTGCTGTGGGTTTAGGGATAAGCCCAGAGACTTCATGTGTTGCTGATGCAAGCACACAAGCTTATGGGTGCTGTGCGTATCTTGTAAGTCCTACAGAAAGTCATCTAATTTATGCAAAAGGGAAAGTTGCACCTCTCAAACCTACCCGAAACCATACCTCAATTGGAACTATTGGCTGCTGCATTAGCCATTAAAACCATTTCATTGCTTAAGGATGCTTACCATGATGTGAACATAACTCATATCCACATCTGGCTTGACAGTCAGATTTGTCTTGCCTGGATACGGAATGATAGCATTAATAGTAAGAATATCTTTGTAAGAAATAGGCTAAAAGAAATAGCTGAAGCTAATGAAAGCCTACAAGTAAACTTTCACTATGTTCCAACTAAACAAAATCCAGCAGACTTTCTGACCAGAGGTTTATCCTACAAGTTGTTGAAGTCAAACAAAACTTGGTTTATGGGACCTAAGTGGCTCTGTAATACAGACCAATGGCCTGTGGAACAAGTTAACTTGACATTAAATTTAATCTTTTCAAATGAAAAGGTTGAACCAATCACTAATTATGAAATTTATTCTGATTCAACAAACTTGTCAGGGTTACAGCCTACTGTTTGAGGTTTGCTCACAACTGTTTAACTACAATTAACAAACAGCTAAATAAAAACAATCATAATTATACAGAAGTTGCAACCAAATACTGGAGAGGCCATGCACAACAAAAAGAGTACAATAAAGAGTTAGAATTCTTGACTAATGGGAAACAAACAAAAGAACCTGTACCATCAGTAGTTGTGGATCTAAACTTGTTCAGAGATGAGGAAGGCCTTCTAAGTGTAAAGGGAGATTAGACAAATCAAAACTGTCATACAAAAGCAAACATCCAATCCTTTTACCTAGATTTAGCTATTTGACAACATTAATCATGAAAAACACACAATGATGTATATCATATGGGGGTACCACAGACACTAACTACATTAAGAAAAACTTATTGGATACCCAAGGGAAGGATCACTGTTAAAACAGTCCTGAGTGAGTGTGTCACATGTAAGCGTATTCATGCTAGGCCCTATAGGAAACCAAATCCTCCTGCTTTGCCAGAGGAGAGAGTTACTCTCAACAGACCTTTTGAGACTGTAGGCATTGACTATACAGGAGCATTGACTGTAGGGGTAGTTGACACTGAACAAAAAATGTACATTGTACTGTTTACATGTGCTGCCTCACGAGCTCTTTATTTGGATGTTGTGGAGGACCTTACAGCAGAATCTTTTGTTGCTGTCTTTAAGAGATTCTGTGCACGACATTCAGTACCCAAGACAGTTTGGACTGACAATGCTACATATTTCAAGGCTGGTGAACAAGTCATCCACGACTTGTTAAGCGATGAAATCACACAATTATATATACAAAATTCAAACATAAAGTGGAAGTATATTCCGGTTGCCTCTCCTTGGTATGGTTCTATCTGGGAGAGGCAGGGCCGGATTAACCATTAAGCAAAATAAGCCCGTGCTTAGGGCATCAAGGGAAGGGGGGCACCACAGAAATTTTCCATTGTCGGATTTACCATGGATTTATTATACTATTATAATCGCGGCTTATAGCCTATAAGCTGTTGAAAACTGAATTATATATATTCATATATAGTATTTTTTTTTTTTCATTGTTTGAATTTGTAGTGAACAACAACCCTTTTGAGAGAATAAATATATTTCGTTGTAATCACACACTTTACGCTTTGCGTTATTATTTTGTTTATATCAAATCTTTGAGCGCCATATTAAAAATACATATAGATTAAATATTTTCGTGTGCTATAGTAAATGTAAAAACAAGATTCAGTCATGCTGAACTTTATAAAATAATTGTAGAAGACAATATTGAGTGTGCCTTCCCAAATGTAGAAATTGCCTTTCGTATATTTTAATATTAATGGTCACAAATTGCTCAGCTGAGCGTTCATTTTCTCAGTTGAAGTATATAAAAATACCAACAGAAAAACTATGCAACAAGGCAGGCTGGATGCCTTATCTCTACTAAGTATAGAAGCAGATGTGTTACGTAAGATTAGTTTTGAGGATCTGATCAAAGACTTTGCAATTAAAAAAGTAGGAGAAAACTTTTCAAATATAAATGAAGTGGAAGTATACAAAAATAAACATTATTTTCCATCTTACTGTAAGTTTTGTTTCATTTCAAAAAATAAAATTTTATTTTATGGTTTATTTTTGTTTATATTTTGAATTACATATATATGGGGCACCAAAATCTTTTAAGTGCTTAGGGCCTCTAATGGTCTTAATCCGGCCCTGGGGAGAGGAATATACAAACAGTAAAGAATTGCTTGAAGAAAGCAATTGGCAAAAAACAGATACACTTATTTGGGTTGCTCACTCTCCTGGCTGAGATTGAGAACATCATTAACAATAGACCACTCACTTATGTGAGTGACAACATTAATGACCCGGAACCATTAACTCCAAATCATTTGATTCGGGGAGAACAAGTTAGTCTCCTGCCGGACTACAATATAGACTCTTCAGAAGAGCCAAACTGGACTCAACGACATGATGAGCTCCAGACTAAGTTACAACATTTAACTAGAGTTAAAGCTCATTTCATTAAACAGTGGAAAACTGAGTACTTGATGGGTCTAAGGGAGAGACATAAACAAATGACTAAGAAGGATTGGTCTGACACAATTAAGGTAGGGGACCTTGTTCTCATACATGACAGTACTCCAAGACAATACTGGCCTCTGGCTAGAGTTTCAGAACTCAGACCAGGGGCAGACGGGGTAACAAGAGTAGTCAAATTAAGGACTTCAACGGGTGACACAACAAGAGACATTTCTCTTTTGTACCCTTTAGAGTCTGGACCCAAAACAATGGACTTTGGAGAACCTTCTCCACTGACTGTAACAACTGGAGACACTGAACTTCCAGTAACTATTCCTTTGACAGTAGGAGTGGTAACGCATCCTACTACAACATTGACAGACACAAGACCTCAGCGACAAACAGCATTAAAGGCGCGACTATTTTTACAACAAAAAATAGATGCTGGGGAATTGTAATTTTATCTTCTAACTTTCATTTTTTCTTTTCTTATGGTAAAGACCATAGACAGTTTCATCCTATGGATGTATATTTTCTCTTCTAATTAAATGCTACACCTTCTCCATGAGAAGGTGAGGATAGGCACTGTTAATCACATTAACAGGCATTTACAGTCAAATAGTTAGCTAGTCTACACTCAGACATAAAAATTGGTGACAATGACACCAAAATTTTTATCTCCCGGGGCCCCCAGTATATGGAAAACTGATGAGTGGGTAGTTGGGAGGTAACGAAAATGGTTCACTGAGTAGGTAGGTAGTTAATCTAACAATTATTAAATTCCTTTTATGTCAATAACTGGGTGGATGAAACCAATTGGTTGCTCACCAGAGTTATTCTCCACACTAGTATTTATATACTGTGTGAGAAGAGCGTGCTCGGTAATAGATATACATTACCGCTCAACCAACCGAGGAAAAAACCAAGACAACGCTGGTGGAAAAAGCCCCGCGAAGAGGAGAACAAAGGAGAACGAAAACGAGGAACGGGGCGAGAGGACGCAATAGGGGGAAGGGAGGAGAACAGACACCGAAGAAAGATCCCCACCAGCAAGTACGCTCTCGACAATTAAACAGGAAGGAGAAAAGAGACTCTCTAATAACTAGCAGTAAGTGACTAATTGTGTTTTTAACCCAGGTTTACATAGATTCATTAAATTAAGCTGGGTCAGACAACTTAGGCCTACATTGTGGCCTAAGACCCAGCATCAACTCATAGCTTAACAAAGGTGAAGGTAGATTGCCCTAACCTAATTTGGTGAGGAATCCTACTGTGGACCTCAATTTATCTGCCCGCTCTGGACCATTTCCGGAATCTCTAGGCTGACCCCTCTAGGCTAGACTTGATCTACTCTATAGTTAGACTGGAGATATAAGGGGTGGGTTAATTGTGGACCAATTCATACAGAGCATTTTTCGCAATATATATATATATATATATAACTGCAATGACCACGCAGTATATAAATGAATAGAAACGACGTAAATAAGGAGCGTCTCTGCACACGGGGAAGAGAAATAACGAAAAAATGAAAAATGAGGCGAACCGCCCGGGAATTGAACCCAGGGCCTTCCAATTGCCGGTTGGATGCATATATATATATATATATATATATATATATATATATATATATATATATATATCTATACAGGGTGGGCGGAAAGTAGCTCCCTAATTTAAATTACATATAAATTATGTATAAATTGTGATTGTATTGTTATATTGTTATGGTTTGTTCTCTAAAGTGGTACAATTGTAACGTTCATTTTTTTTTTTTTCATTTCAGATTGAAGGGTAACATGGCTGAGCGTTTAACACTGCAGGAGCGTGCCCAGTTGGCGGCACGGTACGAAGTTTGGCAATCTGTCGTTCGAGTTCAAAGATGGTGGCGGGCCATTCACGGACCACGTGCCCAAGTGGACCCGAAAACAATCAAGAACTGCCACTCGAAGCTCATGACCACGGGGTCTGTGGCAGATGTGCGAAGATGTGGTCGCCCTTCGACATCCAGGGCCCAGGAGACGGTGCAGGCAGTTCAGGAAATGTTCGCACGGAGTCCACGAAAGTCAACTCGCCAGGCAGCTCGGGAAAGTGGACTCTCCCGCTACTCAGTGCGAACTGTGCTGAAGAAGGAGCTGAACTGGCGTGCGTGGAAGCCGCATTACTGCCAATCTCTCTCGGACGAGGACTGCGACATTCGCATGGAGTTCGGGGAAATCATGCTGGCTTGGCATGAAGACTGGCCCCATCTCTTCCGCAACATCCTCTGGAGCGACGAGGCGGTGTTCCACGTCGGAGGCTTTGTCAACCGCCACAATTGCCACTACTGGGCAGGAGAGGATCCCATGGTTACCGCTGAAAAACGGCAGAATCGGTTCAGTGTAACGGTGTGGTGTGGTATGACCTCAGATCAGGTTGTGGGCCCGTTCCTTCTGCGCAACACCATGAATGCTGAGCGGTACCTTGCTATGTTGCGAAACGAGGTCTGGCCGGTTGTCAGCACATGGGAGAACATCGACGATCTGATATTTATGCAAGATGGCGCCCCTCCGCACTTCGCTCTTGTTGTCCGTGAGTGGCTGGATGCCCACTTCCCTGGGCGTTGGATGGGTCGTCGTGGTCCACATCAATGGCCAGCCAGGAGCCCCGACTTGACACCGTGCGACTTCTTTCTTTGGGGGTGGGTAAAGGAAGAAGTCTACCGCACCAAACCGAGGACATTGGAAGAACTGGAGGACCGAATTCGGGAAGTCATGTCCTCCATCCCGCCGGAGTTCCTGCTAAAGTCAGTGGACGCCATTCCTGGGCGGCTCCAGAAGCTGGTGGAAAGAGTTGGAGCCCACATTGAATTTTAGAGAAAACCTACCATGTATGCCTACCTTTTCATATTATTTCTTCTGAAATAAATGGATAATATATGTATTTTTTTACCAATCCAAAATAGGGTGCTACTTTCCCCCACCCTGTATATATATATATATATATATATTATATATATATATATATGCCTCGGTGGTGTAGTGGTTAGCGTCGCTGACTACGAATCCATCGGCCCCGGGTTCGAGACCCGACGGCCGTCGGCGCGCAGCAAAACCCAGCTGTTCATCCTTCCAACAATAAAGAAGGTGGTTGGTAGATAAATGGGTGCCCTAGGTGGCCTAGTGGTTAAGACGCTGGGCTGCTGATGGGGCGTGGTTCGGATTCCACGTTAAACTATAGGTCTAAGGTGGAGTGAAAAGCTTGACCTTCGTCAGAATGAAGAATTCGGGCGGAAGCTAACCAAAGGTTATGTATATATATATATACTGTATATAAAACCTTTGTTTAGCTTCCGCCCGAATTCTTCATTCTGACGAAGGTCAAGCTTTTCACTCCACCTTAAATTTCACTCCACCATAGACCTACAGTTTAACGTGGAATTCGAAACACGCCCCACCAGCAGCCCAGCGTCTTAACCACTAAGCCACCCATTCATCTACCAACCACTGTTTTATTGTGTGGAAGGATGAACAGCTGAGTTTTGCTGCGCGCCGGCAGCCGTCACCGGGTCTCGAACCCGGGGCCGATGGATTCGTAGTCAGCGACGCTAACCACTACACCACCGAGGCACATATACAGTGTATATGTATATATATATATATATATATATATATATATGCTGCAAACCCACAAGGAAAAAGAAAAACGATTCCAAGGCCTTTCGTGTATTCAGAGCTACACCTCGTCAGGGAATGAATACACGAATACACTGAATACAGCTCTGAATACACGAAAGGCCTTGGAATCGTTTTTCTTTTTCCTTGTGAGTTTGCAGCATTCATTCATTTCACGTGTTTAATTGTGAAATTCATGCCATATATATATATATATATATATATATATATATATACAGAGAGAGAGAGAGAGAGTATAAAATGTCAAATAATTTATAATATACGAGTACAAAGAATTAATAACAAATTATGAGAAATGAAACAAGTACAGTAACGGAGTATACATTAAATTATAAACGACATTTATACAAAATTTTATTAGTATTCATTTATTAAATAAGATATTACAATGTATTTTTTAAATGCACTTCAGTTAAGGCAAAGTTAAAAGTTAATAACAAAAATGATTCCATTGTAAAAGAAAAAACAAATGAAGTAAGAGAATGATTTTCGAAATGGTATCAGTAAAGTTCCATTCCATTTTTGTTGTCTAAGATACCTCCAATAGAGGTCAGGCATAGATTTAGGTAAGGTTAGATTATGTCCAGTAAATGTTACGCTAGGTTATGTTGCGTCTAGTTAACAATAATATGATCAGTGAGAAAGGTCAGAAACTGGTACATCGCTCAGGCCAAACGAATGCGGCCCACTGCGCTAACTACCAGATTATTATTTCCAGCAGAATCGGGAGTTGAACTCCCGACCTCAATGTCTTCACTTCGCTACCCACTGAGCTGCGGACGCCGGGTCTCGGTGGGTAACGCCGTTTCTCTATAAGTGAAGGTAAGACACTGAGGTTGTAATACTATTACAGGAGTCAAGTTAGAGTAAGGTGACCAGAGTCCCGATTTTGGATGGGACAGTCCCGAATTTATGACATGTGTCCCTCTTTTCAAAATGTCCCGAAAATGTCTCGCATTTGGAGCAAATTTTCATAAATGTCCCGCTTTATTAAAATTACTGTTACATTAGACATTAGATGTCCTTTATAAATTAATGGAATTATGCCACATTCCGAATTCCAAATCTAAATACTAACTTGCAAACTGAACTGGTACGATACATGTCGCCGTGCGGCAGTGCCGTGATTCCCGACTAGCGTTTCAGTGTTTCATTAGCGACTCTGTGTAAAGTTGTGTTGTAATGTAACGCTTTATGTTTTTATATTTGCTTAATTAATAACCTTAATTAATTTTTATCCCTGCATCCTTTTTTTTCTTTTGCAGCTAGGTTAAACTTTTTCGTTTGAAGGATAAGGAAAGTTATTAATTGTATTGTACGTAAGGTCGTAGGCCTAGTTTGACAAAACAAAATGTCTAAAACTAAAAGGAAGTGTACATTTAATGCACATCTGCAGTCAAAATATCCATTTATTACAAAAACAACAACAGAAAGTGATGTACGGTGTGAGAAATGTAGAAGTGACTTCAGCATTGGACATGGTGGGATTAATGATATTACTAAGCATCTTGGCTCAAAAAGACACAAATCGGTTGATATCGGTGCTTCATCTAGTAAGATAGTGAGTGATTATTTTAAAAGTGTGACGCCTAGTAATAAGGATTTAGAAGTAGCTGCTGCTGAGGGTTTGTGGGCTTACCATACAGTCAGGGAAAATCAAAGCTTCAGATCTACTGACTGTGCAACAAAAATTTTGAAAACATGCTTTGAACCAAAATTTTCATGTGCCAGAACAAAGTGCGAAGCGATTGTTTCAAATGTATTTGCACCATATGCTGAAACAGAATTAAAAAAACAAAGGATGCTCATTGCATAATATTGCTAACTGATGCAAGTAACCATGGAAACATCAAGCTGTTTCCTGTTTTAATTCGCTTCTTTCAGCCATATGAAGGTGCTCAAGTGAAGCTTATTGACTTTAAATCTCATTGTGGTGAAATATTTTACTGATATTATTGAAGAGCATGACCTGGGCAGAAAATTAGTTGCTTTCTGTGGTGATAACACTAACTGTAATTTTGGTGGTGCTGCAAGAAAAGGAGTGAATAACATTTTCAGGAAGCAAAATGACTACATTGGTAGAGAACTAATTGGGATTGGTTGTTTTGCACATATCGTACATAATGCTGTTCAGTCTGCCATTGACTGTCTGCCAATTGATGTGGAAACAGTGGTTGTAAAAATATATTCATATTTCTACATCTATACTGTTCGAGTAGAAGAGCTGAAAGAGGTTTGTGATTTTGTGGACATTGAATATAAACAGTTACTGGGATATAGTAAAACAAGGTGGTTGGCATTAATGCCTGCAGTTGAAAGAATACTGAAGTTGTTTCCTGGTCTAAGATCATACTTTCTGAGCCAAAGCAAGTGTCCAGTGATACTGAAAAACTTTTTTGAAAACCCACAATCAGAGATCTGGCTCAACTTTGTGCACTGTCAAGCAGCCACCTTTCACCAAGTGGTTTTAAAGATTGAGGGTGAACATATATCAGTTGTGGAAGTGATGAGTGCAATTTCTGATCAGAAGGATAATTTGCAATCAAAGAAAGATAATGTGTTTGTGCCACTCTCAGTCAGGAGTCTTGTAAACAAACTTGAACAAGATTTGTTGATTGATTCTAATGATTCCTTATCTGTAAAGAAAATATTAGTTGAGTTTTATGACACATGTGTTAAGTACTTGGATCAGTGGTCGGGTCACTTGCCAAACGTTGAGTGTATGCAGTGGGCTTTATTAAAACAAGTTTCAAAGTGGTCAGTTGTTGAGAAAACAATGGATTTTGCTACTGAAAAACAACTATTTGACCCCAAATTTGACACTGGATTATTTGATGAGTTCACGTGTTTGCAAAGTACATTAGTGATGAGAAAGTAGCAGAGTGGAATGCATGTAAATTATCAACAGACCAGAGATGTCAATCATCAACGAATGTCAGCATTAGTTCAGTTCATACTCTGTCCTCCAGGAACTACTGTATGCTTCGACTGAACGTGCTTTCTCTCAAATGAATAAGACGTGAACATCTGAGAAAGCACAACTGAAAGTTTCAACTCTAAAAGCTTTACTTTTAACTAAAATAAACTTCAATCAAACCTGTATGGAGTTCTACACTATGATGAAATCAACTCCGGAGTTACTTCAGAAGATTTCATCCACTGAAAAGTACGGAAATTGAAAAGCAAGTACGATAATATTGTGTAGACTATTGGTATGTCATAGATATAAGCCATTCTCAGTTGAGTTAATTTTTTTCATAATTATATACTCAAGAGAAAAATACAAGCAGTGAAGTAATAATTATGTTCCATATATATATATAGCGCAAGAATCCAACTCACTACTTCACCAGGCCAACTCGAGAGGAGGGGCGACAAGCTTGACCTTCGCGAAATGAGAAATCATCGCGCGGAACCTTTGTAAGGTTGTAAGGTTATATATATATATATATATATATATATATGATACACACAGACCGTGCATGGAACAAGGAACTCTTCTGGGATAATTAAATCCACTATAGTCCGAATAAGTAATGGTAAATGACAAATACCATAGCTGGTGAGGGAAGCTATATTTATGGGACCTCTTTGCGAGAGACCCGTTGCCCACGTCGGGCTTGCATCATGAAAATGAAAACTATGGTATTTGTCATTTACCATTACTTATTCGGACTATAGTGGATTTAATTATCCCAGAAGAGTTCCTTGTTCCATGCACGGTCTGTGTGTATCATAAAAACTCAGGGAACCAGTCTGAGTTCATTCCCATATATATATATATATATATATATATATATATATATATATATATATATATATGAGGTAGAGAGGTGTCCCGCCTTTGGCTCCTGAAAATATAGTCATTTTAGTTTATAACTCCAAAAATAGAAAAATGTCCTGCTTTTTGCTCCTAAAAATATGGTCACTTTAAGTTAGAGCAATGGGCCGCATTAGTTGGCCTGAACGTTGTGCCAGTTTCCGACCCTCCTAACTGAGTGATTATCACTCACTTAGGTACGGCAATGAGCTAAGGGCGCTGGCTTAAGTCTGGTTAAGTTAGATCATTTTGTTTTGTCATCTTTGTTTGGAGTCGTCCAAACATTTCCTTAAAAAAAATGTAGGATATTTGACAAAAAAATTTCTGCGTCTCGGAATCGATCTGGTCTGAGGATCAAAAATGTCTGTCTTTCAGAAGGTTTGAACACCTAAGAAGCCACAGGAAAGTGTAATTATTTAATATAAACATTAATAAACAATTTATGGTTCTCTTAACAGAAAAGTGAAAGGATAAAAGCAGAAAGATCTTTAAACTTTCGTATGGGAATCAACTTTATATACACGATGAAAAGGCTTGTCAGTAATTCAAAACAGATTTTCCAATTTACTCTTCTTTAATAGACTATGTTTACATACCTAAATTAAGTCATAGTAACCTTGTAACAATTCCTAAATAAACACCGTTCAGGGTCAGTGTATCCATTTATCTCGCTAGCATTAAAAGTGTGGGAATTTTTTTTACGAAAGTAGAATTTTGGTCCATTCATTGCTTCTATGAAATAAATAAATATATAAATAGTTGACATACCATATACCTTTGGTAACCTATGGTTTTGCTTCCGCCCGAATTGTTCATTCTGACGAAGGTCAAACTTTTCACTCCACCTTAGACCTACAGTTTAACGTGGAATCCGAACCATATATATATATATAACTTATATATATATATATATATATATATATATATATATATATATATATATATATATATAAGCAAACAACCACAGGGAAAAGGAAACACAAAGTCCGAGCGCTTTCGTGATAATTCACATTATCAAGGAGGAACAGAAAATATTCCTCCTTGATAATGTGAATATATCACGAAAGCGCTCGGACTTTGTGTTTCCTTTTCCCTGTGGTTGTTTGCTTATTAATAAGATCACGTGTTATTTTGTGATTTTAGTGCATATATATACACACCTTTGGTTAACCTTTGGTTAGCTTCAGCCCGAATTGTTCATCCTGACGAAGGTCAAGCTTTTCACTCCACCTTAGATCTACAGTTTAACGTGGAATCCGAACCACGCCCCACCAGCAGCCCAGCGTCTTAACCACTAGGCCACCCAGGGTACCCATTTATCTACCAACCACTTTCTTTATTGTGTGGCAGGATGAACAGCTGGGTTTTGCTGCGGGCTGGCTGCCGTCACCGGGTCACCGGGTCTCGAACCCGGGGCCGATGGATTCGTAGTCAGCGACGCTAACCACTACACCATATATATATATATATATATATATATATATATATAGGGTGAACCAAATGTAGGTGGACAGTAAATGATAACGTTTATTTGAGAATACATATTTAATTTTTGTGTATACTATAATACAAAATAAAATTTAAATAAATTTAGTTATAATATTTAATATAATAAAACACAAACACCATAGTTATAATGAACACCATAGTTATAATATAATATAACACAAACCGTATTCAACCTACTGTCCACCTACTTTTGGTTCACCGTGTATATAGAGAGAGAGATAGATAGATAGATAGATAGATAGATAGAGAGATATATGTGTTTTTGGCACAATTTTGCAATTTATTTTAAGTAAACTTATTTATTTATTTTGGGCTACGTCGTAGCCAATGTTGTAACACCGCTTCCCGTTGATCAGCGAAGTTAAGCGAAGCGACATTGGGTCGGATAGTAGTTGGATGGGAGACCGTCCGCTGCGTCCAGACTATGTAGCGACCCGTGGTTCGGATTCCACGTAAAGCTGTAGGTCCCCTCCGTCATATGACCTTCGATGTTGCGAAGGAGGTTAAACAAAACCAATAATATTATTATTATTTATTTATTTATTTCATGGAGGTAACTGTACATTTCATAGGTAAACCGTGATTGTTTTATACCATTACACCTGGGCCAGGAAGCGCACACATATATAAATGAAAACTAAAGTAAAAATGTCTAAAAATCATTTTTTGCCGGTTTTTGCCGCAAGGGTTTCGGTTTCCTCCTTCAGTAACTAAGGAATGTCTGTGGCGGTTCCGTACCCCTGGGCATTTACGAGTATAATCCTAAGTGATATTTAGGGTCAGCCCTTCCTCCGGGGCTTTTAGGGGATAAATAGTCGGCTGTTTATCGTTCGCTTTACAGTGAGCCACAGATTATACGGAAAGGGAACTACAGCCGTTTTGAGTCTTCTATATACTGAGCTTTTATTGGTAGTAAAACGATTAGTTTTTATAACGTTTTGAGACTTTACGATACGTCGGTGAATACACATTCAATTATTTATTATAACGAGAAGGTTAAAGACATATAAGAAGTAGCGTTTATTAACCATTTATTATAAGTTAGATCCATCTACTAACCTTTATTTCAAAAACGCTTATAATGAGTTTGTGGTGTCGTTCAAATATAATTACGTAACAAAGACGCAATTAATCCAAATTGGGTTTAGCTGCAGATGATTCCTTCATTTAGATAGATAGATAGGTAAATAGATAGAGTTACTAGGGTCTTTAGTAAAATAACGGTATCAATTTCCTTAGTTACTTTCTAACTTAAACTGCTGTTCCTAAGTAAGATTACTCCTGGGCGTCTGTATATGAAAGTTTATCACTCACTGAACCAAGGTTAACAGCGCTGATTGGGCGATCAGAGGACTGAAAATCCACGTGCGTTTTACTGCAGTTTTTTGTGGCGAGAAACTAAACAGAATGAATGTTTTCAAAGACAATTACTTCTTATCGGGTCACATAAAACTTAAGAGGTTAAAAAAAAAGGGCAAACCAGTGGAAATTTGAAAACGTTTCTTGTCTTTCGACCGTTTATTCATCGATTTGTTTTATATTTTATTTTTATCATTTTAAGCTTTTAATTTTTTCATGTTGTATTTTCTTTGCCACTTAAATTGAATCGGTAATTATGTCAAACTTTCAAAACAGTAGTTAATACGTGTTGTTATGAAACGTGTATATATATATATATATATATATATATATATGATGCAAATCCACAAGGAAAAATAAAAATTATTCCAAGGTCTTTCGTGTATTCAGAAGTACACCTCTTCAGGGAATGAAAGGAGAAGGCGAGATGACAAAAATATATATACCTGTATAGCAGGACAGAAAAATAAAAAGATTAGCACATGATAAACAAGAATTAATTAGAGGCAAAAGGTATTTTAAGAGGATATTGTCAATTTTATACATTCCCGCACTGTTATTGAAATTATTTTTAAAATGGATAAATGCACATTCTAGAACATTCCTCTCAATTATATTTGTTTTTAACAAGCGCATCAGAACTATCCCACTTGATACTATGATTCCGTCTATACATATGGTTAAACAATGCATTAGAATTATTTGCTGTTCTACACACATATTTATGCTGTTTTACCCTAATGTCTAACGTTTTACCCGTTTGGCCTATATATACTGAGTTACAGTACATTGTGTACATCCGATCGAATACACACAACCAACCGCATTGTCCGGGCTATTAACAGGCGTGATTTAACAGTATTATTATACTTAAAGACTACATTGATACCAATTGCTTTAAGTAAAGTCGGAAGATATTGAAAATTAACATGGTAAGGTAGCTAAGGATATTTTAAGCTCAAATTCCTTTACAGATACTCTATTATAATACCTATTCTTGGATTTCCTAAGGCAGTTATCTAGAAATGAAACAGGATAACATAATTTAGCACCAATATTCATGATATTACATAACTCGGAATCTAAAAATTCAGGACTGACAACTCTCAATGCTCTAAGAAATATAGCAGAGAACATAGAAGATTTAATCGAGGGATGATGGTCAGAATAAAAATGCACATAAGAATTATTATTAGTAGGCTTACAAAAAACTTCAATTTGAACAGATTCAAGCATCTCCGAATTTTTAGATCCAGAAAAGATAGGCTTCCATCATTTTCTTTTTCAACCGTGAACTTAAGAGATGGGACTAAATTGTTGAGCCTACCAAGAAATAAGTCAATATCAAATTGTTAGGCGAAAGGCATAAAATATCATCTGCATACCTGTACCAAATACAGGTACAGGTATGTAGACGATATTTTATGCCTTTGGCCTAACAGTTTGGATGTTGATTTATTTCTTGGTAGGCTCAACAATTTAGTCCCATCTCTTAAGTTCACGGTTGAAAAAGAAAATGATGGAAGCCTATGATTACATCCAAACTGTTAGGCCAAAGGCATAAAATATCATCTACATACCTGTAGCTGGAAGCCTATGATTACATCCAAATTGTTAGGCCAAAGGCATAAAATATCACTACATACCTGTACCAAATACAGGTACAAGTATGTAGATGATATTTTATGCCTTTGGCCTAGCAATTTGGATGTTGACTTATTTCTTGGTAGGCTTAACAATTTAGTACCATCTATTAAGTTCACGGTTGAAAAAGAAAATGATGAAAGCCTATATTTTCTGCATCTAAAAATTCGGAGATGTTTGAATCAGTTCAAATTGAAAGTTTTTCGTAAGCCTACTAATAATAACTCTTATGTGCATTTTTATTCTGACCATCATCCCTCGATTAAATCTTCTATTTTCTCTGCTATATTTCTTAGAATATTGAGAGTTGTCAGTCCTGAATTTTTAGATTCCGAGTTATGCAATATCATGAATATTGGTACTAAATTGTTATCCTATTTCATTTCCAGATAACTGCCTGAGGAAATCCAAGAATAGGTATTATAATAGTGTAACTGTAAAGGAATTTGAGCTTAAAAATATCCTTAGCTACCTTACCATGTTAATTTTCAATATCTTTCGACTCTACTTAAAGCAATTGGTATCAATGTAGTCTTTAAGTATAATAATACTGTTAAATCACGCCTGTTAATAGCCCAGATAATGCGGTTGGTTGTGTGTATTCGATCGGATGTACACAATGTACTGTAACTCAGTATATATAGGCCAAATGGGTAAAACGTTAGATATTAGAGTAAAACAACATAAATATGCGTGTAAAACAGCAAATAATTCTAATACATTGTTTAACCATATGTATAGATGTAATCATAGTATCAAATGGGATAGTTCTAAAGCGCTCGTTAAAAAAACAGATATAATTGAAAGGAATATTCTAGAATGTGCATTCATCCATTTTAAAATTAATTTCAATAAGAGTGCGGGAATGTATAAAATTGACAATAAACTGTTAAAATGCCTTTTGCCTCTAATTAACTCTTGTTAATCATGCGCTAATCTTTTATTTTTCTGTCTCGCTATACATAGGTATATATTTTTGTCATCTCGCCTTCTCCCTTCATTGGTTGATTGGTTTGCTCATTGTATCAGTTGCTCGGAGACAATAGCACCAGACCTCCATTCCTCATTCCCTGACGAGGTGTACTTCTGAATACACGAAAGACCTTGGAATCATTTTTCATTTTCCTTGTGAGTTTGCATCATTTATTCATTCATTTCACGTGTTTAATTAATTGTGAAATTCATCCCATATATACACTGTGTGTGTGTGTGTGTGTGTGTATATATATATATGTATATATATTGACGTACGCGCCCAATCCGTATTTTTATTTATGGTATTGAACGCCCGTTCTCTATTACGTTAATTCTATCTCTTAATTTCGTTCAGGATTATTCGGCCTACCCAAGACGGATGGCCCTTTAAATTGATAGGCTAGGTTCCTTCGGCTTTCCACAAGCCTACTTTGAACGTTAATTTTCCCCAGCTAACAAGAGGGGTCTATCACAAGGTATTTAAAACAACACACGCCCTCTTATAAATTTTATTAAATGTTACTTGACACAGTACATGCATTTAATATTTTATGCTGAATTACATCTATAAAATTTCAGACAATACAATAATCTTAACGTCAAAGACAAAGTTCACAGTTTGATGAAGTTAAATCGATACATTGATCAACAATGATAAATCTAAAGCAAAGATGAACAGTTAGCTGAATGAAATAATTTATAGCTCGAGGGGTTTTATATTTTAGTGCAACAAAATAAATAACAATAAATGAAGTGGTCGGAATTCGACCCAGATATTCAAAGAATTAATTTTACTTACTACATAGGAGACAATCTCCACTTGTGCTGTACGGACCGTAGATTTACGGCCGCTAAAACTTGCACTCTACAATAGATCCACTACGGGACTTCTTCCGAACCCTGGACGGATTCAGGAAATTAGGGCCCAGACGTACCCTATTTCTTATTTAAGTGGAGCTAAATTTACTTAAGAGACCGTTCACAAAACTCTTGGTCCGTTGGTTAACATTAATTAAGTTACAATCAAATTCTCGGTTAAGGTCGCTAACCTTCAAGTGAATATTCTCAAATTTCCGCGTAAACGAATTTCATGAACTATAAGTTCTTAATTTTTACGTTAGTGACAATTGATTCTTTCAGTTTTAAGTTTTCTTACTTTTACGCGCCGATTTCCGCGTAAGCTAATGACATGGTATACTTTCCGTTTTAAAGTTTATTACGCCACAAGTCTACAGGGTGTTTGTTTAACCACAGTTAACTTCAAGGAGGAACGACTACAACTGACTTAACAATTTTGGAATTTACTTTTCAAATTTGAAGGACCCCGCCTTCCAATATTCTGCAAACCTATCAAATCATTTATTTTCCTAAGATCGTCCCTCCAGAAGGCTATTACCCATACAAGAGGGAAAGAAGGCGTCTTTACTACGTTTCCCAGGATCCTGGGCCCCCTGATTGGAGCTGGACCTGATTTCCGAGTATAGACCCCTCCTTCTTCCCACGAAATACATTTAAATACCGTTAACAGATTCGAAGCCCTAAGTTTATGACCCCCTCGTGGTTCAACTTTAGCAGCGTCTTCGAATCTGTCTTACAAAAGTCACACCATCATGCAAAAGGAGATATTAAAATCTTCGACCTCGCGAAAGGGGAAACCACGCATTTGAACGCACGTCCAAATCCGTTGGATTACCCTTCTCGCTGGGGTCGGGTCTCGGTGATAAACCTCTGTCCCCACGTGGCTTGGCTTTATTACTTCTCTGATAATCCGAACTAAGATAGAACAACTTTAAACAATCTGAAACACTTCGGATTTATTCGTTCATGAACGTTTAAAAACCAAACCACACTGCGTTCAGAGATGTACACCTCGAAATCTTAAGATTAACAATCCTTCACTTATTTTATAAAAGATCTCTGCCTGCAACTTCATGGTTACGACATCCCTCCCCTCCTTTCATTTTGCACTCCGATGCAAACTTTCTTAACTAGGGTCGGGTATTATCACTTTTATTCACAAAAACTTTCCATTTACTTGTCCCCTTGATTGGGACACTATCACTGATAGATTTTATTTGTCCCCTTTATTGGGACACCAACACTGACACACTTAATTTTAGTTAACCTCGGGTTCCTCGTAGTGTACTCGAGGTCGGGGCCTAAGAGCATACTGACGCTCAAACGGTGGCCCTGGGAAAGCAGCCTGTCTGCTTTCTCCGGGGGACCCTATTCCCATAAGGTCCCCGCGAGGAGGTAGTTCGGAAGCACCTGGCGGCTCCTGCTCGCCACTCGGTCCTGCCTGGGGCAGGAGGTGCACTCCGGTTCACCTCCACGGGTCGATGTTCCTCCGTTCCCGGGCGAAGCTCTCGGGGAGGAAGTAGCTCGGAGGCGCCCGGCGGATCCCATTCCGCCACTCGGTCCTGCCAGTGGGCAAGAAGCGCCCTCCGGTTCACCTCCCCTAGTCGATGTTTCTCCCTGTCCTGGGCGAAGCTCTCCGTGAGGAAGTAGTTCGGAAGCGCCCGGCGGTCCTCGTTCCGCCGCTCGGTCCTGCCAGGGGGCGGGAGGCGCCTTCCGGTTCACTTCCCCGTGTTGATGTTTCTCCGGTCCTGGGCGAAGCTCTCCGTGAGGAAGTAGTTCGGAAGCGCCCGGCGGTCCTCGTTCCGCCGCTCGGTCCTGCCAGGGGGCGGGAGGCGCCTTCCGGTTCACTTCCCCGTGTTGATGTTTCTCCGGTGTCGAGGGCGAAGCTCCGAGAGGAGGGGCGTTGGCCCTTCCCCCATCTCATCCCCTGCGTCGTCCGCCCCGCCTTGTCGCTCAACGTCCCATGGGGCATCGATGCTGCGGCGGATGCGGTCTCGATGGATCACTATCTGATGTCCAGTGATCATGTGACGCAGGAGATAAGTGACTGGAGTCTTCTGTTCCTGATGATGATGTAGGGACCCTCGTACCGGGGCTCCAACTTGCCTCTGCCCGGTCGCGGGTAATCAATGTACACCAAGCCATGGGGCGCCTTCTCTTCGAACGGCTTCAATTCCTTGATTCCGTTAGCCTTCTTATATTCTCGCTCAGACTCCTCTTTCGGTCTTCGGCGTATTCCTCTGGGTTGTACGGGCTCCCGCACGCCTCCTGTGGCATGCGAAATAGCTTTGAAGGTACGTTGGGGCTCGCCCGTACATCAAGAAGAATGGAGAATACCCCGTGGCTCGATGCACTCTGATGTTCAAGGACAATTCCACGGTGTCGAGGATTTTATCCCAGTCTCGTCCCGTTTCTTTACAAAGTATGCAGAGTTTGATGCATAACTCTTTATTCCGACGTTCGACCTCCCCGTTGCTTTGGGGCTGGTATGCGGCGGTCCTGGTGTCGTACCTCCCAAACCCTGAAGAGCTCCTGCAAGGTAGAGTTCCAGAACTCCTTGCCTTGGTCGGATACTACTGCTGAAGGGGCGCCCAGTTTGCACCGTATCAAACGATGGCACTTGTCCGCCACCTCCCGGGCCGTCTTGTCCTTTATTGCTGCCAGTATGGTGAATTTGCTGAAACTATCCACACGCGTGAGGATATAATGGCTGCCTTCCACGGTCGGAGGAAGGGGACCAACTAAGTCCACGTGCAGAAGTTCCCAAGGACTGTGGCCTCGCACACAAGGCATTGTTTCCACAGTCACTTTCCGCGTCCATTTGTTCCGCGCGCACGTGTCGCACGCTTGGACTACCTGCTGTACCTGTTGAACCATACCTGGCCAAAATAAAGGTCCCGTAGGATTTCTGTAGTTCCGGCAGCTCCCGGATGCATGCTCCCGACGTCAGTGTGGGCTTTCCAAATGAGCTGCTCTCTCAACTTTTTAGGAACTACGATGACCTCTCTTCCGTTCGCATCGATGTAAACCAGCAGGTTCCTCACTAGTTTGACTCTCGACGGCTGGATGGGCTTGGTTACGGACCAGCTGAAAGCCTTTCCTTCTTCGATGGCTGCTCGAATTGCCGCTTTCAACGTCCTTCTACTGTTGTTTGCCGATTACCTTGCGATCAATGATCGCTTTGTTCGGATATTGCGTTCCCAAACTCCTTCGTCACTCCAGGCGGGCGGGACAACCAATCGGCCACTCTGTTGAGTTTGCCTTTCACGTACTCGATGAGAACGTCGTAGTCTTGCAATGTCATAACCGAACGCTCTAGTCTTCCATTTGGGCTCTCGGTGTCCTTCCCTCAGAAGCCACTTCAACGGCTTATGGTCGAACGGACGATGACTCTCTGCCCAAATATAACATTGCTTCAATTCCTTTCTGTTGGTTGGCCTCTTCTTTGGATTGTTGGGGCTTCACCCCGTTCCTGGTGACCACATGGCCTAATTACCCCACCTGGGACTGTAATAACTGTCATTTTTCCAACTTTACCTTTAAGTTGGTGGTGCGTAGGCTATCCAAGGCTCGTTGTACCCTCTCGTCATGTCCTTCTAAAACCTTCCAAGGACAATGAGGTCATCTAAGTAATCTGTACTTCCTTGTCCATTGCTTCGGCAAAATCAAATTCATTACTCTTTGGAACACTGGTGGACTATTGGACAATCCAAACGGGACCACCCTGAACTCGAAATGACCGCTTCCCGTGGGGAAGGCAGTTTTCGAGATGCTATCGTCGTGAATGGCCAACTGCCAATCTCCCGAGCGTAAATCCCTGCTCGAGAAGTAATGAGTCCCGTGCAACTTGGCCAAGGTTTCCTCATGATGGGTACTTAATATTTATCCTTGCTGCCATTGACGTCCCAAGGTCTATAGTCTACACAAAGCCTCAGGGCCCTACGCTTCTTTTCTTCAATCGCTTCCCCTTTGGACTCCTGTGGTCACTCTTCGTTCCTAGTGATCACGTGGTCCTGGTACTCTACCGGTGACGGTAGTAGTTAATCTTTTCTTTCCCTCGTCGGTCTTCTTCCCTTTGAGAGCGACGGACATCGGTGAACATGCGTCTTGAGGTGTTTTCAATCTCTTCTTAGTCACTTGTGGAAATTTGACTCTTTCTCACCGTGACACTTGTTCCATTTTTTTTTCGGGCGAGGAATCACGGCTGTTCCGACTAACCTCCCCGTTCTCGTTGCCTCAACCACCATGCCGATGTCATCTTATCTTCAAGGTAATACTCTTTAGTCGTCACTTTTATTTCTCAAAAGTAACTTTACCGCCTCCTTGGAAAGTGTTAACTTCCCGTTGAGATTTCCCGCTCTGTGATACTTGCAAACCACGCTGAGCCTCACTGCACATTCATTGCAGCGTAGAGTAAACGTCCAGGGGAAACCATACCCCAAATTTTCTTCTTCGTCTATTCCCTTTTCCTTTAACTTTTCTTTGGGGATTCTGCTCGACAACTTGTCCAAGTATCCTCGAGCCTCACCGCATATCCCATGCAGTGGAGAATAGACGTCCAGGGGAACTCATATCCCCAATTTTCCACTGTCTATTCCCATATCATTTAACTTCCCTTTGGAATTCTGCTCGACACCTTCTCCAAGTATCCTCGAGCCTCACTGCATATCCTATGCAGCGGAGAATAGACGTCCAGGGGAACCCATATTCCCCATTTTTCACGATTACCAATGGAAACGACCAGGTGGAACGGCTATGCTGTATCACTCCTTGATCCAGCATTTCTGCTATTTGTCGCTTTACCTCCTCCTCGTGTGTAATAGGTACCCTGTAGGGTCGCCTAAAGATGGGAGGATGGTCCTGGGTTTCCAACTTCATTGGCATCAGGTTATTATAACCCAATGGCTCGCCACCCAGTAAGAAGACATCTGAATAATCCCTTAGCCACTCTTCGACGATTTTCCTTTCTTTGTCGGAAAAGGATTTCCAACCAAGGACATAGGACTTGAGGCTTGTCACTCGTTCTTCGAAGTCCTTCTTCAATGCTTGACTTCCTTTCACCGTGACATTCGTTCCAATTTGGGGTGAGCGTCGACTACCCTCCCAATTAGCTCTGCCTCCGTCACTATGCCCACGACGTCTCTTTTTTCGCCAAGGTATTCTTCGTCATCCTGATTGATCATCAGTAACCTCATCTTCCTCTGTGGGATCCTGCTCGGTAACATTTTTTAAGTTTCCCCGAGCTTCACTGCACATCGTGCAGCGGAGATAGACGTCCCAGGGGACTACGTCCCCGGGTCTCTGACTTCCTCGTCAGAATCACGGCGGCCACCTTTAGTGTTTCGTGCGGGATTGCCTCTACCAGAGTCACCCTCGCACTTTACTGTCTACTCCCTTTACTTGGATGGTTACTGTTTCATTCAGTGACTGTCCTCTTCCGGTGGTCTACCTGGGCTTCGTACCTTTGTTTCGTCTTCATGTCCTCCGAAACAATACGCCTATAGTCAAGTCTTGCTGAGCCTCTGGAATTATACAAACACAAAAGAATTCTTCAACCCCCCTTCCCATAGTCAAACTTACTTCTACTCCTTTACATGAATGGGCGGGGCAGGTGCAACTGAGAAGTTGGCACTGTCCAAAGAAGGCTCCCGATGTTCTTGTGCATAGCTTATGTCAATGTGACGGAAGCTCCACCATCGCTCAGCGCGGTGGAAGCTTGTTGAGCGACGAGTACTGGTAGGGTGATCAGTCCTAGCCGACGGACTCGCCGCTACTTCCTCTGAAGCTATTCGGGAGGCTTCTCCTTCCAATCCTGTCGAAGGTTTGCTCGATGGCACGCCTCTTCCCAATTTCGCATTTGCTGACAAATCTTGCACTGGCTCCGGCCACTTTCTTCCATTGTTTCCTCTTTGGAGTCTCTGTCTTCATTTGACTTGGTTTGTTTTCTCTTCTGGTTTCTGATGGGGTTGTAGTCACATTCTTGAGTTGTGTTATTCCTCCTGTGACCAGTGTCACAGTTCTTCCTTCTGGGCTCTCCTCTCTTGCTGGACTTGTCTCCGTCGTTCACCTCCACATCCTGCTGTTGTCCTCCTTTGTGGCTGTGGCTGTTCTTTCTTCTGAATCTTGTGAGTTGTAGTCCCAGGATGTGGGAGGATTTTGCAGTTTCTGCAGTCTTCGGCTTCTGTCATGTGGCGTTTCTTCTCTTAGGACCTCTTCATCTTAGTCCTAAGCTTGGGTTGTTTACCGAAAACTGGGTTGATTCCATCCAATAGTCCGAAAGGATGTTCCTTTGATGCAATTACAAGCATACTCCGGCATAACGGTCTTCAACGCGTCCTTAGGTATGCCCACTTTAATATGTCTCCTTGTGGGATTAGCCTGAACCAAGGCATTACCTGCACTTAATGTTCTTGTGGCAATTGGGTTGACTGTCTCACCTTGTTCCTTCCTGACGGCGTTTGGGCTGGTTCCTGGGTTCTCTTGTGCCCGTTCGCCCATAAACTTCGGCGAACTTCCTTCCAAGGTGTGTCCAAAAGTCGTTTGCTCAGGACCCCTTACTGCCTGTTCACGTTGCAAAGGTAAGCTAGTACTCTTTAATACCTGTACGACGGTTTTTATATTCTGCTGCCGGTCTTCGTCGGTGCGGTGTTTCTCGTCTCTTGTGGTGTGTGCACTTCTGCAAGGATTCTTTGGGATGTCTTCTGGGTTCTCTGGTCTCCACCCAATCCTTTCTTGCCTCGCAAGTTCTTCTGTAACGGGAGGAACTAGAGAGATTCTTCGGGGACGAACCCCCGACCTTCGGTTGTCCAAATACTCCCATCGCGGAATAATCATTACAAGGTCTTCCAGTTTCGACCTTCTTCGATTTATTTCTTTTCTAATTCCCTGCATTCTTTATTAACCGAATAATTTTGGCCAAATTTATGCTTTTAAATTTTCCAAACTTTCTGTACTTATTTCGTTTAAGTTCGTTGTTTCGGAATCACTCATGTCACTTACGCTTTCCTCATTCGTTATTTCTACGCTCTTTACCGACATTGCGAAAGTTATTTGTTTGTTTAAAAAAACCTTTAAAACTTTAATCACTGTTAACGACCCTTCTTACTGTTCTCAATTATTGTACCGATTTATTGTTTGCAAATACTTTCATAGAATTCTGTTACAATTATTTCATCAAATCAGTTACAGTTACTTCTACGTTTTTGCTCATTGTTACGCAAATTTATTTTAACAAAAAGTTACACTTTGCGATAAATACCTTGCAATAGAATCCCACTTCTGACACCAAATGACGTACGCGCCCAATCCGTATTTTATTTATGGTATTGAACGCCCGTTCTCTATTACGTTAATTTATCTCTTATTTCGTTCAGGATTATTCGGCCTACCCAAGACGGATGGCCCTTTAAATTGATAGGCTAGGTTCCTTCGGCTTTCCACAAGCCTACTTTGAACGTTAATTTTCCCCAGCTAACAAGAGGGGTCTATCACAAGGTATTTAAAACAACACACGCCCTCTTATAAATTTTATTAAATGTTACTTGACACAGTACATGCATTTAATATTTTATGCTGAATTACATCTATAAAATTTCAGACAATACAATAATCTTAACGTCAAAGACAAAGTTCACAGTTTGATGAAGTTAAATCGTTACATTGATCAACAATGATAAATCTAAAGCAAAGATGAACAGTTAGCTGAATGAAATAATTTATAGCTCGAGGGGTTTTATTTTAGTGCAACAAAATAAATAACAATAAATGAAGTGGTCGGAATTCGACCCAGATATTCAAAGAATTAATTTACTTACTACATGGAGACAATCTCCCACTTGTGCTGTACGGACCGTAGATTTACGGCCGCTACAAAGCTTGCAACTCTACAATAGATCCACTAACGGGACTTGCTTCCGAACCCTGGTGGACGGATTCAGGAAATTAGGGCCCAGACGTACCCTATTTCTTATTTAAGTGGAGCTAAATTTACTTAAGAGACCGTTCACAAAACTCTTGGTCCGTTGGTTAACATTATTAAGTTACCATCAAATTCTCGGTTAAGGTCGCTAACCTTCAAGTGAATATTCTCAAATTTCCGCGTAAACGAATTTCATGAACTATAAGTTCTTAATTTTTACGTTAGTGACAATTGATTCTTTCAGTTTTAAGTTTTCTTACATTTACGCGCCGATTTCCGCGTAAGCTAATGACAGGGTATACTTTCCGTTTAAAGTTTATTACGCCACAAGTCTACAGGGTGTTTGTTTAACCACAGTTAACTTCAAGGAGGAACGACTACAACTGACTTAACAATTTTGGAATTTACTTTTCAAATTTGAAGGACCCCGCCTTCCAATATTCTGCAAACCTATCAAATCATTTATTTTCCTAAGATCGTCCCTCCAGAAGGCTATTACCCATACAAGAGGGAAAGAAGGCGTCTTTACTACGTTTCCCAGGATCCTGGGCCCCCTGATTGGAGCTGGACCTGATTTCCGAGTATAGACCCCTCCTTCTTCCCACGAAATACATTTAAATACCGTTAACAGATTCGAAGCCCTAAGTTTATGACCCCCTCGTGGTTCAACTTTAGCAGCGTCTTCGAATCTGTCTTACAAAAGTCACACCATCATGCAAAAGGAGATATTAAAATCTTCGACCTCGCGAAAGGGGAAACCACGCATTTGAACGCACGTCCAAATCCGTTGGATTACCCTTCTCGCTGGGGTCGGGTCTCGGTGATAAACCTCTGTCCCCACGTGGCTTGGCTTTATTACTTCTCTGATATCCGAACTAAGATAGAACAATTTTAAACAATCTGAAACACTTCGGATTTATTCGTTCATGAACGTTTAAAAACCAAACCACACTGCGTTCAGAGATGTACACCTCGAAATCTTAAGATTAACAATCCTTCACTTATTTTATAAAAGATCTCTGCCTGCAACTTCATGGTTACGACAATATATATATATATATATAATATATATATATAATGTAAAGAACGACGCTTGTGTAGAAGAGCGCTCCGCACAAGATGAGGAGGGAAAACGAGCAAATGAAAAATGAGGTACCTCCCAAGAATCGAACCAGGGAGCATCCAATTGCCGGTCGGATATGCTAACCACTGCAAACCAAGTACCCCGATCAGTCAGTACTCGTAATTCTCCTACATACGAGTAGAGTCAAATGCCCTAAGGGGGCGCCTTCTCATGCCGTACATATATACATTTTAACTGCAAACAACACATAGTAGAATTAATGTAAAGAACGACGCTTGTGTAGAAGAACGTTCCGCAGAAGATGAGGAGGGAGAACGAGCAAATGAAAAATGAGGTGCCTCCCAGGAATCGAACCCGGGATCATCCAATTGCCGGTCGAATATGTTAACCACTGCACCAAGGACCCCGATCAGTCAGTACTCGTAATTCTCCTACATACGAGCGGAATCAAATGCCCTGAGGGGGCACCTTCTCATGCCGTACATATATACATTTTAACTGCAAACAACACACAGTAGAATTAATGTAAAGAACGACGCTTGTGTAGAAGAGCGTTCCGCACAAGATGAGGAGGGAGAACGAGCAAATGAAAAATGAGGTACCTCCCAGGAATCGAACCGGGATCATCCAATTGCCGGTCGGATATGCTAACCACTGCACCAAGGACCCCGATCAGTCAGTACTCGTAATTCTCAGTTAAAATTTGCAGTTAAAATGTATATATGTACGGCATGAGAAAGTGCCCCCTCAGGGCATTTGATTCTGCTCCTATGTACGAGAATTACGAGTACTGACTGATCGGGGTCCTTGGTGCAGTGGTTAACATATTCGACCGGCAATTGGATGATCCCGGGTTCGATTCCTGGGAGGTACCTCATTTTCATTTGCTCGTTCTCCCTCCTCATCTTATGCGGAACGCTCTTCTACACAAGCGTCGTTCTTTAGATTAATTATATTGTGTGTTGTTTGCAGTTAAAATGTATATATGTACGGCATGAGAAGGTGCCCCGTCAGGGCATTTGATTCCGCTCGTATGTAGGAGAATTACGAGTACTGACTGATCAGGGTCCTTGGTGCAGTGGTTAGCATTATCCGACCGGTAATTGGATGATCCCGGGTTCGATTCCTGGGAGGTACCTCATTTTTCATTTGCTCGTTGTCCCTCATCTTGTGCGGAACACTCTTCTACACAAGCGTCGTTCTTTACATTAATTATACTGTGTGTTGTTTGCAGTTAATATATATACAGGGCGTCCCAAAAAATGTATACACACTTTAACAGCTGATAGCTCAATTGATGTTTCTTTCTTTCCAAGTTAAACCCATTAGAATTAATAAAGGCAGTCAGACTAAGCTTTGAACAAAGGAAATTCATTCTAAAATGCTACTGGAAGTGTGAAAACGCAGTTGAAGTGCAAAGACAGTTTAGGAGGGAGTTTCAAACAGATCCACCAACGCGACTTACCATCACTCGAATTAGAGATAAGTTTGAAGCCGATGGAACTGTTCAGAATGTCCACAAGAAGCGTTCCGGAAGACCACGGACATCGACAAGCCCCACAAAGCAAGAAAGAGTACTGGAAACGTATCACCAAAGTCCAAGAAAATCTGTGCGGCAAGCGAGTCGTGAGGTAGGAATTTCAGAATCGTCTGTCCAACGCATTTTGAAGCGCTGTCAATGGAAAAGTTACATTCCAAGATTAGTCCATGCTATTAATGAAGATGATCCGGACCGAAGAGTGGAGTATTGCGAGTGGTACTTGGCACGATGTGGATGTGGATTGGACGAAGGGGTTTCGTAGAATACCCTCCGCGTTCACCAGACCTCACACCACTAGACTTTTTTTTATGGGGATACTTAAAAGACAAAGTCTACGCTATAAAACCTGCAACAGTCGCTGAATTGAGAGCAGCCATTGAACGAGAATGCACACAAATACCAAACGAAATGTTTCGTGATGTTTGCGATTCCATTGCTTCGCGTTATCAGCAGTGCCTGGACCAGAACGGACGTCAGTTTGAAAACAGGCGTTGACAAAACAATTAAATAATGTCTGTAGATTCTATTACATTTTGAAAATGAAATGTATTTTAATAAACACTGCCTTTATAAGTATTTAAAGTGTGTATACATTTTTTTGGGACGCCCTGTATATATATATATATATATATATATATATATATATATATATATATATATATATATATATGGGACAGAACTCAGAATGGTCCCCTGAGGTTTTTTATGATACCAAAAGTCCTAAAAATATAGCTTCCCTCACCAGCTTCTGCAAAGCAGATAGGATCCTGTCCCAAAGCTGGATCCTATCTGCTTTGCAGATAGCTGGTGAGGGAAGCTATATTTTTAGGACTTCTTTGCGAGTGACCCGTTGCCCACGTCGGGCTAACATTTTGAAAAAGAATAAATTTTACTGTTTGTCATTTACCATTACTTATTCGGACTAGAGTGGATTTAATTTTCGTGGTGTTTGTGTGTGTGTGTGTGTGTGTGTGTGTGTGTGTGTGTGTGTGTGCATCAAAACAGATATCGAATCCAGAAAAGAGAACAATACTATAAGAATGAACTAAATAATTTCCTCTATAATAACAATAGTGCCCATAAAGTATCAGAAAATGATATCGTCGAGGTCTCGTGTTTCGTAATCCGTTTAACTTCTTTTTAAACCTTTTCCGTTACTGAAATTGGGGGGTTAATAAATTCATGAATTTTGGAGGCAGGTATTCTGTTCGAAAGGGGGCGGGGGATGACCGATTTCATCATTATTATATAATATATATATATATATATTAATAGGATTAAGTGCGTGTCACTTGATTGAATATGTATCGAATAACAGTTATCTTCAGGAACTTTTCTTATATTTAACCTTATGACTGCAGCCTTGTCGCAGTGATTAAACTGATGTAAGTTCGATTCCCACCAGGAAAAGGGATTTTATATAAACAAAGTTACCCTGACTTGCCTAAATCAG
Organism: Bathynomus jamesi; assembly: GCA_023014485.1. Lineage (NCBI taxonomy): Eukaryota > Metazoa > Arthropoda > Malacostraca > Isopoda > Cirolanidae > Bathynomus > Bathynomus jamesi. The sequence goes on along the minus strand of JAJOZX010003754.1, from coordinate 105,094 downwards.
ATGATGAAGTCAAGCAAACTGAATAGAGATTGAAATTAATTAACGCTGCGTTTTATATACCCTGGGTTAACCTTGTTTTTGGTTCCGTCAGAATTGTTCATTGTGACGAAGGTCAAGCTTGTCACTCCACCTTAGACCTACAGTTTAACGCGGAATCCGAACCACTCCCCACCACGGGCGGTCAGAAATTACAAAGTCCAGCAGCAGCAGCCCAGCGTGTTAACCACTAGGCCACCCAGGGTACCCATTTATCTAACAACCAAGTTTCATTGTGTGGAAGGATGAACATCTGGGTTTTTCCTGCGCACCGCCTGCCGTCACCGGGTCTCGATCCTGGGGCCGATGGATTCGTAGTCAGCATGCTAACCACTACACCACCGAGCGAATATACATATTGCCTACATTAGGAAAAACTAATATTAAAAATTGTCAAAAACTTTAACGTATAAAAATAGAATTTAATTCAAATAGGAGACTAAAAAGCCAAGTTATGTAGTTTAATAATAATAATAATTATAATAAAGACCTTTCTCACGATTGTACCGTTTTCACTGGACACAAAACAAAATCTTATAAATTTTTCTGAACAGGATGGGTATATGCTATATGGTGTATAAAGATTAAAAAAGGCTTAAAAACTAGAGGTGTTTCGATGTTTGAATAGCCGTGAAAAAGGTCTATATTATAGATGTTATAAAATACAAAACTGAATATCCTATATTTGAATAACTGGACCTTCACAACGCCATATAGAGTAATGTATTTAATGTGTCTCTGGTATCTGATGTATTTAATATGCTTAATGTATCTAATGTATCTGCAACGTATTAAGACGATCAGGAATTGGTGGAGTGTAACGAAGACAGGTTTAACGATTGGAAGTGTGTCCCTTCGATTTATGATTTAAAAAGAACATTTTTATTATTATTATCATTACATTCATATATTATAATATTCATTATTAAAGAATATACATACATAAAGTTACGATCAATATATATATATACACACACCGGTCAGTGGCGACTCCTGCACTCGGGCTTCTCGGGCTGAGCCCGACGGGCAAGGGGCAAGGAGAAGCATGAGAGATAAAATTGTGTATTTATAGATTTAAGTTTAAAAAAAAAAGTTTTAAATACAAATTGTAAAAATGGTTTTTGGCTGGTAGTATGTTACTATTTTTCTGTCTAGCCTTCGTCACGCAAGCAAATTTTGAGCGTATTTAGATACCCTTACTACCTATAAAAAAACTATATTGACACATTAAGTTTTCGTGCAATCTTTCAAGATCCTTTACTCGGGCGCAAGACATTACGCCCGAGAAAGTATAAGTAATATCGTATATTTAAAGTTCTTTTAATGAATAATTATTTGCTTGCATACGGTTACATAACAGTCCTTCTTCTAATTCTCATTAAATAAAATAGTATTTTTCGGTGTATAAGACGCAGTTTTTTTCGAAAAAAAGGGGTCTCAAAATCACCCTGAGTCCTATACACCGAAGGTCATAATATTACCTTTATAGGGCTGAAGAACTGGTGGATTTTTACAAAAATTCATCATCTCTTAGTCCCTCCTGACTGTGTATTGGTTTGGCCAATTTTACACTAAGTTTCTACTCTTCCCAACCCACTGATAACAAGAAAAACAGTACGTATTGCATAATGATTTACTTTTATGTTTCATAACATAAAAGTATAGTTTCCCTTATACTTAATAATATTTTCTTATAATGAGTATAGGTGAAAGAAAACGTATCACCATACTTTTGATGGAGGGCCTTAACAAAAGTCAGCCTCGCTGGTAGACAATTACGGACATTTTCTGACAACTAGGCAGTTGGTCATAATTTTTTTCCTGAAAAAAGGCCTTGAAAATAGAGGTGCGTCTTATACACCGAAAAATACGGTACGTTTTTCCTCCTATTAATTTTTTTTATAAAGAAAAAACATTTCAACTCGGGCTTATATCCTTCGGCCTTGTAGAGGCGCAATTTTTAATTCTGGCGATACATGGTAACTTTTTACGTTTCGATAAGCGTGCCTTCAACTGCCTTGGGCGGCGGTGCAGTTTGATTTTTGCCGCAATGTGAGGTTGTTCGCTTTTCTTAAATAATCTGATTTTTTTTAAATATTATAAGTATTCTGAGAAGTATAGCCCACCCATGGAGGACATAGTGTTATCATGGCTCAAGAATGGCTCTCGTCCCTGGCTAGGATTTCAATTGAAAAAGAAATACTTATTGATTTAGAAAGCAAAAAGGAATTACATGACCGAATATTAAAGGAATTTGCTTTAAAACCAAGACGCTTGGACTTTATGTTCAGTAAATAAAATTCAAATAATTTTTTTACCGAGGTAGGTATTTATTTATTTTATTGATAATCTTAAGTTGTTGTCATGCATTTAAATGTCGGCTCATATGTAGACTTGAAAATTTAAAAAGAGCCCGAGTAGTCTTGAAGAGCTGGAGTAGCTACTGATATATATATATATATATATATATATATATATATATATATATGGATCTTTTCCGTTTGACACACATGGTTCGATTTTATTTTAAATTTCTACACAGACGTAGTTTTGCATGCAGATTACGAAAATCAGAACCATTGTTTGGAGAAATTAATAATAAAAAAGTTACAACTAGCCTAAGACCCGCCCTTCGTGCGGGTCGCCGGTAGCAAAAATTAACCAAACTATCACGACTTAACCTAACCAATCGTCAAGGGCGTACAATTAACCTAAAAAATAAATAAAAAACAATATCACGACTTAACCTAAACGTTCCTGAGCGTGACCGACAAACGTTCCTCAGCGTGACCGACTAACAAACTGAGCGGGACGGACTGACTGACAGACATTCCTGGGTGTTTATAGTATTAATAAATAAATAAAAACAAATTTGTTTTTTATTTATTTTTTAGGTTAATTGTACCCCCTTGACGATTGGTTAGGTTAAGTCGTGATAGTTTGGTTAATTTTTGCTACCCGCGACCCGCACGAAGGGCGGGTCTAATAAAATACTTTAAAGGGTTGTAACTTTTTTATTATTAATTTCTCCAAAAAATGGTTCTGATTTTCGTAATCGGCATGCAAAACTACGTCTGTGTAGAAATTTAAAATAAAATCGAACCATGTGTGTCAAACGGAAAAGATCCATATATATATATGGGATGAATTTCACAATTAAACACGTGAAATGAATGAATAATGCAAACCCACAAGGAACATGAAAAATGATTCCAAGGCCTTTCGTGTATTCAGAAGGACATCTCGTCAGAGAATGAAGGGAGAAGATTAACATATGATTAACAAGAGTTGAGGAAAGGCAAAAGGCATTTTAACAGTTTATTGTCAATTTTATACATTCCCGCACTCTTATTGAAATTAATTTTAAAATGGATGAATGCACATTCTAGAATATTCCTTTCAATTAATTATATATGTGTTTTTAACGAACACTTTAGAACTATCCCACTTGATACTATGATTACAGTATATCTATACATATGGTTAAACAATGCATTAGAATTATTTGCTGTTCTACACGCATATTTATGCTGTTTTACCCTAATGTCTAACGTTTTACCCGTCTGGCCTATATATACTGAGTTACATACATTATGTACATCCGATCGAATACTCACAACCAACCACATTAACGGGGCTATTCTTTATTAGGCGTGATTTAACACTCATTAACAGTATTATTATACTTAAAGACTACGTTGATACCAATTACTTTAAGTAAAGTCGGAAAATATCGAAAATTAACATGGTAAGGTAGCTAAGGATATTTTTAAGCTCAAAGTCCTTTACAGCAGGGCCGTTTCCTGGCATAAGCAGACTAAGCAGCCGCTTAGGGCCCCGCTGCTACTAGGGGGCCCTAGACAGGCTCCCACGTCATACTTCAGTGGGCCAGAATAGGAATATAGCTGGTTCTTATTAATATTATTGTTATTATTATTATTATCATCATTATTATTATTATTATTACTGTCGTATTAATTAAAGTTTTGGTATGAGACAAATGTGATAAAACGGAGACAAACGAAACGTTTTGGTCGTTATGTGTAAATAACTATTGTGAGATCTTATTTCTATATTATTTAAATTTATCCTTACTATATGCTTATACTTTCCTAAATGCTTAATTTTTCTAGTATTGTAAAACATTATTTCACAAATTTACTAATTATTAAGAGGTTTTGTAACACTTTAAAACCTAGGATTATTTTCGTTATGTTTTCAAGTTTAATTCTTTTCTCATCTTTTTCAGATGATGTGAATTTTGTTATTTGAATGTAAAGGGTGATCCAGAGAAATGGGATCCAAAAGAAACCCCTGTAACTCTTAAAGTATAAGTCCTTTTATAAAATCATACGCATCATTCGAAAGAGGATAGTTACAAGTTTGTACAGGATTGTATAGGTTTTGACAATACAAGACAAGATAAGATACAAAACAAAATAAAAGTGTTAGTTAAAACTAACCCTTCAAGATGACTGCATGGACTGTGGAACAGCTGCGTTTCATAACTGAGCAATATTATGAGCATGGAAGAAGTGTAGTTTCAGCTCAAAGATCTTTCAAGACAAATTTTCAGATGTCAAAATCACCTTCTAAGAAAGTAATCCGTCGGTGTGTCAGAAATTTTTCCCTAACTGGCAGCATTGGAAAAGAAAACCAACTGGAAGAGTGCGCACAGCAAGGATAGACGAGATCATTAACAGAACTCATGAAATTGTACAGGACAATCCTAACATAAGCATCAGACGTGCTTCTCAGCTGTTAGGAGTTGGATATGGAACAACACACCGTATATTCAAGCAAAATTTAATGCTCTTTCCATATAAAATTCAAACAGTGCAACAACTAAACGATGGAGATTTCGCACGAAGACGACAATTCTGTCAATGGATCCAACAGAAGGTAAATGACACCACCAATTTTCTAGCAACTTTGATTATGTCAGACGAAGCCCATTTTCACTTGGATGGAACTGTAAACAAACAAAATTGTCGTTTCTGGGCAACAGAAAATCCATTGAATATTACCGAAGTCCCGTTGCATAGTCAGCGTGTAACTGTTTGGTGTGGTCTTACTGCATCTCAGATCATAGGGCCGTACTTTTTCGAGGATTCCACCGGAAACACGGTCACTGTAAATGGTAATCGCTACGAAAAAATGTTGACCGATTTCCTTATTCCTAAATTAAGAGATCTTTGTCTAGAAAACCACTGGTTCCAACAAGACGGAGCTACCTGCCATACCACGAGGAACTGCATGGCAGTTTTGCGTCAAACGTTTCCAGGCGAGTTAATCTCAAGATTTGGAGACGTTGAATGGCCCGCAAGGTCTCCGGATTTTTCTCCCTTAGATTATTATCTCTGGGGATATTTAAAGAGTAGGGTCTACAGAAATAACCCAACGACCTTGCAAGAATTGAAGGCTGCCATCACAAATGAGATACAGGCCATACCACCGCACACTCTTGCAAAAGTGATGCAGAACTTACAAGCGAGAACACTGGAATGCTTGGCAACTAATGGAGCACATTTGAAAGGAGTCATTTTAAAAAAATAAATATTTCATAATAAACTTGTAACTCTACTCTTTCGAATGATATATAGTTTTTATGAAAGGAATTAAATATTAAGAATATTTGGCTTTTTTTTATGGGTCCCATTTATCTGGATCACCCAGTATTTGATTAACGTTACAATTATAACAGTTATTGTTATTATTATTATTATCATGATTATTATTATTTAGCAGATTAGTTGTGGTTAACTAGATGTGACTTCGTGCATCTTGGAAAATGAAACGACATTATCCATCAGTAGCTGAAAAACGGGAAAAGAAGCAAATAGAGGAGGAGAAGCTTTCCAGTAGCACAGGTGAGATGTGCCACTTGTATATTCTTATGATTACAGTTCAGGCAACTAGGTTAGGTAGACCATCAAGCTAGGTAAGTGCTCAGGAATTGTGTAAGTAAGATAGTCTCTGTAATATTTATAATATTTCGAAATGTGAAATTTAATGGATCACATCACCTCTAATTCTGTTCACACAGATCAATTATCAAACAAGATAAGAAAGAGTATTTTAGCAAAATCTAACAGAATATGTAATGTTATGTTCTTCTCAGGAGCACTACTGAAATATTTGGAAAAGCCATCCTCAGCAAAGGCTGATGAGCATCATGAGCCAACAGCAGGACCATCCTCTGTGCAATCTCAAACACCAGTAGAAGTAGAACCTGATGAACCAACAAGTGGCCCATCTTTTGTTCAGCTTCAAACACCACACACAGGCATTTCTACTGAGCAACAAGAACCAAGATCTGCAAGGAGATTGGCAGGGAGATTTCTTATGATGATGTTATTAATGATTTCGCCCAGAAAAAATCTAGGAGGCAAAAATTTTGAAGATACAAACTCTTCTGTATAACTGTTAGCTATTACACGATTGTATCGTAGAGTTAGTAATTGTTTGATAGTTGATAATTGCATTATTTTTTTATACACAGTTCTGTGTCATTTATTTTAAATAATGTATAAGCTAATTTTCAGGAATTTCATGGAGTATTTTTTCTGTTTGTCTTCTGAAAGTACATATTTGTTGTTTTGGACATAAATGTTTCATTAAAATTGTTTCATAATTGTTTTTTATTAACATAGCCATTTTTTGTAGTATGTGTGTGCTGAGGTGATGTAGTAAGGCGTGAAAAGTGGACGCTCAATTCTGCCAGTTGAGGTTTAAGTTTTGGTTTTTGGCTAAAAATATAATAGTTACCCCTTTTTCTTTGATGTATTCAATCTGACGTGAAGGCAGCGAGTCTTTTGCTTATATTGAGGTTCTAAATGTAGGAGGGTTAGGCTGCTTTAAACCCTAGATCCATGTCCCAAAGCTGGATCCTGTCTGCTTTGCAGATAGCTGGTGAGGGAAGCTATATTTATGGGACCTCTTTGCGAGTGACCCGTTGCCCACGTCGGGCTAGCATCATGAAAAAGAAAAAAAAACTATGGTATTTGTCATTTACCATTACTTATTCGGACTATAGTGGATTTAATTATCCCAGAAGAGTTCCTTGTTCCATGCACTGTCTGTGTGTATCCTAAAAAGCTCAGGGGACTATTCTGAGTTCATTCCCATATATATATATTAAAGGAGAGAGAAGATGTCCTCACTGCCACGGCTCATCGCATACTGAAGTTCTTGACAGCCCCATTTGGCTTAGAAAGTGTAATTGACTTCGTAGTGTATACATATATATATTAATGTGCCAGAATGTAGAGCCAGGCAGTTGGTTTGCTTAGATATATATATATTTATTTAACCGAATTAAAGCACACATACATAAAAAATATCGCACTTGTTTCATTAAATCAAATAATGTCGTTTATTGAATAATAAAACACAACTACATCATTCTGTTTATTTAGTCACAAAACGAATTATTTAACATGGAAATAAAATAATTATTTAACATACATTTATTCAGCTCGGGAAATATATAGGAAATAAATATACAATCAAAAATAATAATAGTACAGAAGAAATCTATGTACACGCATAAAAAATACACCCATATATATATATATATATATATATGAATAAAACCACGAAGGGAAAAGAAACACAAAGTGGTGCTCAAGCGCTTTCGTCTAATGACATCCTCAGGATTTTTTGATGCATATGTATATATTACACGTGTATATATATTTCTCTGTACTATTTTTTGATGCTTATATATATATATATATATATATATATATATATATATATATATAAGCATAAAAAATAATAGTACAGAGAAATTTATATACACGTATAATATATACATATGCATCAAAAAATACACCCTTATAGATATATAAGCACCAAAAATAATAATAGTACAGAAGAAATCTATATACACGTTTAATATATGTTAACCCCTCCGCCTTAGTCGGTTCGAAGTTGACTGGGGGGTTCTGGTTAGGTGAAAGCAACAGATTTGTTACTCTGAAGTAGCGGGTACTGTATAGGGAATCGCAGCAGTTTTCTTCTATACTACTCTCCGATTTCTTCTTGTAGTGGATCGGAGGATTCTGTGAAACTGATTAAATTCTCTGAAGGTTCCCTGATTCTTCTTGTAACGGATCGGGAAATTATTTTTCTCTATTTAAGACTAATTTCTCTGAAGAGAGCAAGGCTCGAAGGAGAAGATAAAGACGTTTCCTTACGGTAATTTACTGCTAAAATGTTACAGGTAATGCTCAGCTCTAAGTTAGATCAGTCTAATCAGAGTAGTGAGAATAATTATCGGAGAAATTTTGTGGGTTTATATACCCAAATTTTGTAAACATCATTATTATTTAATGTTGACTTGTTTCGCTTCTATTCTCTATAGGCTGTATTATTTTTGCACAATATTTGAAGATAAGGAAAATATAAACATGATATTTGAAGATGAAGCCATATTTTTATCTTAAACCGCATATTAACAGATCTGATGTTATCAGGATATGCAGAGTTAACTAAAAATGGAAATTGAACTATGCATTTTTACACTAAAACATGAATATGAGCAAAAATTAAAGGCTCAAGATTCGCAATTAAACGTTTAGGCAAGACATGACTTCATCTTTTATAACGAAGAGAGAATGTATACATAAAATGGACATTGCAGAATTTAATCAGATTTCATTATGAAGCTAAATGTAAAAAAATGATTAAGTAATTTAAAAAGAAGCAATTCACCAATTGTTCAGCAGAAATAAAATAGAAAGCGAGTCAAAAATTTCACCCAACCTTCGTCATCGTTATACGAATTTAGACTCTATTGTAAAAATGAATATAAGAATACAAATGTATACAAATATAAGTATTATATGAGTATAATGAATATAAGGATTTTATAAATATAAGGATTTATATAAAGATTATATAAATACAAGGATTAGGTAAAAATAAGGATTATATAAATATAAGAATAAGGATAATATAAGGATTTATATAAATATACGAATTATATAAGAATTATACGAATGAATATAAGAAGATAGGAATTATTCATTGTTCATTTTTACATATATATACACGCATCGAAAATACACACCTATATATAACCTTCAAAAAAATAGTGCAGAAGAATTCCAAATACAATAAATGGATAATATATATACAAGAAAAAGAATACGCGCTTTAAGTTCTAATGCGCTTAAATAAAATACTAAACTCACACGTAATCGAATCCACTACACAATAAATATGATTTAACATTATTTCACCACTCAAAGGGATTTCAGTTCGTTTAACACTATTTTTGTGCCCACTTTACAATTGGGTGGAAAGTTTAGAATACACTTAAAAGCACGCACAAAGATGGCTTCGTTTGCCAAAACTTGTCTGGTAGTAAAGTCTCGATGGAGGAATGTCTTTCTTACGCCGACCATAAACAACATCGTTCCGGGAGTTTCGAGCAATCTCGATGGTGAAATCTTTTTCATCTGTAAAAGCTATTTTTTTAACATCATTGGACGAAAATCTATCAAGCAATTTTCTACAACGAATTTTTATTTTAGCTCACATTTCTGCCACGTCTTGAAACACGGATCTTTTTAAATGCTTTAAGTCCTACCGTTCTCTGCATTCTTTGTATGGAACTTCGACTGATACCTAAATTTCTTGCAATTTTCCTCTGAGAGCAGTGTGACCCAGGTCGATCCTCTTGAGATAGGCTCATCATTTCGATCACTGCTATATTGTCTTGAGTGTAAACTGTTTTAGGCCGACCACTTCCACGCTTCTGTGCCGTCGAACCGGTTGCTTTAAATTTTGTAATTATTCTATTCCATTTTTTTTCCCAAGAAACACTTCAATCACCGCTTTTTCACCGCTAGTTAGAACCATAATTTGAAGGGTAAGTTTAAAAAACAGTATTAAAGATGGGCGTAGCCCATATCATCTGACGTTTTTCAGAGACTAACAGTATCCATAGACTAAGGAAACTACTACAAGTCTTAGCATAACAAATGCAAAAAACTTCACTTTTCTACGTGAAGGTCAAAATATGATAATAAAAATCCACTCTAATAGACAGAGTTTATTTCCACAACAGTTTCGATGCCCACTGGCATCCTCTTCGGGTGGATACAGAAGAGGATGCCAGTGGGCATCGAAACTGTTGTGGAAATAAACTATTAGAGTGGGGTTTTATTATCAAGTTTAGTATAGTTGCCAGTTACAGCTATGCACATTTAGGATTTATGATATTCGTTTTTTTCACCATACCTCATTGTTCCCTCGGCTGTAGAAAAAGTATTTTATGTAGAGGTCTAAAATTTTTATGATGGCTTAGCAATAGATTGAGGTAAAAGTTTGTAAATTTTGGAAGTGTGACCTGCATATTTTTAAAGTTATTAATGTTCAAACCTCAAGGAGTTTTTTGGGGGCCACCCGATATATATATATATATATATATATATATATATATATATAGCAAACATTCAAGGACCATGGTACCCAAAGGGTACAATGTCGTAGGTGCCAGGCACCTGGTATCGTTTCCTGTAGGTGTTACGACAAACCTTCGTGCCCCTAAGTTCCTTCACGCCCCCTAATTTCTGTGCTCGGAAGTTATGAGTCCCCACAACCAGATAGGATGGTTAGTCACCCTGATTTCCATCGTCTTCTAAGCTCACTAGATCTTTGAGCGATTCAAATTTGACGATCTGACGGTTGGCATGGTTAAGCGTGATGCCTTTAGCTTTCAGGATGTACTTGTACTCATCCCTCACCCTTACGCGTACACCGTAAGTTTTTGGGCCTGTTGAGACAAAAGAGTCGGCGTATGCGATGTTGCCATACTCATCTTTGATCTCATCAGTCAACTCTCCAAGGAATTCCGCAATAGGAGGCATATATTCACCTTCCCTCTCCGTGAATATCACACCAATCGGTATCAGCGTACAGAACCCGCTGCTCGCGAGAATGCAACAGATGCCACAGCTTGATACGTGCGTAGGCTGTTGTGAAACTGACCAAGTCTGTAGCCAGTTCGGGTCAGTTGTACCTTATTATGTACGTATTGCCCACATTTACGATTTGCGGAAAGTAAAGTTTGAAGGGGTTTCTACGTCCTCCAAACAAGCTGTCACCGCATTTGAGGGGCTCCACCACCATTGTACGTTTGATGGCCCTTATTTCTTCGCGATACTGCTCATCGGCTTCCATCCAGGCATCATATTCATGCCCCCACAAAAACTTTGAGTGAACTGGGAACTTATAAGCTGGTCGCGACTACGGGTCCATGCGAGGCTGTCGGCGGGGGATCTTCCATGGAGGTCCTCTGTGACGACGCACTCAGGACGTGGACATCCATGCCAGCAGCAACCGTTAGAGGAGTACACACATTTCTCGCCAGTGGTTGGGTCCTCACTTAAGCCGTCCACCCTAACAACACGGCCATTGATCTTACTGGCAACTTCCCCAGTGTTGCGAGCGTGTTTTATATATACACACCTGTGTTATACCCATAACTGCGCGGGGCGTTTCGAGGAATGACGGCTAACGTGTCTTTAGGCATGAAGTTATTCTTGGCATCTTTCATATAACATACATGCTTTACACCGTTCGCCTTATATTTTTCATGACATGTAAAACAGTGAATTTCATCGTATTTGTGCTCAAACTTTTCCCAACTGTCCATTGTATGAAACATTCCACACTCGCAAATCCTCATTTTCTTGCACGTGCCATTCGATTTATGGTGAGCAAAACAGACATTATTGAAAAACATGTGATGTAATCACATTGTGACACTCCTTACAATGCTTCATCAGATCATTCATAAACTCGAGACACTCCTTACACAAATCGTGATGTCTTCCATATTTTCGGCTTTTATTATAACTAGCGTAAAGAGCCCTTATATTATGGATGAGTAGGTAGGTTGCCCCAGACAAGCCTAAAATAAATAGGGGCTTTGTACGTTCAATCACACCGCTTTTAAAAACATACACATTCCTACGGTTATTAACCAATGCAAACACAACTATACGTACACCAATTACCTGCTCTGCCCTTCGCAGCTCTTCATATCCCATATTACAGGCAAATTCAAGTCTACAGTCTGCAGCCAGTTTACGTGCACGCTCCACTCCGTATTACCCACTGGCTTTCACCGGCCTGCATTATACGCCCCAAAATATACTCTGTAGGGTATTACTACTGTCCCGAACTCGAGAGCTAGACGCGTCCTGACTTCACGCCCCTCACTGCTCTGAAAGGCAAACTCCACAATACGTTCAACCATGCGCCGCAGTCCGTGCTCACAGTCCGTGCTCAAAGCCGTTACCATACATGACTCGGGGGTTGACCCTGACTAGGTACCGGTTTTTAGTCAGGGATGCGGAGGTGGTGACGTTGCGTAACAGCTCGAATGATATACCACCGCCTACAGGCTGCTGTGTTGCTGCTGAGGTGGAGGGCACGGCCGGTATTGAATGGGGATAAGTGGGTACAGTTTTATTTGTCGTAAGACGTGAAGGGTTGCAGTTCTATTACTGTGGTTCCAACGTTCAACGACTTTACTCGCTTTGACATGGGAGATGTTTCACCGTTATGCACCCGCTTTCTTCTCGAAGTGACGATGGGGGGACGCTGCGTTTGTCACTGCTGATGGCTTTCTAGTGGAGTCTATAACCTCAATTACACTATCGTCGCTAGCAATATTTATGGTGAGGACATGTTGCTGGTGCTGTACCTCATCATTCACGGTTCTGGGGAAGAAGAAAAACAAGAATATAAGGAGCAACACTTAAAATTTTGTTATATTTTGTAAAGGATCCACTTAGGAGTGTGTCGTGTTAGAGATGGATTCTGTAGAAAAATTTAGGTTTCCAAGTCCTTCTACATGCATTATTTCCGGACCTACAGGCTGTGGCAAAACCGTGTTTATACTTAAAATCATTAAAGATAAGGACGATCTGTTCTCAAATTTTGTGCACAAAGTCATATGGTGCTATTCGACAAACCAAGCCGTATTCAACGAGTACCAAGATGATATTTTGTTTCACAAAGGCATTTATGATGTTAGTTCTATCAAGGGTGATGAACACAGTTCCTGTAATTGACGATCTCATGTTAGAAATGGACAAAACGTTTGCCGAGACATTTACAGTATTTTCCCACCATCTTAACATAAGCGTGTTCTTAATCAATCAAAACCTGTTTTTCAAGAATAGATACATGAGTAATGTATCGTAAATACGCAATATCTAATCTTATTCGCACAACGTAGAGATGTGGCACAAATTGGGGTATTAGCCAGTCAAATGTTCCCGAATCAGCGTAAGGAGTTTTTGGAAGTTTATAAAGAAATTACAAGTCAACGTTACGGCTATTTGGTTTGTGACCTTCACCCGCGAAACACGTTTAGGGTGCTTCTAAGAACGAATATATTCCCAAACGAGGCTGAAACGGTGTACATCCCAGAATGACAAAGAGGTTAAAGAAATATCGTGAGTTAATAAAGATTTACCAACGATTACCACGCACTCTCCAACGTCTGTTTGCTAAAAATATTGACCCAGACTTTTTAAAATGTATCTGTGAAGTTTGTATTAACGTTATAAAATGCAATATAGCAAGAAGGCCAGTCAGAAGTCGCGTTTACGTCGTTACAAGAGCATAATACGTGCACTCGCTTGTAAAAAGCAAAATGTGGGAAAGAAAAAGCGAATTATTGTGAAAAGAGGTGGTTCGTTCCTCCACATTTTGTTTTCAGTTTTGGCACCTTTATTGTCCAGTACAATACATATAATGAAGAAAGTGGTCGTGCTTCCACACGAGGTGTATGCTTCATTGCAAAATAACAAAGAACCAGGAATCAGCCCTAGATCCGGATAAACATAGTCTTAAAAGAATGGAGAATGAATTGGTGAATCTATTGAATCTATTAAACAGCGAGAAGCCCCCTGACGAGAAAAAATTTTATGTCAACAAGCTCTCCATAAATTTCTTCAAGAGCTTGGAGATTATACGAAACCGACCGAGGTCCCCTTAGTTATCAGACATAGGACTAATGATGTTGACGGCGTAGGACCTGGAGCCGAGGCTAGAGACGAGCAGTTGAAAAACAACGGAGTGCAATACATCGAGCATGTATTAAAAAGTAGTCTGCCTCATACATTGAGGAATAAAGGGGTAAGTCTTTACAATCTATTGAGTGAGGACCCCATTATACAGTGGTCCATTACAGGCGAGGTTGTTGTTGGAGGGTCAAAGGTACAGGGTTCGAACATCATTGATATCGTGTATGATTTGGAGAGAAAATGGGATAGACCTTCACCAACAGGATGGAGGCCTATTAAAGCGAGACTACAGCAAATAAACATCCCAAAAACGTTGATAGGTAAGTTCGCGAAAGGTTTTGATCAAGGGTGGACTCAGGAGATTTTTAAAGTTAGATCTATGAGGCATGAAAACGATGTGATGATGTATTACGTCGAAGATTTGAATGTCGAAGAAGTTGAGGGCAGCCTTTATGGCGAGGAGATGCAAAAAGTGGTATTTAATTTAGATAAAAAAGCGTTAAAAATTGAGAAAATTTTAGGCAGTAAAGGTACAGGGAAGAGAAAGATGTATCTGGTGAAATGGCTAGGGTACCCTGAAAGCTTCAACTCATATATAAAAGCTCAAGCAATAATGAAACTTAAGTAGTATATCAAATGACGCCCAATCACCTCTATATCACACTGTCCTCTTCTGCCTCTTTGGACGTGCATCCTGACAACACTCTGTCCAGCTTTATAACAGAATTGCATAGACCTATCGAATTGGGGGGTGGACCGTGGATTAAACGAGGTCGGTCTGTGCGAATTTCAGTTGACCACCAAGTTATTAAGTATTGAGAAAAAACAGGCCATTTTTCTGGTTCTTAGAAGATTCGACGAGTGTGAAAAAATAGGAGTAACTTTAGATGGCACTATACGTTCAGTCTGGTTCGGCGAGACAAAGTACTATAGTACAAAAGTAACACTAAGACCTGGTCATTATGACAGCCTCGGATATTGTGGGGGCCCACACACCGGCCCATTCTTTGATGCTAAAAACCAACGGCTAGTAGAAATATTAAGGACAATGAACTGTTTCAAATTATACCTGTGGACAGATATGGGAAGAAACACCTTCCAAAGAAACACTTTTCACGAGTCACAGCATGACTTATTCAGTTTATTGTACCAACTAAATTTACCGAAATTAGCCTCTGAACCCCCTCCCACGAGCATATGTTATGTTTACAGTGATATCGTGGATCACCAATTTCTTGGGGATACCCAGGGGCGTTTGTTATGCATTGTGCACATTCCCGATCATAGAGGTAAGAGTTTAAGCATCACATATGATAAGCCTCATTATGTCAAAGTTGCACCTAACCTAATAACTAGTATCTCAATATATATAAGAACGATTGAAGGGAAAAAGTTTCCATTCGGCTACCGTCTACCGAGGGGTGAGGTACCAACGTGGAAGTGTGATCGGATAAATTTTTTCAGCTATACTACGCACAGTTGTGCCCTTACTTGAAAGTGGAGCCCGATATCTTGGAAAGAAGGTCTTACAATCAGGACTTAACACATTTTAAAGTACAATGTCAGGCAGCAAACCTAAAGAAGCTTTCAGAAAACACTTACTACGTACACGAAATGAAATCGTCGAAGATGCGAAGAGAAAAATGCGCGGCGGAGGTTATAGAAGGAAAAAACAGACGAGTAAAAAAAAAAAGGAAAGCCAAGCAGACAAAACGTGATGTAAAGTGGGGAAGGAATTAAAAAAAATGTTCTAAGCGTATGAAACAGGTCGTGGACTTATTTTTTAAAAACTAATATAAGGTAAATCTGTTACAGAGGCTTCTCATAGCTGTTTGTACAAATGAAGTGGAAGGATGCATTAACGGGTGTCATGACTCATTTTATTTACCCTCACAGTTCGGGATGCTGCAAATCCCAATTAAATCTCTTTGATGTACAGTGCTTACAAGAAGTCTCGCGCCTCTGTCTCGTCCCAAGCTAGTCTGTTAGGTATAAAATGGGCGGTCCTTATGGCAGCGGAGGTGTGTTCGGATTGGTGCACATAATTGCTCTAACCCCATCAATGACGTCCACATTATCATTGTGTTGATCACTCTATCTATTTATATATAGAGACATACTGTATATAGATATATATAGAGTATGCAGGGGATAACGTGTCTCAGTCCCAGCTATGGTAGTTGTCTTACAATTAACAGTCCCAAGTGTAAGTTACGTTAACACCTCCACATAAACTACCCTGGACTAAAATAACATACGTGAAGCCCTTACCCACAAACCATTTAAAAGCTCTCTCTCTCTCTCTCTCTCTCTCTCTCTCTCTCTACAAAATTTTCCCTGGCACCCGTTGCCATTGGTACCTCCTCGGTATGGGCCGCAAGGCCTTTTGAGGTACTTCTTTTCCTTGTAACTCCTTGTAACTCTCCAAACTAATCTATCATATTTTGCGACTTTTTAACTCTGGTAGGATTCAATTCCATTCCTATAGTGTAAGAGATACTTAAATTCAGGTGTGTATTATGCCATATGATGTGCGTAATAAATAATAATTTTTAAATAGTTGGAGCGTTCAAGGTCATCTGTAATAATCTATAGACTACCCCTCAAGCCCACTCTCAACACTTAGATTCCCCTAAGACACAGGCGTCTTCAAGTAACATGAATGCGTAGAGATCTAAGGTGTTAGATTCCATATTATATAATTTATGTGCTACGTTTAAGAACGCTGGCATTGAAGGATGGAAGGAAGGGACAGTAAAAGCGATAATAGGTTTAATGAAGGAAGTGGAATGAGGATGGAAGTAAGCGTTGCTATGTCGAAGGAAACGAGGTTGGGTGGGGAATTACGAAGGGAGGAGGAAATGCTAAACACAAACTCAAATATTTATTTTAATGCCCTAGACCTAGAAAGACAAAGAGCAAAATACCTTAAACTAACAATGAATTGACAGAAACAGAAGAGCCTGGTCTTAGACGCACTGATAGGTTTAACGTATGTGGCTAGAGGCCGCCACTCAGAATTACCACTACTACCTAAGTCATAATAAGGTTATTTACTATGACAGAGTAGTCATGAGTAGTTATGGAAATAAAATATGATTATACTATCGATGGCTGACTATATTCAGTTGGGATATAAACTAATGCTGACAATCTTTGGATCCTTGGCTTTTAAGACGAATTTTTTATGCATATGTTCAACAAAATAGGAAATTGGCTGATTATTATTACCATTCGAAGGGTTGGTACCCTTCACAACCGAAATCAATTTCAGAAGGGGTGCATGGTATCCTCATTTCCTTTATCGTCCCAGCACGCTTCACATAAGCCATTTACACAAAGTTGGAAAGGCCGTCTGTGCACCACGAGACGACCCAGGCAATGCGGGGAGCAATGGTGACATTGCATGAATATGGTGTGCCAATAAGAGAAATATCAAGACGACTAGACGTTCATCGAAACACTGTGGAATGGTGGATTCATCGATATGAAGCAGAAAACTCAATCGCTACTTTGCCGAGGTCTGGTCCTCCGCGTTCAACATCTCAAGAGGAAGATGCTGCGATTGTTAATCATGCCAGAGAGCATCCGTTTGTTTCAGCGACGCATATTTACAGACACCTGAACCTTCGTTGTAGTGCAAATACAGTGAACAATAGACTTCACGAGGCAGGGTATTTTTCTTGCCGTCCAGCTATAAAACCTGTATTGACGATTGAGCATAAAGAGGCGCGGATGGGATTTGCCTTGCAATACTTGCCGCAGGAGGAAGAATTCTGGAGAAAAGTTGTGTACTGTGACGAAAAAACATTTTCAACAGATAGTCATGGTTCCCTGCTTTGTTGGAGTCAGCGCGGAAAACGCTATGAAGAAGGAAATGTTTTCCCGAGCAAACGTAGTGGTCACATCAATCTCGGTGTGTGGGGCTGGATGTCTGGCTATGGTGTCGGAGAATTGACTCAAGTAGATGGACGCTTTACTGGACAGCAATATTGCCAGATACTGGAAGAGGTGCTGCTACCCAGTGTTCGTGCGTATCTGGTTCCAGCACCGGAACCATTTTACTTAATGGAAGATAACAGTCCCATTCATAGGGAGTAACGTTGTGAGAGCGTGGTACGAAGATCACCCAGAGATTATTAATCTAATTCTGCCACCACGTTCTCCTGATTTGAATCCGATTGAAAACCTTTGGGCAATAATGATTAACGAATGGGAGCAACGCAATGAAAGAACATTTGAAGCACTTTTAGCTCACACGAGGAATAGTTGGGAGAGCTTACGCCGAACACCAAACATTCCCTACAATCTGGCCTCTTCTATGCCGCAACGATTGCAAGAAATTATTGAAGCTGGAGGAACCTATACGAAATACTGATGTTAAAGCCATGACGTAAATGTGCATCGAATATATATTTATGTTAATATGGAATTTTATTATATTTTTATGTTTGACATCTATAAAAGTATATATTGTGACCATGAAAGAACTCTACTTATCCGAGGTTAGAATCTTTTCTTGCAATGTCTACGCTCGTGGAGATGATAATATATGCATTGTTGAAACAAACTATGAGAAGGTAATAGTTTCAGGAAAAAAATAAAAACTGGCAACATCGAGGTCATCACATGTTTATGGGAATTGTCATATGATATGCTACCAATAAACTCTTATATACTACATATACAGTATACTATATTACGTAATAATTACGATGAACAAATCAAATGCAAATTTCTTTGATTCACGGCCCACCAGTCTTGCTTTAGAGTTAGACTAATGACTTTCATAAGATGGAATAGGTTCAACATAGTTCGTTTAATAGGTTACCACTTAAAACAATG
This sequence comes from Bathynomus jamesi, assembly GCA_023014485.1. Lineage (NCBI taxonomy): Eukaryota > Metazoa > Arthropoda > Malacostraca > Isopoda > Cirolanidae > Bathynomus > Bathynomus jamesi. The sequence continues at coordinate 86,159 of JAJOZX010003754.1, read as the reverse complement.
GATAAACTATTTATTAGTGAGACGACCGTGACTTCCTCGAAATGCGAGCGCGTGAGAGGTTCACTGAGGAATTTGGTTATTAGATTCTTCACGCACGTAGGATATATATCACAAACAACAATATTGACAACAATTCCCAACATTTACTTAATATCAATAATTGCATTTGACCAAATAATTTAGACCTGCGTCAAAATAACTTAGGTATCATGCCATGATTTGGGATATTTGCCGAATTAGTCGTTCTCTATAGACTACAGTATATATTGAGACGGTATAATGTAATGCCCAGCTAATATTATGATGACTAGGATTGCTCCATAACCATCCCAACATCCCGAAACTTGCTCCATTCTGCTTCTTAATCATTTGTATTTTAAACACTAAAATGTAGCAGAAGTGACGTAATAATGGACGTCATTGATTGTGTTACAGCAGTTATGTGCACCAATCCGAACACACCTCCGCTGCCATAAGGACCGCCCATTTTATACCTAACAGACTAGCTTGGGACGAGACAGAAGCGTGAGACTTCTTGTAAGCACTGTACCTCCGACGCGAACAAGTATTGTGGAGACCGAATTCATCACAATTCACCCTCTCAACGCTATTGGATCAACGATGGCTCCTATGAGTTCGTGATTTCTTCGTCAGGTAGTCATTCGACCCTTCCAACGTATTTCTTTACACTAAATTAAGAATTGCTCATTCGAATGGTACAGATTGCGAAGAGGGTTACGCAGTATACCCTGAAAATAACTTCCTACACACACACCGATAAGTCAGTGTGATATGTACCTAAATCAAACTAACGTTTCACCTGGAGCTAGTCATCACCATTATAGGGCCTATTTAGAAACTGTCTTAAACTTTACGAGAGATGCAAAAGAGACACATTTAGCGGCTCAGGGGTATTATACCCCCCAATTGATGGGCAGTGTGAAAAATAAATTTAAAATTTCTAAAAAGAAAAAGAAAATATACGATTGCTTCGCGAGACTTCATTCAAATTTTTTATCGCAAGATAAGTTGCTTTTGAACGGTGTTGAAATGAGAATTAAAATTATACGTACAGCCCCACGAGATATGTTTAAATCTGGACGATGGTAGCGACCAATCTGCCAAACCTGTTGTTGTACACATATTAGATACGTATCTTAGAGTTCGTCGCGTGAAGCTATCTGCTACGAGGCAGATGGAAATTGTAGAGAGAAAATGTAGCCTTCGGTATTCTCCCACAGTGTGTTCTTATTGGCTTACTCGACCATAGATCCATGGTCGGCGACTATAAGAAATCCGCCTTCAAATTCCAAAATTTCGACTTGAAGATCATAAATTTACATATTAACGGTGCATCTGTTGATGGTGGTTTGGAAGTAAGATACTCTACAGGGCCAGAGTTTTCTTTATGTTCACGTGCATACCATAATCTATCCCCCGATATTAATGGGTGTGATGATTTTGGATCGGGTGTCACTATAGATGAGTTTATAAATGGAAACACATTGTACGCATTTGATTTATCGGCTGACGAGTGCGCGAGCGTGAAAACGCATCTAAATCCCCAGATGCATGGCAGTCTCGGTGTAAGATTTGAATTTGGTGAAGCCTTAGCCACCCCTATAATTGTACTGTTTTACTTGGAAAACCAGAGCGTCATCGAGATTGATCGCTTCAGAAGTGTATCTGGTGATTTTTAAAAATAATGAGTGAAATAACGATACGCGCAGTTGTGAACCAGTTTTGTTTCACACAAAACATATTCAACCGGACTTATGCAAAAAATTAAAAATTGAAACCCGATTACGAAAAAGAATGCTGCATTATAGTAAACAGACTCCATTGGTAGCCCGGGTACCCACTGCTTCAAGATATTTGTTAGAAATAGAAAAATGTTCTATTGTTATGACTTTAGCACTGCAATTGTGGCTCGACCCCGTAATTATGGATTTTATAAAACAGCTACGTGTACAGAGGGTCGTATGGAACCCACAAAGGTATCGGTCGCTTTTCTCAAATATGTGTGGGCATCAATGCCTCTGCTTTGTTTCCTTTCTGGCTCGCGGGAACACCTATTCAGACTTCTTAAAATAGCTAGATTTGTGTGATTATGAGGGTAATGATAAACTTATGTTTAATGAGGTAGTCTGCAGATTCCCCTTTGTAAATGAAACGCATATTGTATAAATGAGAACATGTATATATACTACGCACCGATGCAATAACCCGATATTACCTAAAAATGTGCTGTTACAAGAATTATGTGTTAATTTTACAATTAGTTAATAAAATGTTGAGTGGTTTTAATAAAATGTTGAAAATATTTAATTTATTCTTACCCCCAACCCACACACACGTACAAGAAAAAAGAATAAAAAACTTATATCATTTCTCCAACAATCTCACATTCGGGGTGATCGTCCCTAAAAAGTCCCTAAGAGTAGAAAATATATACTTTTAATTAGAAATGTTATTATTGGAGTTTTAAGGATATTTAGTTCTCGTAGTAGAGTGTCTTTACTGTATTTACAGCCGCATTTTATTCCGTCTTTCAGCAAAAATGCAGAGAAAAGAGAGAATTTAAAAATAAAAGCGAATTATTATGCTGTAATATCGATGGTTTAGGGGTTCAGCGTTGATTCATATGCCAATGCACACCGAAGGCCAGCGTCAGAAACTAAAATTATGAAAATGTGTTAAATATCTTGGAGATAATTCTCTTAAAACTACATATATATATATATATATATATATATATATATATATATATATATATATATTGCGTGAAAATGTGGCGTATACGCTAAATGAAATTTATAACTGTGGACCACTCAATTTGCATCAGCTCTATCTCTTTAGATACAGAAAAATCTTAGCATCATTAAATGTTGAAAATATTTGTTATTCAGCACACACGTACAAGAATAAAAATATTATTGATAAGGTTTAAAGGATGTTTATTATAAATGCTCTATTCATTTTGAAAGAGGTTTTATATAAGGGGGAAGTTGCACTAGTTATTGAGGTACCCCTTAATAGACTGTCTTCGAATTACTTACACGATGTAATTGACGGGCTACTCTCGGAGGGCGATTCTTGTAACGCCGCGTGCTCTAAGGCCTGATTCGAGAGGTACATCCGTCGTCTACGAATTCCCATGAAATGGACGCACGCGTCAGCACTGTAAAATAACATCACACAAGTAGAGAATGGGTATTATATATATATATATATATATATATCGAGGATATATAGATAAAAATAGCTACTCACACTGTATCACCACATAGAAACAATTCGGGTGTTGTAAAGTCACCTAGAGATCCGTGAATGGAAAAGTCTGACCTTTCAGATAAAAATAATAATCTATTAAATTTGTGCATTCACAAAAAAACATTCCTACATAAATGGCGATACGGTAGAAATAGATTCCATATACTTCATTGACAGCAAATAAGGTTATTCGCGTAGAGCACTTAAATAACTTACATGACAATATTCGGGAATTTGTCCGACGACATTTTCTTTTCTTATAAATTCGTATTGCACTGCTTGAAAGCTTCACTGGAAATGGATCGTATATGGCTCTGTTACGCATTTTTATAGGAACGGGTAGAAAGCCCCCTAGAATGGGGCTTGATGGAGAAAAGCCTCCCCCCCTCCCGCACTTTCTGAAAGCAAACCACTCATTAGTTAATCATATTTTAGAGGGAGGTTACTGAGCGGGGGTTTATGGGCGGTCCTTAAGTTTTTGCCTGAGAGAGAGAGGGGGGGGCGATAAAGAGAGAGGATGGAGAAGGTTTATAATTTAGCCCAAAACTATTTTCTGATATTTCTTGTTATATTCGGTTAGACTATAAATGAACGCGAGATAGTTAATTGATACAGAAAAAATAATATTTAAGAAATTTAAGTTCTAACCTAAAATATGTCCTCAAAAAGGACGCTTGGGGTTAATAGATGTGTATATATAACCCCATTAGAACAATTCTATACCTTTCAAATATCTATAGCTGTTTGATTAAAAAATAAACGAACATTTCTATACCTTTCAGTATCTTCGTTTGGTTGAAATCTTTTGGGTTGAGGAAGTTTAATTGGTGAAGCATATATTTAATTAAGTTCGCCAATAAATAAAATTCCAAAATATGGGTAAATGAGCCAGTTATATTGGGTTGAAGAAGTTTAATTAAATATATGCTGCTAAAATCTTTCAATGAAGAATTAAATAAAATTACCTTTAATGCCTTGTAAAAGGAGAAAAAAATGGCTAAGTGTCGCCTTAAATTCCATTTTCTAAAATATGCATAGAAAGCGGCTTTACTTGGGCAACTCTATAAATTATATAGGAACGTATTATATTTTAAAGACTTGCACATTATAATCTGTTTTTTGTTCGACTAACATATATGTATAAGGATATAAAGTTTGAATAATAAGAATAATATGGGGAGAGAAGGATATTCCCCCAAAGATGTTTGGAATCTTTTGGGCTGAGGAAGTTTAATTGGTGATATTTATTTCACTTTGAATTTTTACGCGTATTAGGTCTGAATAATAATAATAATAAAAATAATAATAATTATAATAATAATAGTTAAATATTTGATTCCTGGATAATTATGATAAAACGGGTAAAAGATATGAGCTGCGGGGTGTTTGCTTACAAAAATTAAATATTATTTTGCTACTGTATTGTTTGAAATGGGGAATCTCGTCTGTGTGTGTGTGTGTTTACATTAAAGTGTTAATCCGCAGAGTAATTAAAATGGTTCAGACTCGCTCGGTGCTAGATTGGTACGCAGCTGTCCATGCTTAATGTTACAGTATACAAGCATATCGTTTCGGGTAGGCATGGTGTTATATTAAGATGCGTTGTCTCAGTTTTGATGATAGCTTAACGCGCAGAGGTATGTGAAATGATATTTCACATTATAAACTGATTTTAATCTCGTTCTATAGCGGATGAATATAAAATAAGCTGTTGTTTTAATGGAGAGATATGCGTGTTTCTTGTGGAATTAGTTCCAGTCTGTGTGAATAAACCTCAGGGGACCATTCTATATACTTAAAGATAGCTAAAGAAATATAATTCTTTTATTAATTCTAAACAAAATGTTTAATTATTTTGTGTGGCAAAATAAGGTATTGTCAAATTACATGAACTGCTTTCGCGAATTTCACAATATAAAGAGAGTAAAATGTTTCCTTAATCGCTGTTTTATTATTCGGGCTGTTTTTGTGCCTTCAAATTTTATCGCTGGACACTTTCACAGATTTGTGCGAGAGAAAGTAAAATGTTTGTTGTAAAATGAGAACTTGTATATTTTAAATATGTTTATGATTGGGATGTCGTAGAAAATAAAAAAGGGACATGGAAATAGCTTTATTAACTGAAAGTATACTTGCTTAATAATAAATAAATAAATAAATAAATATATATATATATATATATATATATATATATAATTATATATATATACACACCAATTTGTGACTATGTGCTTCAAGATATCTAAAGAAGTATAATTCTTTTGATTTGGGTATTTTAATTTAAAGTTTCATCTCAAATATGTGTCAAATATTGTTTGGAGGATATATAAATCGATATTATTAAGTGGAATGATGTGTTTTATTATTCAATAAACGAAAGAAACAAGTGCATTGCTGGGAATATATAAATACTTTTTCTTTTCTGATTTAGTTATATACGAAGTGTTAATGAAACAAGTGCATTTGAAGTGAATATATAAATGCTTTTCCTTTTCTTATTTAGTTATATACGAAGTGTGTGCTGAGTGAAATCAAGTGCATTGCTGGGAATATATAAATGCTTTTTCTGATTTAGTTATATACGAAGTGCTAATGAAACAGGTGCATTTGAAGTGATTATATAAAGCGATATTATTAAACACAATGATGTGCTTTATGACTGAATGCATATCAATGCTTTTTCTTTTCTGATTTAGTTATATACGAGTTACTTGTGTTTTAATTCTCCGATTTGTCTAAATGTCATGATAACTTTTTCTTAATATGCTATCCATTTACGTATTTCTAAGACAGCTGGCTGGCTCTACATTCTTGCACATTAATATATATATATATATGTATAAACTACGAAGCAAATTGAGCCTTCTAAGCCAACTGGGGGTGTCAAGAACTTCATTATGCTACGAGTCACGCCAGTGAGAACATCTCCTCTCCATTAATATATATATATATATATATATATATATATATATATATATATATATATATATAAAAGAGACAAATTAAATAAATAGCGCAATCTGGCAATTATTCTTGCACTCTCTCCTCTCCTTTTATATATATTATATATATATATATATATATATATATATACACACTCCTTCTAAGTTAACTGGCGGATTAAGCCTTCTAAGCCAACTGGTTGTGATGCTAAAGCCGACGAGGGTGGCTGGGCTGATCTTCATTATGCGATGAGCCATGGCAGCGAAAACATCTCTCTCTCTCTCCTCTCCATTAGTATATATACACTGTATGTATACACAAGGGACAAATTAAATAAATAGCGCTGTCTGGCATTCTAAGCCAAATGAAGCTGTCAAGAACTTTAGTATGCGACGAGACATGCCAACGAGAACATCTCCTCCTCCGCCTCGCTTAGGTTACCTTCTTAGGTTAGGGTTAGGTTAGGTTACCCCTTTCGAGGGAGGTCTTTACCCGGGCCTCCCTTCAAACCCCCTTCTGCCCCCTTCATGCAACTTGGGAGACTAAACCCCTCCCCCCTTGTTGCATACACCCATCCCCAACCCCCACCTCTTGCAACATTGATCTTGCTTGCAATTGATTTGCACTCTACATTTTTGCGGGCACACTACTACCTTTAATCAACTCTTGTTAATCATGTGCTAATCTTTTTATTTCTCTGTCTCGTTGTACACATATATATATATTTTCGTCATCTCGCCTTCTCCCTTCATTCCCTGACGAGGTGTCCTTCTGAATACACGAAAGGCCTTTGAATCTTTTCTTTTTCCTTGTGAGTTTGCATTATATATATATATATATATATATATATATATATATATATGCACTAAAATCACAAAATAACACGTGATCTTATTAATAAGCAAACAACCACAGGGAAAAGGAAACACAAAGTCCAAGCGCTTTCGTGATATATTCATTTTCTGTTCCTCCTTGATAATGTGAATATATCACGAAAGCGCTCGGACTTTGTGTTTCCTTTTCCCTGTGGTTTGCTTATATATATATATATATATATATATATATATATATATATATATATATATATATATATATATATATATAAGGCGTCGCGAGTACAAGGGGCGAACTCGCCACATTGGCAATTTTGAGATTGTTCCATGAATGAATAGTTCAACCCTCCCCCATCCACAGACAACTTGGTTCAGCCAAATATCCTCCTCGTACGCTCAAAATGAAGTTATTTTCAATGCGTATATTGCGTATACTGCGCTATGAGCCATAAAGTTTAAACGCGTCTATCTCAAAACTGGTTTGGCGAGTTTGCCCCTTTACTCGCGACGCCTCAATATATATATATATATATATATGAATAGAAACGACGTGTGCAGAGACGCTCCTTATTTACGTCGTTTCTATTCATTTTTATACTGCGTGGCCATTGCAGTTAAATGCATATATATATATATATATATATATATATAGGGTGATGCATAAATGTGTTTCATAAATTGCAGGGTGTATTCTTGAGACAAAAGTAAAGCAAGAGGACCATATAAACATCGGTCGAGAAACCCGTAGGTTTCGAGCTATAGCACGCGACAAAAATGAAACTCCTAAAGATTTTTTACATTTTATGTAAATATATAGTGTTACATATTTGCTTCATTAAAGTAAATGTTCGAAATTCTCTCCTACTTCTTGAATGCATATATATTATATATATATATATATATATAATATATATATATATCTCTCTCTCTCTCTCTCTCATCGTAAACTACCGCTAACCACCATTCCCTCACTTGTTCATACTCACTAATTTTTCCCCTTTTAACTACCTCTCTTCTATCCTATTTTGCGATTTGCTAAGGCATGCATTCAAGAAGTACATAACATGGACATAGAAGAAAACATAATTCCTAATTCTTTATTAAAAAAAACGATTCACACACACACACACACACACACACACACACACACACACACATATATATATATATATATCATTTACAGTTTACAGTATATACCGTTATGGGCCTGCAAAGAGTCTTTCTCAATTCTGAGCATGATTTCTGAATCAATTATTAATTGTTAATTAATATTAATATTATTTATTCGTTTTCAAATTACATTTCAGTGGATATATTTTTCATATGGATGTGGCACTCGATAATTAATTATCCTTGTAGAGAAATACGTATATTTGTTTATTATTCAAATAATAATTACAAATAATTAATAATTGAAATAAATAATAGTTTTCTATTTGAATATCTTTATATTAAATTATTTATAATTTTTATATATTTTTTAAATGATTTTATTGTTTTTTACATTTCTCTCTTAAAAGAACAGCAATAAAATAAAAATAAAAATAAGATACGAATTAATAATAATAATAATAATAATAATAATAATAATAATAATAATAATAATAATAATAATAATTATTATTGTTATTATTATTGGTAGTATTGTTATTATTATTTTGAGTGATTTATATTATTTTGTTGTGATTTATACAAAATGTAGTAAAGTTGTTTATTGTTATTATTATTATTATTATTATTATTTTTATTATTATTATTAATGCGTATCTTATTTTGATAAAAATATTTTTTAGTTTACATGGAATAAGTTTTTAACTATTTTAATTACGTCATTATCGGAAAAGAAAAAATTGAAATTATTATACATATAAAACGAATTGAGTTTCGTTCGGCTTGACTTGATAAGGGGAGTTGGTTTTCTGAAAATGAAAATTACACGTCATTTAATGTAATATATAATACAGTCGGTTTAAAATGTCCTGTAGGCCCTACTTAAACTCCATGTTTTACTGATATTTATTAGTAAGAAACACGCATGGAGGTTCAGGTCATGATTTTTTGAACGAATTTTACATGCATGATTTTTGCATTGTAAAAGTGATGAAAAAATGAAGTAAATAAAATCGATTCGAAACATTTATACAGAAAATCCTGTAGTTAAAATAACTAAATATTAACATATTATACCAAACAGTTAATCCAACCATATTATAGGGTTAATTCAACTGTACCGCAGTTAAATAGTACGTACAAATTTGATATTGTACGCTAATAGTTAACCAGAAACCGGTACAATGGGCAGGCCTACTAATGCCGCTCATTGCTCCATTAAATCCCGTATTATTATTATTATTATTATTATTATTATTATTATTATTATTACCAACATTACCGGGACTCGAATCACCGACCTCAGTGTCTTCACTTCGCTTATAGGGAAACGGTATTATTACCCACTCAGCAACAATCGCTGGGCTTAGTTAACTATATACTTCGTTGTTTTAATGAAAGATTTTTCTCCTTGTTTATTATCGTTTATTACCTCCGAGCAAACTCCATCTTGGACCGTCGTTTTTGTCGTAGTCTTCAAGGCGATTCGATACATCGGTGGCGAATCGTTCTCTCCCGAATGATCTCGATTCTGCTTTCGAACACTCGTCTATAAAAATTGACGAATATAAATGAATTCGGCAAGAGAAAAAAACTCAGGAATCACTTCATTAAAAATGCAAGTTTTTTCGGAGGGGGAGGGGGGCGTTCATCGCTAGATTGAATATGGATTTCTTTTTTTTTTTTTCGCTTAAGAAGTGTTTTAGATTTTGTTAAATTTGCAATTCAATTTGTACGCAGTTTTCGGCCAAAAATAGTTTGATTACCGAACGTAAACTATTGCTAATGAGTTGTGCGGTTATATTTATGACAATGATAATGGTAATGATAATGTTTATATAAAAACTATTTTAAAATTCATAACTTCAATATTAGAAGTATATTTAGATTTACTCTCAACTTACTCCTTTTAATGATCTTCATCCCACGAGCGAGGGGTTGGAGCCCCCTCCGGCAAGTGCTTCCCGCCTCCATCAGGAACACTTGGTTCTCACTCGCAGCCACACCAGCGAAACACTCGTATTTGTGGACATCCCTCCTCCAGGTGTAAATATAAGTCACGCCCGCCTCTTCCCATTGTCCCAGGCACTTATAATACCGCTCTGTTTAAACGAAAACAACATTTAAGCGTTGGAAGCGCATTGATAACTCTTCTCTTTCTCGAAAGTGCCAACTGAACGGAAGAACGAACGAAATCAAATAAAACTAACGTTTTGGAAAAAGTTCATCTAGAAAATAAAATTTCTAAAAAGCATAAAAAAGCCCAATAAAGCCTAAAGCTGAAGAGCCAAATTAAATAAAATAAATAGTCCAGCTTCACAATTATTTATGTCATTGTAAATTGTAAAACCAATCTATTTATTTTATTATTAATAATTATTAATAAAGGTTATTAAAAACAATCACTAACCACTAATGATTGGGTTTTGTCTTGAAATTTTACTAGTCGTCACCAGAAACGATTTTAAAATATCCAAAGTAAAATAGAATATTGCCACTTATTAATTTTTTATACTTTTTGAAATATTTCATGTATAGGCAACTTTTCCCAAAACTACCCTTTAACAAAACGTCGCAAATATTTATAAAACGTGCGTATATAAACGCTCTATAAACGTGTGATAAACAACCATGCATTGTTTCGAAAACAATAATGAAATGACTACCATAATTACGTACCTATAAACTTACTGATAAAAATGGGTAGGTCATTAGGAACGATTTAGCATTTAGATTTAGGCTGTTTACTAAGTGTCTGTAAAAGAAATATGACGAATAAATTTTTCAAACACTTCAACCCCGTTAAATTATTTTTATGTCAGATAATTAAGGCTAGATATGCATCGTTTCAGAATCGGGAAAGAAATAAAACAGTGCCACAGAAATATGGATGTTGACAATTACTATACTTCTTTATTGATGTCATTTTGTATATTTTTTAAAATATAAATAAATTCCATTTTATTTAATACAAACGTATAATGAAGATTATTAACATTAATTAGAGAATTGCAAAGTTCATTTGATTTTATATGTCATTCATTTTGTGGGAAAAGTGCATATATATATATTTAAAGTGGTGTAAAGTATGGAGAAATGTCGGATAATATACGTGTACAGGGTGTCCCAAAAGTCCATATCTATTTTGTTGAAATAGGCTGAATTTCAAATAAATGTCACACTGACCTGAATACAGATGTACAGTATTTCTATACAAATTACAAGTATTACACCATTAAAATCTTTAATTAGTAGTTTCCACGTGTGCTCCATCTTTATCTCTGCAAATCTCAAAACGGTCAGCTGCATTGCGGAACACATTTACGAGCATTTCAGGGGTTATTTTCTCAACTGCTTGCCTAATGCGATCTCGCAGATCTGGTAAATCTCGAATATTTCTGCGATAGACCTCTGATTTAATGAAACCCCAAGCAAAGAAATCCAATGGGGTCAAATCCGGAGATCGCGCTGCCCAGGGCCTATTTCCCCCACGTCCAATCCAACGATTTGGAAAACGCTTGTTTAGGTATGTCTGAACAATTATGGCATAATGACATGGTGCCCCATCCTGCTGAAAGACTACATTGTCGAAAATGCCATCTTCAAGAAGTTGAGGTTCGAGAAAATTTTGAAGCATATCAAAGTAAACAGGCCCTGTCACTGTAGCCTCTGCAAAGAAAAAACGCCCGTAAATCTTAGACTTCGTCAATCCAAGCCACACGTTGAATTTAGGTGAGTTTCTTTCCCACTCAATGAACTCAGTTGGCTTTTCATTAGCCCAGATGTGACAATTACAGTATGTCGATTGATTTTACCACAGGTGTGAAAAGTCGCCTCATCGCTAAACAAAATGTGGTCCATTAAATTGTTATTTTGGATTTGTTCGACCAGTTCCGCACACATTGCTGCTCTTTTTGGAAAATCTTCCTCGTGCAAGCTGTGTAACAGCTGAATGTGATAACACTTCTTCTTCAGCGTCGAACGCAAGATTCTGTGAACAGTTGTTTTGGGTATGGTCAATCTGTGGGATGCTTGGCGAACTGACATTCTTTGATCGTCTTCGAACATTATGCGAACAGATTCAATATTTTGTTATACTGTTCTTGGGCGTCCACTTCTTCCTTCATCATGCACAGATCCAGTCCTTTTGAATTTGTTCACCAATTCACGAATTGCTTTATCTGTCGGTCCAGGCTTATGAAACCTTCTTGAGAATCGGTCTCTAATTTCACATTTCATTCCTCTGATGCGACATGTTACTATCATAACGCGTTCATGCACATCCATCACCAATGATATGGATCTGAAAAAATTAATTAAAAATTTTAAAATAATTAAAATAGAAATCTAATGCATGTATTTGTCTAGAAAGGTGCATGCAATCATGTCATTAAAACGGTTCTAGGAAAACTCGGTCCCGAAAACTCGGTCCCGGAAAACTCGGTCCCGAAAACTCGGTCCCGGAAAACTCGGTCCCAAGAAAACTCGGTCCCGGAAAACTCGGTCCCAGAAAACTCGGTCCCGGAAAACTCGGTCCCAAGAAAACTGGGTACCATGAATGAAAACAATTAACGATTTTCAGGTAGTGGAGGAATTCCGGATGCTTTATGCCTCCAGTTGGTAATAGATCTTGCTAATGTTGGCAGTGTTGGTAAATTAGCACGTGTATCACCATCTAATTCATGAACAGCATCACATAAAAGAAGTCGCGTTGTAGATGATACTGATGTCGCTACCTTTGATTTAATTTCGGCAACTGCAGTTCTTGCTTGAATTGCAGAAGCATGTGCAGGATGGTTGTGTTTCCCGACAGTAGCAATAACATTTGGTATATCAGTATTTGAATCAGTATGGACACGAGCACTACACATTCCACGTTTTTCACAGCGCCAAAATAACTTTTGACCGCAGCACTACTTTTATGAAAGTCATACACATAATTGCAATTGTCAATTAACTTCTTCTTCCCTCTCTGCAACTCAATGAACGCCACCGCCATTATGGGTTATTCACTGTTAACTATTAAAGCTTTAGCATGTTGGTTGTAAACTAAACACGTATAAAAAAATTAGTTGGTTGCAAACTAAACATGTACTGTATATAAAAATTGGTAAATGGGTAAAACAGTGTCTTTTTGGAAAAACAGTGTCTTTTTGAATTTTTTAAAGCCCCCTTTAAAATATGGCTAGATTTTCGAAGAAAAAAATTTTAACGGATAATGAGAATTATGAGATATTAACTAAAGAAGAGATAAAGGAACCATCTATATGTACCAGTGGAGAATAGAAATGCAAGAACTGTAACTGAAGTAATATTGTATAATGTAAAACCCGGCACCAAAATTGTGACAGATGAATTTGAAAAAAGAAAAAGATTCAAGAAAATTATCGCTTTATTAAAATATGATGCTTAAATTTTTCTTTTTTTTTTCATTTTTACTTTTTTTATCTTTTCTTATTTTTTATCTTCTTTTCTTATTTTTTATTGTTCTTGTTTCAATTTAATTTTTTTTTTCTTTTTTTTTCTTTTTTATTATTATTATTATTATTATGTATTTCACCTTTTTTTTTGTTTTTTCCGTTTTTTTATTTTTTCTCTACTTTTTGGAAAAATTTCACCGTCACCGTCATCGTCACCGTCTTGGGACCGAGTTTTCTTGGGACCGAGTTTTCCGGGACCGAGTTTTCTTGGGACCGAGTTTTCTTGGGACCGAGTTTTCGGGACCGAGTTTTCCGGGACCGAGTTTTCGGGACCGAGTTTTCTGGTCACCCATTAAAACATTCATTTGAAATTCAGCCTATTTCAACAAAATAGATAGGGACTTTTGGGACACCCTGTATATATATATATATATATTATATATATATATATATATATGGAGAGAGAGAGAGAGAGTTTTGAATCGATATGTAACAAGTACGAAACTTATTCATAACATGCGTTCCAGTTGTGATCTCTATAAAATAATAATAATAATAATATATAATAATAATAACTCCCTTGTGGGTCGTCTATTTTGGTCATTCGCTCTCATCAGGAAGATTATATTACCAATGGGAGGTGCAAATTTTCGTGGAAGATATTTCTCCCTCATCAGTGATAATCTTTTAACATGCATCATTATAAGCAGTGCAATGGTATGCAATGTAGCAGTCAATTTAAACAATATGCAGGTTTTAAGTGTGTATTGTGTGAGTGCTATAACTTTTTAACCTTGATTTCATTTTTATACCCGTAATTCCTACTGACATATATATATACATATATATATATATACATATATATACAATCAGTCAGGAGGTTTAGAAAATGGCACAGCGCTCAGGCCAGCTAATGCGGCCCATTGCTCTAACTCATGTACTATTATTACCAACATCATCGGGATTCGAACCTCCGACCTCAGTGTCTTCGCTTTGCTTCCGGGGAAACGGTGTTACCCACTGAGCTACGTACACTGGATATATATATATATATATATATATATTATACAGTACCGTGTAAAAGTCAGAGACTACTCTCGATCAGATAACTATTAGATAATCTGTCGTATGAAAATTGGTTTTGATACTAAAATACATATTAACTAGAACCTCTGGTTCATATTAACGTATAAGTAAGTTATTATTTAAGTGTATAAAGTTGTATAAACTGGATGACCCTCTAGTCTGCGTAAATTGGACTTGAGGGTTGATTCATTATATACTTATAACGCATGTGTTTAAAGATCTAGTGAACTATTAATGATGGATTTGCAGTAAATGCTCCTAAGCTATTGCTATATTAATATTTACAATTAAAATTATTGACATATTCACTTAAATTCTGAAAAACAAATTTATCCAAAACGTTTCTTATTATAATCCTAATTCATGTTGTTTTTTTCCTTTACAGGCTTAAGAAATGGCGAAAAGTCAAAGAAAAATAAGTGAATCTACAGGTGTTTCCAAAACTGTGTAGAAAAAATCTTAGCTCGTCACAGATAAAATGGGACTCCATCTGATCTTCCTAGATGAGGAGGCCCTCTAAGCTTTCTCCATCTGCTCTACAATATCTAAAGATTACTTCCCTTCGAGACAGACGCAAATCCAGCACTTTACTTGCAGCAAATCTCGAAAAAACAACAGGTGTATCAGTTGATCCCTCTACTGTACGAAGGAAGCATAACTCAGGTGGTCTTAAAGGACGTGTTGCAGCCAAAAAGCCACTTTAAACGAATGGAAATATAGAGAAGAGAAGAAAACATGCTTTGGAACACAAGTATTGGATACCTGAGACCTACTGAGTTAAGCTTCCTTCGTACAGTAGAGGGATCAACTGAAACACCTGTTGTTTTTTCGAGATCTGCTGCAAGTGAAGTGCTGGATTGGCGTCTGTCTCGAAGGGAAGTAATCTTTAGATATTGTAGAGCAGATGGAGAAAGCTTAGAGGGCCTTCCTCATCTAGGACGATCAGCTAGGGGCCATTTGATCTGTGACGAGCCTAGATTTTTTCTACACTAGTTTTGGAAACACCTGTAGATTCACTTATTTTTCTTTGACTCAGTCCCTCACCATGCAAATGTATTATTTTATATCTAATCTCATCAGAAATTGTACTTTTCGACATTTCTTAAGACTGTGAAAGAAAAAAAAAGCATGAATTCGGATTAGAATGAGAAACGTCTTGGATAAATTTGTTTTTCAGAATTTAAGTGAATATGTCAATACTTTTAATTGGAAATATTGATATAACAATAGCTTAGGAGCATTTACTGTAAATCCATCATTAATAGTTCGCCAGATCTTTAAACACATGCGTTATAAGTAATATAATGAATCAACCCTCAAGTCCAATTTATGCAGACTAGAGGGTCATCCAGCTTATACAACTTTATACACTTAAGTAATAACATACTTATACGTTAATATGAACCAGAAGTTCTAGTTAATATGTATTTTAGTATCAAAACCAATTTCATACGACAGATTATCAAATAGTTATCAGATCGACAGTGGTCTCTGACTTTTGCACGGTACTATATATATATATATATAAGCAAACAACCACAGGGAAAAGGAAACACAAAGTCCGAGCGCTTTCGTGATATATTCACATATCAAGGAGGAAGAAAGAGAAAATAGACAGAGATTACAAAGTAAATGAGTTAAATAGACAAGCAAAAAATTCACAATCGGCACCTCAAATTAAAGGCCTTAAAGCCCTCTAAAGATTTTTTCAATTGATAACATAATCTGTAGGCTGCTAAATTACTAAATATGTATATAGATGAAATTAGACACAAAAAAAAAAAAAAAAAAAAAAAAAAACCCCAATACAGAGAAAAAAATTATTATAATGGTTATTAACACTAATATTTAATTAAAGCAGGCAATTAATTGGCAAGAATTTAATGAAAAACAAATAGATAACGTAGATAACAAATAGAACATAATCTGTTGGCTGCTAAATTACTAAATATAAAAAGACTATATAGATCAAATTAGACAAAACACCAGTACAGAAACAAAAATTATTATAATGTTTATTAACACTAATATTTAATTAAAGCAGGAAATAAATGGCTAGAAATTAATGAAAACAAAGGGAATGGTGCCATCATCTTACAGAATATTACAAAAAAATTTTCTACAAACAGTCTGGAAAAGTTGTTTTCCCAAAAGCAACCCAGTTGAAAAGTCCAATAAACTCCCAGCATCCAAAGTATACACGAAAGAAATATTACAATTAAAATAGACACATAAGAATGTTAACAGTTCTTACAATAATATTTATTTATTTAACCAGGGCAAACCATTAAGGGGGCAAGAATGCAGTCAAAAAAACAGTAGGCCCTTCGCCAGCTTTCTGACAATGCACGAATCTAATTTATACAACCCAGGACTAATATTAAGGACCAAATCCGCATTATTCTTGATCACACTTGATTCCAGTATATTTCTGCTAACAATAGATTTACTAAACTTTAATTGGCCAAACTGGTAAGACCCTTGAGTTACGTATTAAACAGCATCAATACAGTATAAGAAGTGGCCAGGAATCTAACGCCATTTTCATTCACGTAAGAGATACTAATCATCCCATTGATTGGAAAAATGCTTCCAAATTAAGGTTTAGTAAATCTATTGTTAGCAGAAATATACTGGAATCAAGTGTGATCAAGAATAATGCGGATTTGGTCCTTAATATTAGTCCTGTGTTGTATAAATTAGATTCGTGCATTGTCAGAAAGCTGGCGAAGGGCCTACTGTTTTCTTGACTGCATTCTTGCCCCCTTAATGGTTTGCCCTGGTTAAATAAATAAATATTATTGTAAGAACTGTTAACATTCTTATGTGTCTATTTTAATTGTAATATTTCTTTCGTGTATAATCTTTGGTTGCTGGGGGGTTTATTGGACTTTTCAACTGGGTTGCTTTTGGGAAAACAGCTTTTCCAGACTGTTTGTAGAATTTTTTTTTGTAATATTCTGTAAGATGATGGCACCATTCCCTTTGTTTTCATTAATTTCTGGCCATTTAATTTCCTGCTTTAATTAAATATTAGTGTTAATAACCATTATAATAATTTTTGTTTTCTGTACTGGTGTTTTGTCTAATTTCATCTATATAGTCTTTTTATATTAGTAATTTAGCAGCCTACAGATTATGTTATCTATTTGTTATCTACGTTATCTATTTGTTTTTCATTAAATTCTTGCCAATTAATTGCCTGCTTTAATTAAATATTAGTGTTAATAACCATTATAATAATTTTTGTTCTTTGTATTTTTTTTTTTTTTTTTTTTTTTTTTTTTTGTCTAATTTCATCTATATACATATTTAGTAATTTAGCAGCCTACAGATTATGTTATCTATTTGTTATCTACGTTATCTATTTGTTTTTCATTAAATTCTTGCCAATTAATTGCCTGCTTTAATTAAATATTAGTGTTAATAACCATTATAATAATTTTTGTTCTCTGTATTGTTTTTTTTTTGTTTTTTTGTTTTTTTTCTAATTTCATTTATATACATATTTAGTAATTTAGCAGCCTACAGATTATGTTATCAATTGAAAAAATCTTTAGAGGGCTTTAAGGCCTTTAATTTGAGGTGCCGATTGTGAATTTTTTGCTTGTCTATTTAACTCATTTACTTTGTAATCTCTGTCTATTTTCTGTTCCTCCTTGATAATGTGAATATATCACGAAAGCGCTCGGACTTTGTGTTTCCTTTTCCCTGTGGTTGTTTGCTTATTAATAAGATCACGTGTTATTTTGTGATTTTAGTGCATATATATACAGTATATATATATATATATATATATATATATATATATATACAGAGAGAGAGAGAGAGAGAGAGAGAGAGAGAGAGAGAGAGAGTGCGAAAAATATAAAGCGGTGCGTGTCTCTGTTACACTCAACTATGTAAATAATTCTTTTATGTGCATGAATACCCGGTATCGATCCCTGCACGTAGAGTTTGTGAGCCCATTTGTGAGAACATCCGCCAAAGCCTGGTTTCTATTCGTGCTGCCATGATTACCTTTTTCCTCTCCAGGTGCAATTTCGAAACCTTCCCGTTTGAATCTTTCGTTTTCCAGCGTCGTTCTGTGTTCGTTCTGATCCCTCTTGAAGACACCTTTGATGGTTGTCCCTTGTTCAGAAGCCGTTATGACCCTTCCTGACCTGTCACCTTCGTCAAGCTGTTCGTACTTTGGTGGGTCAATCCCTCCTTCGAACACGTAGACCCTTCTACCCCTCGGGTCGTCGTATGCCCTAACCGGTTCGGATGAAAGAATGTAAAACCGATTCTGGTCTTTAGAGGAGCCGATGTAGGTCCAGGGAGGAGACGATACGGATCCTAGACCGTTGTTTCGCCTTTTGCGCGTGATTCGAGGAGGATCGTGGATTTCGTGAAGTACACTTCTTGTGGAGTAGCTCGACTTTGGTCTGGATTTTCCCGTTTTGTCTGGTCAATAAAGAACTCATTATAAGGCATTCATTAGGAGAGGTACAACACCACTTCGAAACTTATACTCCAAAGTATATATATATTTGTACCTTAGGGTACCTTTAACAGTGTGTATATATATTATATATATATATATATATAATATATATATATATATATATATATAATATATATATATATATATATATATATATATATATATATATATATATAACATTAGACGTCTATCGCATATCGCTACAGGAAAACAGTCCATAAAACATTCTTCCTTTAAATGTTGATAAGTAAACAATATAGACCTCGAATGTTGTCGACATGAGTTAGCGTAACAACTAATCTGTCTGTCTCTGAACAGACAGTATATATATATATATATATATATATATATATATATATATATATATATATATATGGGCACCGTGAGCAAGTTGTAATTCCACTTGCTTACACAGAAAAAATACTTGCTTAAAAGAGCTAAAACTCATACATGGGTGGGTATAACTACTTGACAATTTAACCAGTTCAAGATGGTTAATCCAACTGTTAAATCTAACAATGTTTAGTTTTCTGGTACCAAATTTAAATTAATCGTGCGAGTTAGCTACCATAATAATTTGGTTATTACAACCAAGTATGTTTTAATTTCATATAAAAGTTCGCCTACAAACATAAAATTCCTAAAATGCTTAAAAAATTATTAATTAGTTATATTTTATTAAAAAAAACCCACTTTTTTCCTACGTGAAGGTCAAAATATGAAAATAAAAACCCACTCTAATAGATAGAGTTTATTTCCACAACAGTTTCGATGCCCACTGGCATCCTCCGGTTGGATACAGAAAAACGTTTTTCTGTATCCACCCGAGGAGGATGCCAGTGGGCATCGAAACTGTTGTGGAAATAAACTCTGTCTATTAGAGTGGGTTTTTATTTTCATAGTTATATATATATATTTTTTTTTTAATTTTTTGTGATACTAATAAAATTTCACAAAACAAAACCTAATCATTAATGATGATTTGAAATTTCAAGTTTTTAGAAATTTTGTTTCTAGGCGCACTTTTTTTACGCAACTGTACCTGTTGTTTTAATTCTAAACAAAATATTATTAGGAACTTTACAAAAATGTATCAGATAAAAGTAAATAAAAAAATTTAATATTTTACGAGTTAAGGCCTTACCTTATGAACCTTATGTTGTTTCGTGCGTTGGTCTCTCTTCACACGGAGGTCAAGCTGGTGGCCCCGCCTCTAGGTCTGGCTTGGTGGAGGAGCGAGTTGCTTTCTTGCGCTCTCCACCGTACATAGCCAGGCACGCCCGGCTCATATGGTACCGTTCAGAGTTGAGGAGGTCCCTTGTCGGGCCTTTAATTTGGGAACACTACACATTCTGCCTTTCCTATTTTCCAGTGTTCTTTGAATGGTAATTGGGTTTAGTTTTAGGTTTGGTACCAGTTTTTCGATCATTTTCCGTATGTAGATTATGGTGTACCACTCTCTTCTTCTTTCCAGGGAGTACAGATTTAGTTTACGTAGTCTTTCCCAGTAGTTGAGTTCTTTCCAGCCATCAATGTTGGCTGTGAAATGCCTTTGCGTTTCTTCTATCATAGTTTATTAGTTTCTTCCTTTTTATATGGGGACGTCAAAACTGAGCAGTATTCAAGTTTTGGTATAATCAGTGTTTTTAGCAGGGGAATCATAACCGTCCTGTCCCTTCTCTTGAACGTTCTTAGTACCTGTCCGGGGACTCTTTTTGCTTTATTTATCGCTATCTGATTTTGTGTTTCGAATTTCGCATCATCTGTCATTATTATCCCGAGATCGATCGCTTTCGTGCTTCTCTGAATTTCCTGTCTATTTGGGGCATAATATGCAGTCTGTTTAAATTCTTCTTTTCTACCATATCCCAGGAGCTGAAATTTCTCGGTGTTAAATGACATGTTGTTGTCTTTTGACCATTTGTATATTTTGTTCATGTCCCTCTGCAAGGCCTCCACGTCATGTACATCGCTGATTTTCTGCTGATCTTTGTATCGTCTGCAAAGGATGTTACTATACTGTTGCTGTTTACTCCGCTGTCTATGTCTGTTAGCATGATAATGAACAGGAGTGGGGCCAGTACTGTCCCTTGTGGTACTAAGCTGCGTACTTCCGATTCTGATGATGATATACCTTGAATTTTGACGACCTGCAGACGTTCTCTGAGGAAGTTGTAGATCCATTTTCCCACTTTGCCTGTTATTCCCATATATTTAATTTTATGTGCTATTATACCATGGTCACATTTGTCGAAAGATTTAGCAAAATCTGTGTATATAACATCGTAGTTGTCATTGCCTTCCAATGCATCTAGGATATTGTAGTAGTGTTCTACTAGTTGTGATAGGCATGATCTACCTGATCGGAATCCATGCTGATTTTCGCTGAATCTTTCCCGTGTCTCCAGGAATTCATAAATTTTCTTTCTAACTATTCTTTCAAATACTTTGGTGAGGTTCGACGTCAATGACACTGGTCTATAGTTCTTTGCTTGAGATCTGTCCCCTCCTTTATATATAGGGACAATGTTTGCTCTTTTCAAGATGCTCGGTATTTCCCCAGTGTCTAGGGATCTTCTCTATATCCAGTATAAAGGTGTAGCGATTTCATTTTTACAGTTTTTAATCAATAATGCGTTTCAATTGTCCGGACCTGCAGCTGAATGTGGTTTCATTTGTTTGTCCTATAGCTCTCGCTACATATTCTGGTGTAAAATCAAAGTCTGTTATATACTCTCCTTGCAATTCCTCTTCAAAGAATGCATTTATGTCAGGTATCGCTTTGTCACTTTTTGGAGTACTGAAAACTGATTCATATTGAGCTCTCAATGTATCAGATATTTCTTTTGGATCGTCGGTTAGTTCATTATTTCTCGTCCTTAAGGGCCCAATAGCGGCGCGCGTTTTTGTTTTCCTTTTTGCATAGCTATAGAAGTATTTTGGATTTTCCTTTATTGCTTCTACCGCCTTTTCCTCTTCCCTCTCTGTATGGTCCTTAATTAGGGCTTGTATTTCCCTATTGATACCCTCCAGTTTTTCTTTTATTGCTTTCTTGTCATTATCTCCGCAGTTGCCTAACTTCGCCTCCACTCTCTTTCTTTTGCGGAAAAGTCTTCTCTTTTGCCTCTCTAGCCAGCTCCTCTTTCCTTTTGGCTGTGATTTCGGAGCATATTTTTCTAAAATTCTCAGCGTTTTTTCTTCGAAGGTTGTTAGCATTTCTTCAGTTGTTTTATTCTCGAAAATTGTTCGCCATTCTATTTGGGCCATGTGCGATCTGATTGCTTCCCAATTTATAGTCTTGGAGTTTAAGTTAAAGGCCCCGAATTTGCTTCTTTCCTCAATATGTGTATTGTCTTTTAATGCTGTCGTCCTTTCTGTTGATATCTCGATTAAGTTGTGGTCTGAGATAATGGTTGGGGTTATTTTTATATCAGCAATCAAGTTCGTGTTATTCGTGAATACCAGATCCAGGCAGTTATTTTTTCTGGTATTTTCTGTTATCTCCTGTGTCAGCATAAACTCATTTGTGAGAGCCATCAACATTTTTGCTTGCTCCTGGTCTTCTCGTGTGCCCCCCTTGTCCTGGTGAATATATATATTCCTAGCCACCTTTTTGTATTTTATAAATGGGAAGTTAAAGTCTCCGGAGATCATTATATTGGGGGATGGAGGGTTTATGGCCTTTATTAGCTTTCTGATGTCATCAATGGCCTCCGAGAAATTAACTTTACTTTTTTATCAGATTCTTCAACCGCTCGAAACGCTTTAGCTTTAGTAAATTAAAACTTTTTGAAAGGCTTAGTAGTGTGTCCGCTAAAAGGTCGAGTGCAATTGCAATGCGACATCGCAACATGGCATCTTGCAACATTGCATGCAACATGATGGGAGTTTTTTTTACCTTCTCCACCCCCCCAAAAGATTTTTATATCTATATCTCTCTGTGTGATCTCCAAGGGGTGACCTAACCTAGCTGCTCAGGCCCACACAAAAAAATATATATATATATGCGGGTGTGTATGCATATATATAAAACTTTCTTTTATATATTTGAGTTGTACGTGAACACCAAGGGGTATCCTAACCTAAGGCGGCTAAGGCTCACAAAAGTATATGAAATGTATGTATGTGGGTGTGTATGCATGTACGCTTGTCAGTAACACAGTATTACATAGCCGACTTACCTACGGCTTTTACTTACCAACCAGATTTTACTTACCAAAATCTGATAGATCAAAGCTGATTTACCTACGGCTTTTACTTACCAACCAGATCTTACATACCAACACCTAAGAGACCAAAATCGTCTCAAAATATGACACAGACAATAGTCAAAACTATTAATCTTCTCATTAACGTATTAAAATAGTCGTATTAAAATAGTCAAAGCTATTGAGCGTCTCGTGACAGAAAACACCATGAGCCCATGTATTGTCGGCTAGACGCTCTTTTAAAGAAAAACTGAAATATGGTAAACCAAATTTAAAGCAAAATCAAATTTTTTGTCTTAATATACAAATATATCTCCAAATCTTATTATAAAAATTATTAATATAATTTTATAATAAAACTTGATTTTAGTTTTAGGGCTAACTTAGTAATTTTTTATAAAAAATATCCTATTTTTGGACGGATCCTGTTTCACAATATATAAAAAGTCAGTGAGTAGCGGTCAATTAATCTCAGAAATAATACACGCATATATATATCTAAGGCAAATATATACAGTAAAAATATATATAAATACATATATAGAATAATAAATTAACATTCTTTTACCAGCCAAATCTGACAAACTTCTCATCACCTGGACTGAGAGTTACCAGCGAGGTGATTAAACCAATATTGTTTTTCTAAACGGATTTTGCTAATCAAAATATTTTAAGGAAATTTATGTAAATCGTTTTAGATACATGGGTGGCTATAATTTACTATAGCTTTATTTTATATTACTTCCTTTAAACCCATCAGATGACGGAAAAGTTGTCAGATGTATCAAGACAGAGGTCCTGCCTAATAATTTTATCTAGTTATTTACGCAAACACAATTCTCTCTCGTGTGTGTATATATATATATATATATATATATATATATATAGTGTGTGTGTGTGTAAATATAAATAATTTTATCTACAGTTATTTACGCAAACACAATTCTCTCTCGTGTGTAAATATATGTATGTATATACGGTATATATATATATATATATATATATATATATATATGTATGTGTGTGTGTAATATATATATATATATGTGTGTCTAATATATATATATATATATATATATATATATACCCAGAACATACCATATATCCTAATTTAATTGAATTACCTGTTTGACAAAGATTTCACCTAATGCGAGTCAATTACTGAAAAATAATTATATGTGGAGAATCTGGCAACTATCACCACGAGATGGTGCGAAAAAGTTGCCCTTTAAAACAATATCATTTTTCTAAACGTATTTTGCTAATCAAAATATGTTAATGAATTTATGTAAATCGTTTTAGATACATGGGTGGCTATAATTTACGTATTTACATCTCTCTCTCTCTCTCTCTCTCTCCTCTCTCTCTCTCTCTCTCTCTCTCTCTCTAAGCGACATTGGGTTTGGGTAGTAGTTGGATGGGAGATCGTCCTCCGCGCCCAGATTATGTAGCGACCCGTGGTTCGGATCCCACGTAAAGCTGTAGGTCCCCTCCGTCATATGACCTTAGATGTTGCGAAGTAGGTTAAACAACCCCAATAAAAAAAAAGATTTATATATATATATATATATATATATATATAATATATATATATATACACACTTCCACACATGCCTATATATACTTATATATATGTACTTATATATATATACTTATACCAGAACATACCAGCTGGTAAGAAAGATGCAGCGAGACCTTTAAACCAAAAATATTTTTCTAAACGCATTCCATCATTGTCATATTGCTCAGTCAGATAAATTTAAAGAAACGCTAACACTAAATCAAACATACAACCGTATTCTAAATATGTGCTTAAACATTATTATTATTATATATGTAAATGAATATGTAAATTAAACATCTGATTCTTTCGCAATAAAAATCAGCTGGCAACTCAGCCTACATTCTTGACACATAACTGTCCCAGTAATTGTTTCCAGAACAATAGTTAAGTTTTGAGTATATATATAACTCTAGCACTCATTGCTTTTAATTTGGTTTCTAGAAATTCAGCATATTAACGTTGAATATAGTAGTAGAATTATAACTTCTGAACATGAATGAAATAGGGCATTTCATATAATTTCTTCCCAACAATTTACCACTGCACAGCTTTCAACAGCGGGCCGTAATTTTTATGCAGATGGGCAGAGGACTGCAAACTATTCAGATAACTGGATACAATATATTCAGTACACATATAAATCCATCAGTTTTTCATTAGCAGGCTTTGAAAGTTGTTACTACCCCTTAGACTAGATTGTACAGATGTGCTCATAACGAAGTGAAATAGTGGAGAAATCTGCAAACTAAATGTGTACGGCTGTTGAGAGTCATGATTTGCGGCCTAAAATCAAGATCCATGCCTTAAACCTCCCTCTTCATACAAAAGTCTGCAACATCGTATGGAAGCGACACTCCGCTGCATAAAAGACTTCTAAATTAAAAGCATTTTAAACCAGTATATAAAATCAAAGTAGCGTATTCACTAGGCCTATAGTTATTAATGAGCCAATCTTGAACAATTTCAGGGCATCTTCTGCCTCCACGAAAAGGAGATCATGAAATTGTACTCCTTCTTCAGCAGAAGCATTTAAAAGAAAGCAGCTGTTGAATAGCTACTATCACAAATATAGCCTATTTATGATCTGCGTTAATTATAGTATAACACTGGACATTTATTTAATCTCCTCAGGGAGCTGGAACAGCCTCAGAACTTCTATTTTAAATTACCTGTTTAACAAAGAATCTATGCTGATGAAGGAAATAAATAACACAGTGACTATAAATTTCTAACACAAACTCAACAGCAATTCAATCCTTTTCCTCAGTTAAGTATGTCAAATAGATCAAACAATCAGGCTAGACCTAGCACAATCTTTATAAGATTCCTATCAAAAACGCCACAGGCCTTCACCTTATGCAGTAGATATACAATCTGGTATTAGTCCTGAAACATTACCATAAGTTTTGAAGTTCTTGAGTGTATTCAAAATGTACATAAGTCGTGTTATTTCTAACAGTGAGCTGAAAGGTTATTCTATAAAGAAGTCACACACAAGAGGAGAATGTTGAGGAGTGTTCAATACAGAAGTTTATCGGATACATTGGAAAACTGAGTAAGCCCTCATAAAAATCATTATTATTATTAGCTATTTTCTAGCAATTGAAACCTGAAGACGTTAATTATTTCATCTCTTATGTAGCTCATAGCTAATGTATACCTTAATTCAACCAAAATGTCTACATTTTGTTTCAAGTACGTAATTAAAGCCACCAGTAAAATGTTTAATCTGACAGCAAATTGTACTAATTTTGTATAAGGAATCTTTTACAGTCTGAGTAGCTAAATATCTAATCTCAGTTTCGGTAGGCTGTCCCAGAGGGGCCCAGAAGGTCTTTGAGGCCTCCTCTTGTCCTTGTAACTCTTTGTAACTCTCTCTATCATACACATAGATTTCTTATATTTGGCTGAATAGAATGAACATAAAAATACTACTTCGCTACGAATTTTAAAAAGGGCATTGACTACAATCCTATTAAGATAATGAATTCCCCCACTAATCACTGAAGCTTTTACAATAATTCATAACTCCATCACTCTACTTAAGCCCCAATCATAAATTTAATAGTCAAATTTTTACTAAAACTATGAAAAAATCATTTAATTGAACCTATAACTGTTATTATGGGACTACATAAACAAACACTAGTCTCTATGTGTGTAGGCCTACATTGATCTACTAATTACCACCCATGTAAACCATCATTACATTGCCTATATGTAGTTTCTATAGGTAAAATTCTATATAAGTAAAACTATATGTAAAGACCAGTGGCGTGCGGTGGGTGTGTCCCAGGGTAAGCGGTAGCTGCAAATATATATATACACCTTTTGTGTATATATATATATATATATATATATATATATATATATATATATATAATATATGCATTATACAAGCATCATAACTTTATATTAGTTTTCGATTACTGTAGTAATATACTGACTTTTTGTAATTTGACCTTTAACTGGGTAGGCGGCGCATGCCCCCGATACCCTGACTGCACGCCACTGGTAAAGACTAGTTATTATATTGCCAGTTTAAAACAAAATGTGTATATATAAAAAGGGCCAAACATAGAATTCCCTAATTCAACAGCTAATGAAGAGTCAATACAAGCAAATGTAACAGGCTAAAACTAAGAGATTCCGGACATATTCTGCTCCCTTAAAATACTTGCGGGTCTATTGAGGAAGCCAACCTTAATTTTGTTTTAAAAGCACTATATATTGTTACGTATGGGAATAATGTAATAAGGTTAATTAATTACTGGTTATAAATTAAACCACAAACAAAAAATTGATCATGCAAACAGAATGAATTGTATGTATAAATGAATGGTTCAGAGAAATAAAGGGAACGCCCAAAATGGCGACTCCTCCTTTTTCGTGTCTGAGACGACGTTTTATAAATTCTTAAGTACATGAATTTAAAACATATGCATGTTAAATACTCGTGTAAATTAGGGAAAAAGACATCAATTGAATTGTCTATTTAATTCTGAATAAGTTCGGATAAAAATACCATACATAGTTTACCCCGAAACTAGGAAAATAATTAATGTACAAATTACATTAAATTGGAAGGAGAAACGTGGGTTCCCGCGTCCACTCCAAAGAAACAAAGACGTTATAAAATTGAGCATTCGTTTATGTATAAAATGGGAAAACTCTGTTAAAATTAGATTATTATATTAACAAGTTTAATGGTATGTAAAATTACACCTTCTGAAAGGTTACTAACCCTAAAAAAAAATAAGATTAATCAAAAAAGAGAATCTTATTTGGGTTCATAAAGAATCTTGCGCCTGGCAGCCCCGCGCGAAGCCATAGGCCGAAAAAGATGATGTTATATATATAAAAATCAAATTGTATGAAGGCAGAGGACAAGAATGAAATTTAAATCAAATTACTCTTTACCTATTGCCGAATAACGTACCATAAATTATGTTAGTTAAAAAGCTGGGAAATGTCTGCATTAAAAAATATAAATTCGAAGCGGGAAGATGCCCAACAGAAACAAAGGGAACGCATAGAGGAGTGCATTTCAGAACGTGGAAAACAAAAGTTCACTCTCACAAACCCTGTGTTGAATTTAAATAAAAACGTTAGATTTAATTCTCCTTTTAAGAACAAAAAAGAGTTCTTAATGGAAGTTTGCTCAAGTATATTATATATACTGTATATATTGTGCCGTAATGATAAAAGTCAAATCGTGTGGCACTTAGAAGCGAAATCGTTCTTCTAAATTTGGAGTAAATGTAACTAAGGTATGCATTAAATATTATAATTGGAATGGTGAAATAACCAGATAGGATTCAAATAATTATATGAAATTGTATTACGTACAAAATACGGTCAAGAGGCCGGGTAGAGAACCATTGTTGTTCTAAAGATAACACTGGGCAACAAATTTCAACTTTTTGTCTATTGAATTAGATTTGACAGTTAGTTCTAGGTAATTTGGGTGCGCTGAGCACGAATATTTACTAGGTTTTGCTCTATCAGGTCCTGATTTTGCTCAACACCCCTCCTCTTTCGTCGTATTCATAAAAAGGTTTTTTTCTCAATACTCGCTAAGTCTTTTTGCAGTTACACATTATGCAACTATGTTTTTATCTAGGTATTTGTACCTATTGTTATGGTATTGTTGTATATATATTTTTATATGTAACACCCTAAAAAATTTTTAATTTTGTCATTTTTAACCCATTTTAATATTAGTAAATTAAGCTAAAAATATCATAGAATTCTAAAATTTTCTCGAGCGTTCCTGTTCTCTGTAGAGTATTCTAGAGGGACAACTAAAATATATAAAAGCGACTCGTTTCCAGAGTTAATCAGTCAATTCAATCAGTCAGTCAGTCAGTCAGTCAGTGAGTTAGTTAATTAAGTTTGGGCATTAACATAATTTTGAATTGGCATATGATTTAGTGAGTAATTTTGTCATCGTTTTAATATAGTTGATTTAATTAGACGTAATTTATATTGTACCTACTCATCCGTGTTTCTAGTTTAATTTCATAGATTGTAAGTACCTATTTCATAATAAGTACCAATTTAAACTAATTTTTGTGTTTATATTTCAGATTTTCTTAAATTTATATGAATTAAGGGCTTTAAATACCTTTACAAATTGGCAGAACAATCAAGCAATATGTCATCAAGCACTAGAAAGTTCAAATGCAAAAACAACCCTGATTCCTTCTGTTATATATGTGGAAATTTTACACTTCCACATCAACGAGCAAATATAACTGACTTCGTAAAAAGAGCTTATTTAGCTTATTTTGGCATAAAACTGGGGGACCAAGATAAATCGTGGGCTCCACATAAAGCCTGCACTATATGCATTGAAAGACTGCGACATTGGACGAAGGGTTCGGATTCAAAAATACCTTTTGGAGTTCCGATGGTAAGTTTATGATTTCATAAAACTACGTAATTTAATCACTAGTATACTGTAACTTACCTAAATGTAATTGTAACTTAGGTACATAAACAAAAATTTACAGAAAATGTTTATAAGAATCTCAAATATTGCATAAGGTTGAAACACATAGAAATGTTAAATTTGGGTGATAACTTTTGATAAAATTCATAAAAACAAGTCTCTCGTCGCTTTTGTTAACGCTTTACAATTTTTTTCCATATCAGGTGTGGCGAGAGCCTACTAACCACGAGACCGATTGCTACCTTTGCTTTGTCAAGACTTCGGGCTTCACTAAGAAAAATAAACATTGTATCGAGTACCCAAATTTCGACACCGCGATACGACCTGTGCTACATTCAAATGAGATCCCCATTCTAAAATTTAAGGGTCTGCCAACTCAAGAATTAGTTGAAGATGTTCCTGAAAATATTGTTATGCACTTTGAGGAGTCAGACACCGATTTTGACCCCAGCGTATTTGAAAGTCAAAACGATCCGCAAAAGTTTAACCAGGCCGAGTTGAATGATCTTGTAAGGGATCTAAATTTGCCAAAAAAGGCTGCGGAAATTTTAGCTTCAAGACTTAAAGAGAAAAACTTGCTTACTTCAAACACATACATTTCATTTTACAGAAAAAGAGAAGAAGAACTTGTTAAATATTTTAGAACAGAGGATAGTTTAGTATATTGCTGCGACATAGTTGGTTTGTTAAAGAAGATGGGGGTTGAGTCTTACGATGCAAATGATTGGCGCTTGTTTTTAGACAGTTCGAAAAGAAGTCTTAAGTGTGTGTTGTTGCATAATGGCAATCTATACGGCTCGATACCGATTGGGCACTCAACAAAATTAAAAGAAAAGTATGAACATATAGAAAAGGTTTTAAATCTTATCAAATATAGGGAGCACGAGTGGATCATATGTGTTGACTTAAAAATGGTTAATTTTCTGCTAGGACAACAAGGAGGGTATACTAAATATCCCTGCTTCCTTTGCTTATGGGACAGCAGAGCCAAGGAAGAACATTATTTCAAACAAATCTGGCCAGCACGAACATCACTTAATGTCGGAGAAAAAAACGTAATTAATCCACCTTTAGTGAGCAGAGATAAAATCATATTCCTCCTCTGCATATAAAACTAGGCCTCATTAAACAATATGTAAAAGCTTTAGATACGAACGGCGAGTGTTTCAAATACATAACTTCAAAATTTCCAAGTTTAAGTTATGAAAAAATCAAGGCGGGAATTTTCGACGGTCCACAAATAAGAACAATGATTAAAGACAGCAATTTTCCTAATGTCATGAATGAACGCGAAAAAAATGGCTGGTTCTCATTCGTGGACTTGATAGAAAACTTTTTAGGCAATTATAGGGCAGATAACTACGAAGAAATCGTAAAAATACTTTTAAGGGACTACAAAGAGTTAGGTTGCAATATGAGCATAAAAATGCATTTTTGAATAGCCATCTTGACCAATTTCCAAGTAATTTAGGTGATGTAAGTGACGAACAAGGGGAGAGATTCCACCAAGATATCAAAATTATGGAGGAACGGTACCAAGGCCGCTGGGATTCCCACATGATGGCTGATTACTGCTGGTGCTTGAAAAGAGACCTGCCATCAACAAGCAAATACGCTAGAAAGTCTTACAAAAGAAAATTTTTGCCACAGTGAAAGCTTCATATCTGTTTGTTTTTTTATTTTGTCATTTCTATCGTTATAATGTAATTTTACTGTAGTTTGAACTGCTTGTATTCATGAAACTTGAAAAAAAATTTAACACATGACTTAATTTTTTAGTCCTAATTTGAAAAATCTGGAAAATGGCACATAGGCTGTCGACAAGAATCAGGACCTGATAGAGCCAAACCGAGTTGAAATTCGTATTCAGCGCACCCAAATTACCTAGAATCAAGTGTCAGATATCATTCAATAAAATACGTGTTGCCCAGTGTAATTCAATTAAAATTGTAATATGTATGCGTTTATTCATTTTAATGGTCTCGCGTATTACAACACTGCTGTATTAAGTTAAATAATTACCAATTGTAGATTAAACTTGTATAACAGTCAAAAATAAAAAGTTTGTGCATTTTATTTAATTGTCTGAAATATCTTTTCTTTAAAAGATGTCAAAGTTGTCATTGTAATTGATTTCATGCCAAAATTGGCTAACAGTCATATTTTAACTGACTTATGCATTTAATTTTAAGTGTCTTGTGTTAATTCTAAACACCAAATTCTTGAAGTAAGAATCAATGTCTCCAGGGTCATTTCCCTAAACAATTATTCATGATTGCCAAGATTTCATTGTTGTATTGTAATTGGTTTAGTAAGATCTGTGAAGAACATTATTTTTGTAAAAGGTTTATAATTACCCCCCTACACGAATTGACAGAGAAATAAGAATATATATATTATCAGTGATATATAAAACCTTGGGTTAAATCTATGTGATGTGGATTAAGTGAAAACATGCTAAAATAAAGGTATAATTCATACCATAATATAAAGAAATAAACCACCTCATGAAACAATATATATATATATTAGATATATATATATATATATATATATATATATATATATATATATATATATATATAATATAATATATACACACACTGCTATTGGTACTGGATGAGGTTATACACCGTACTAGGCTTTGAATGATATAAATGAATGCCGTGAAAGCTTTGGGACAATGAAATTTTATACTGCTATTTACAAAATGCTACAGGTATTTACTTATTAAACCTTTGGAGGCATGGATCATTAAAAGAAAAAAGTTGCCATGCTATGGGTCTATACTGAAGAGTGTGACAAAAGAGCTGACAAAAGGGGTTTTCTCAAGGCAGATGAGTCAACAGTTAAAGACGCAATAAGGCCCTGCTTAAATGCATTATTTATACAAAACAGATTAAGGAGATGTTATTTAACCCACTAACACCAGCACGTACCCATTTTGTAATGTAAAATCAATAGTGGAGCTATTATTTCAAAATCACAGAGGTAAAAATGGGACTCTTAGGTAATAAGTGAACATGAGAACACTGTGATGTTCGCAGATGACCCATGAAAAGAGATATTGGGTTTATACAAATGCATCTAATTAATTTTATATTTTAAATAGCAATGTTAAAAAAATGTGCAGTCATTCATTTTGCTGAAGACTGCCCAAAACTTTACTACAAAGCTTCTTAATTTTACTGCTTCAGCCTAAAACCCACCAATGTAGAAATACTTCTTCAACTTTCCATCTCTGTGTTTACTTGCAATAAATTTCCATAGTTTAGGCTAAAAGTTTTCATTATTTTTAGTGGAATAATAGTTGACATGTTACGTGCACAAAATAGGGTGTCCACTTCAAATCATGATGCAAAGGTTCCCTTTGGTATGGAAGTTCCATAGGGCCATAGGAAAGAATTTATCGAAAGACACAAGTTGTATCTATGCATAGACATGCTTAATTTTATGCCTAATCAGCATAAATTATGCTAATGACCGTATTTCTAACTTTTGAACCAATTAACTTAGAAACGTGTGTGATGACTCGTTTCCAGCTAAATTCAGCATGAGAAATCCATTTCTGAGGTTATTATGGGGTTTGAAGGTTATTTTGAACCCCAAAATCAAATATGGCCACTGGCCGCCATGTTGAAATTGGGGATTTTCCGCAGTTTCCAAACTGACGGAGTGAGAGACCCGAAAATAACCTCAAAAATGGCTTTCTCATGCTGAATTTAGCTGAAAACGAGTCATCACACACGTTTCTAAGTTCTGTGACCTTTAGAAATTCAATTTCATGTTTTAGATTCACAATGATTAATCCGAAATGAGTGACTCTAAAAGCACGCCTGCCATCATGGACACTCGCGACTGGAGCTTGTGCTTTATATGTCAGTCAGACAAAAACTATGAACCGACTAAGAATCCTTCATCATCTGTGAAATTGAGAAACAAACCTGAAAGACTCAGCCTCTTAGAAAGAAGTTACGGACAACATCCAGGAACTCAAGGAATTAGGGGAGTTGCCTGACTTTATAGTCGTAGATGACATTGGTGGCGGTGCTGATGGCGGTGCTCAGAATGTAGTGCAGCTGATGATGTCTAATCAAGTAGTGTGGCACAAAAGTTGCAGGAATGCTTTCGACAATCAAAAAGTGCAGAGAGCGAGGAAAAAGCATCAAGGGCAAGAGTCAGTTAGCCCGGTGAAAACTCGCCGCAAGAACAGTGGTGCCAGGTCCATCACACAGGCCTCACCCTCACCCTCTACATCTTCGAGCGAAGCAGTCGACACTCCATGCCTCTTCTGTGACGAAGTGGGCAACAAGAAAGAGCTGAGGAAGGCCTCCACTCTTGGTTTGGATAAGAAATCAATGATTGCGCTCGAGTGTTATGTGACAAACGTCTGTTGACTAAACTTTCTGCCGGTGACATGGTCGCCATTAATGCCGTCTATCATCGTGCGTGCCTGACTCGGCTCTACAGGAAAGCGGCGACGGTCGGATGTGACACGACTGAGAGTCATGCGACTCCTGACTTGACGGCCCTTTATGACTACAAGGTAACTTTCTAATAAATTGCAAATTGAGAGATACCCTCATCATTTTAAGTGGTATGAATATGTATGATTCGGCAATGCCTATATATATATATATGTTTCTTTTTTCCAGTCTGATGTGCTGGCGCTGGTGGATGCCTTTGAGGAGCTGGCAAACCCCTTCATGGGGGACAGTGGCGAGCTGCTCGACCTGGACGAGTCAATCATCATGCCTCCAGACGTGGTAGACAATGTGAGGAAGGTGAAGGACATCGGATTGCAGAGATACAAAGCGTTTGTCGACAAGCGAGTCAGCTCCCAGGAGGAGACGTTCACTGCTCCGATACCCCACACCAAGCTGAAGTTGTTCAAGGGTTCGCTCTCTCAACCACGCCGGAAATCGGAGGTGGCTGTCGTCAAGGACCAACAAGCCAAGGTGACCCAGATTTTGCTTGCAGCGCATTCTGGTCGCAACATCAACGAGTCGGTGTTCTCCCATGAGACCTCTGCCGATTCTCCCTCTCTTACTCGGAAGGAACACATGCACCATGGAACCAAGAGCGAGATCCTGGACTGCATTGTCCCAGCGGATCTCGACAATCGCAAACCGGTGACGACCGCAGCTGTGCTGGATGGCGCTGTCCTCGTTCAAATGCTTCGTCCTGGAAGTGCCGTGACCATCGGAGACTATTTCACAGACGTGTTTCTGCCATACATCCTCTCCTGGTTTGAAAGAAACGACCGGGTTGACATTGTCTTGGATGTCTACTCCAAGACGAGTCTGAAGTCAGGAACTCGGGAGCAAAGAGGCAGCGGAGCGCGGAGGCGGGTTACTCTCTCGACCAAAGTTCCTGCCAATTGGGCTGCCTTCTACGTGTGGACCTGAACAAGCAGTAGTTGTTCGTGGAGCTGGCCAACAGCTCATGACGCTTCCACAAGTTAGCTGAGAGATTGTTGCGAGCTACTGACATAGAAATTAATATTTCTTAAAATATTCCTCTCTCTAGTATATGCTGAGGAAGTCAATGTAAGTTAATTAAATTGACTTCGTTAGCATATCCTCAATTACATTGACTTCCTTAGCATATCCTCAATTACATTGACTTCTTCATTTCAGGGCAAACAGCTCTTCACCACCATTCTCAGTGATTGTGCGAGTTCACCGGCTGACGCTGATGTTGGTGCAGTTGCCCCCTGCACACACGAGGAAGCCGACACTCGGATGTTTCTGCATGTGGCTGCAGCTACCTACGCCGGTCATCGTCGAGTGATCACCCGCACCAGCGACAGCGATGTTGTAGTGCTGGGCGTCTCCACTTTTGTGGCCCTCGGACAGAGGATTGATGAACTCTGGATTGCCTTCGGATCGCGGCGTCACTTCAGGTACAGTCATTGTATTGCGGTCTCTTTAAGCCAGGTGTCTGCAGTGTATCGATAGCTTTTAGATCATGAGGCCATTGTCTAACTCATCTCTACATTCCTTGCCAGGTACATTCCAGCGCATGTCATCGCCCGCGGACTTGGACCATCCAAGGCAATGGCACTGCCGGCGTTTCATGCGTTAACGGGATGCGACACGATCTCAGCATTATATGGCAAAGGCAAGAAGACGGCCTGGTCAGTGTGGCAGTCCCTACCTGAACTCACCTTACCTTTCGAGCTGCTCTCCTGCCCTAACCCCACCCTGGAGATGATCAAGACTCACACACCCACGCTCCAGAGATTCGTCATGCAGCTCTATGGTGTCTCTGAGGAGAGTATCACAACCGTGGATACTGCTAGACTCTCCCTCTTCCTCTACAAAGGACGCAACTTCGAGCACATGCCTCCAAGCAGCGACGCTCTGCATCAGCACCTCTTCAGAGTAGCCTATCAGGTAAGACAGCATTGCATGGATGGGGACATCACTCATGCTTGAGATTACTGCATGAAGTTGTATTTCTAGAAGTGTTATTTCAACTAATCAGTTATTTCTCTTGTGACTTCAGAGTGCACATGTGTGGGGTAATAAGCTCATCAAAGCTCCGGCTTGTCTCTCCAACGGAATTGGGATGGCAGCAAGAATCCCCCGACTCTGCGCCAACTCCAGTCTACACCACAACTCCCATCATTTCGCAGGACATACCAGAGCTTGTTATTTGCCAGTGTAAGACAGACTGTAAGGCTCCTTGTAAGTGCTACGTGCAGGGGCAGCCATGCATGTATCTCTGTAGATGTAAAGGTTCGTGCTCCCACACTGGTAAGATGAGTGAGGGAGAGATAGATGAAGAATCAGGTTAGTGCTGAACGAAGGAATGTCATGAATGTGCTTACAGTGTCACAACATTGTGTGATGATATATCTGAGTCGGCTAGTTATTGGTCGAGTATACTATGTATCAGTTATACTATTTAGGTACCACAGAACTTGTAAATTTATCATTCAATTTGCAATTCTTGCTTCCATGCCCCTAAATTCTGTTTTCATAAATTTTATCAAAATGTCAACTTTGTGTCATTTCCCGGATTTGACCTTTAAATGCCTTCCAAATGGAAAGTTGATGCCAGACACGAGTTCAGCGACCTCAAATTAGCTGGAAAACATGTATCATAATAGTTTCTATGACAAACGGTTCCTTGGCTCTGAGTCGGATACAATATGGCCGACCTCGGCCATCTTAGATTAAGACACAACCTGTGTCTTTGGATAAATTTTTTCCTATGGCCCTAAGGAACTTCCATACCAAACGGGACCTTTGCATCATGATTTGAAGTGAAAAATCACTTAGCAGTCTACTATAAGGAAATAGTTAAATTTATTAAAAATAAAATTGTGTTTAGGGAGTCTTTTAGTAGTAATACTCAAAAGGCTATCCAACTTTTATACGGAAATAACAGGTGAGCCAAGTCAAGGGCTTGTATTACGTCAAAACAGAGGGAATAATGCTAAATAGAACATTTTTTGTGTGCACTGAAGCTGGTTAGAAGCCGAATTCCAATAAAATTAACCATTTTAGGACTTCCCATAATGGTGATTTTATATTTTCAGTCTACAATTTCCTTCCGGAAACTCTCCCATCAAAATGTGTATCTCAAAACTAAACAGTTCTTTCATTCTTTACCATTCTCCTCAGGTTAGGTTTAAGACTGATAGTTCTACATTGTACAACTTGAAGCATGTCTATAGTGAGTAGGCCTACAAAACAATATATTTAAATACAATGTTACTACATACTCCTAAGCAGATATTAACACACCTATATAGGAGACTTTGGATCATTTTAACATATTGCTTCCCAGGAACCTCTCTCTAACATATTGCTTCTCAGTGTTAATCACTTTAACATATTGCTTCCCAGGAACCTCTCTCTAACATATTGCTTCTCAGTGTTAATCACTTTAACATATTGCTTCCCAATATTTAGGATAAGGAGTACTATAAAAAATGTTCGCTTTAATAAAGTAAAGGCATAAAAAGTAAATCATAACATGTTAAAATATTAGAGTGAAAGTAAAGTTATTAGAATTGTTGCGCTATATGGTCACACAAAGTAAAAAATGGATTTCGGAAGAATCGGTCACGCCACATCATTTGACACAACTACGAGTTGAGTAACTCCTTTTTGCATCCTTTCATTTTCTTTATATATTTAATGTAGGTTAACTGAATGCCCGGTTAGGTCAACTGAATGCCAGGTTAGGTCAACTGTACGCCCTTGATGATTGGTTAGATTAAGTTGTGATATTTTCTTTAAAACTAACGAAAATATCACGACTTAACCTAACCAATCATCAAGGGCGTACAGTTGACCTAACCGGGCATTCAGTTAACCTACATTAAATCGATAAAGAATGCCCGGTTAGGGCATTTATAGCTTTGTTTACGGTCGGTAGGTTATCTCCTAGATTACCAACCTCTTTCTAACCAACCAACCTTTTTCTTTTTAACATATTGCTTCCCAGTGTTAATCACTAACATACCGTATTGCTTCCCAAGAAGGATCACTTTAACATATTGCTTCCCGAATGCTTTGGGAAGCAATATGTTAAAGTGATCCGAGACTTTTATTAAATGCTTCAAAGAATTTTAAAAAAATACACAAAACAAGTTATACCCCAGTAACAGTACCCACTCAATTTATAATGCAATGAGCTAACTATTTTCTTAAGTTGTATATTAAACATACATTAAGAGGGTATTTATCTCCTTGGGTGACATAAGTTACAAAATTTTATAGCTAGCTACTACCTTCTATATATATATATATATATATATATATATATATATATATACTGTATATATATATATATATATATATATATATATATATATATATATAATATAATATATATATATATATATATTGTGTGTAAAAATGTGTCTAAGCGTTGAATTGTCTTAATAAGAAAGTATTGAGTTAGGTTTTAAAGGGGAAGGTGTAAACTAAACCAGCCTCTTTGCTATAGGCATTATGGGGTAGGCCTATTCAACGTTATAAGTGGAGCTGCAAGGTGGCAAATTCACAGTTGTTTCAGGCCAGCTTAAACAGCTCTACCTTCTCAAAGATTTTTGGGCCAACTATCTGATATATACGACAAATTTAGTTCATTTGCCATAATAAATGAGTACGATAGTATTCTAAGCAAGGTCTAACATAAGAATTATATAAATTACAGATGACTTCCCTACTCTTGTAGCTAACAGTCCTATTAATAATACCTAGCAATTTATTTGACTTATTTCTATCCTCTTAGCTTTCTAGTATCTATCCTAGCAAAGATGTTAAACTATCAGCTCTATTATTTCCTACTTCCTCCTTACTACCTTTGTGTAAATGGGTACTACATCTACTTTTTTCCATTCATTTTGATGGCTATGCATAATTGATAGACTCTGCTTGCAAAACAGTTAGTGACTCAGATAAGCTTTCTTCCCCTTCTCTGAGAATCCTAGCATATACATCATCAGGTCCAGTCAGGGCCGGATTAAGACCTTTAGAGGCCCTAAGCACTTAAAAGATTTTGGTGCCCCATATATATGTAATTCAAAATATAAACAAAAATAAACCATAAAATAAAATTTTATTTTTTGAAATGAAACAAAACTTACAGTACATAAGATGGAAAATAATGTTTATTTTTGTATACTTCCACTTCATTTATATTTGAAAAGTTTTCTCCTACTTTTTTTAATTGCAAAGTCTTTGATCAGATCCTCAAAACTAATCTTACGTAACACATCTGCTTCTATACTTAGTAGAGATAAGGCATCCAGCCTGCCTTGTTGCATAGTTGTTCTGTTGGTATTTTTAATATACTTCAACTGAGAAAATGAACGCTCAGCTGAGCAATTTGTGACCATTAATGTTAAAAATATACGAAAGGCAATTTCTACATTTGGGAAGGCACACTCAATATTGTCTTCTACAATTATTTTATAAAGTTCAGCATGACTGAATCTTGTTTTTACATTACTATAGCACACGAAAATATTTAATCTATATGTATTTTTAATATGGCGCTCAAAGATTTGATATAAACAAAATAATAACGCAAAGCGTAAAGTGTGTGATTACAACGAAATATATTTATTCTCTCAAAAGGGTTGTTGTTCACTACAAATTCAAACAATGAAAAAAAATAAATACTATATATGAATATATATAATTCAGTTTTCAACAGCTTATAGGCTATAAGCCGCGATTATAATAGTATAATAAATCCATGGTAAATCCGACAATGGAAAATTTCTGTGGTGCCCCCCTTCCCTTGATGCCCTAAGCACGGGCTTATTTTGCTTAATGGTTAATCCGGCCCTGGGTCCAGTAGCATTATTTGACTTCAATGTGTGAACCATATGCCTAACATCGTCCTTCCTAAAACAAATTTTATCAAGAATGCTTGAGTTTACTGACTCTAAAGAAACAAATCAGTTATAAAATTTTCTTCACTAAAAACAACTAAAATAATCATAAAATTACCAACAATATCCTGAACATTTCCTTTCATGTTGACCAATTGTGTAATATTTTTTATTATTATTTATAAAAACTAAAGAAATTATTTGGGGCCCTACTGCTATATCTAGCTAGATTTATTTCACTATAGCTTTTGCTTTTCTTAATCAAACTTTGTCTAACAACCCCAATTAATCTTTTACGAGCTCTTAACGACTTTACCCCTCACTAACCAGTCTGACTGACTAATTAGACCTACAGTATATTGCTGAACAGAGAATGCTATATTTAGCTTATCTAAAGCCACTTAACTATTACTAATAATAGGCTTACTAAGCACAATTTTATTTTTAATCATTTTAACTGTTTCCTTATCCCACTACAAAGTTTTCCTAGTTTTGTTATCCCTAGTAGCTCTAAAGAGGTCCTACTATGCTGTATAGCCTTTAAAAATATTTTGAATCCAGCCTACGGCTGAATAACATTTTATTCGCCGATTCTATGTCCCACCTTACTGGTCCTAACCATTCACAAATTTTTCAGGCTTCCGAAATTCACCTTTTCCGAGGCAAAGATCTAGAATCTAGATAGTCATTGCTGAACAGATTCCTATTTATTTCATTCTTAAGAATTATAATATGATGTTCGGATTTTACTAGTGACTCTCTTACTTTAAGTTCATTAATAACTTTGCAATCATTAAACAGATGCACATCTGAAACAACTGTGAACTTGCCACGTTACAGCTCCACTTATAAAGTTGAATAGGCCTACCTCATAATGCCGATATATATATATATAATAGGTAGTTAGCTATAAAATTTTGTAACTTATGTCACCCAAGGAGATAAATACCCTCTCAATGTATGCTTAATATCCAACTTAAGAAAATAGTTACCTCATTGAATTATTAATTGAGTGGGTAATGTTATTGGGGTATAACTTGTTTTGTGTCTTTTTTTAATTCTTTGAAGCATTTAATAAAAGTCTCCCATACAGGTGTGTTAATATCTGCTTGGGAGTATGTAGTAACATTGTATTTAAATGTATTGTTTTGTAGGCCTACTCACCGACCATAGACATGCTTCAAGTTATACAATGTAGAACTATCAGTCTTAAACCTAACCTGAGGAGCAGGGCCGTTTCTAGCCATTAGGGGGGCCTAAGCAGTATACCCATTTGAGGCCCCACCCCTCCATCCACCAACTCACGCCTTACTACATCACCTCAGCACACATATACAAAAAAATGGCTGTGTTAATAAAAAACAATTATGAAACAATTTTAATGAAACATTTATGTCCAAAACAACAAATATGTACTTTCAGAAGACAAACAGAAAAAATACTCTTCATAAAATTCCTGAAAATTAGCTTATACATCATTTAGAATAAATGACACAGAACTATGTAAAAAAATAATGCAATTATCAACTACCAAACAATTACTAACTCTACGATACAATCGTGTAATAGCTAACAGTTATACGGAACAGTTTGTATCTTCAAAATTTTTGCCTCCTAGATTTTTTCTGGGCGAAATCATCAATAACATCATCATATGAAATCTCCCTGCCAACGTCCTGGTTGATGTTTATGATGCCAAGGCCACTGAGGCGATCCTGCCCCATTGATGTGAGGTAGTTCTTGATTAGCTTCATCTTAGAGAAGCTCCTCTCGGCAATTCTTAGTGCAACCCAGAGATTGGGGTATA
Source organism: Bathynomus jamesi (assembly GCA_023014485.1). Taxonomy (NCBI): domain Eukaryota; kingdom Metazoa; phylum Arthropoda; class Malacostraca; order Isopoda; family Cirolanidae; genus Bathynomus; species Bathynomus jamesi. The sequence goes on along the minus strand of JAJOZX010003754.1, from coordinate 44,112 downwards.
CAAATCTACAGAAGCTAAGGCTAACAAAGACCCTAAGATCCACTCTAAGGTCAGCCCGAGAGAAAGGAAAGAGTAGGTGGTTAAGAGAAGAAAATAAGGGGTTAAGTAAGTAGCAACACCTATCACTCGTGGGTTAACATTCATTCAGAAAAAGAGAAAAAAGACTCACCATCATCATCTGCCGGCCAATGCCGACAAGTCAGAAAAATAGTCGAAGAGAATAGGAAAGGGGTGAAAGATGAAAAGAGGTAAATAAGAACGCTTACAAGCCATGCAAACACAATCTTAACTCACAGTCATACCATGCAAACTACAGACATGCAAGTAAAGAGAGTTACAGACATGTAAGTAAGGAGAGGGTAAGAAAAAAAATAGTAGGTAGAGTTAAACAAAAAGTGGGTTAGTTTACTCTACGAGCTACGTCTACGTTCGTGTTAGTCTAATTTTTATTTTATTTTATTGCTGGCATCACACGCTGGCATGCCACAAGCTGGCATTAATCGTCAACAGACTCATCCTCGACCACCACCCCCAGAGCTCCTGTTAGTAATTGTTTTTTTATTTTAAACAACGTTAATATTTGTAAAATGCCTATCTAAACGGTTCTTAAACATATTAACGCTGGTAGAGTGAACGACTGACGCGGGAAGATTATTCCATTTATCAATTACTTCAAACGTAAAGAAGTTTTTAGCGATATTAGTAATGAAACGTCGGTACTTTTGCATTATCCTCCCAACACTAATTTTTTTTATAACGGCTAACGCCTGCGGCGGGCTGTTTTTACCGTAACCTAACCTAACCAAACCTAATCTAACCTAACCTAACCTAATACCACCACTAATTTTTTTTATAATGGAAGGAAAATAAAGTACCATAACCAAAACCAAACCAACATTATATACAAAAATTAGTGTTGGGAGGATAATGCAAAAGAACCGAAACGTCTGTCACGCAACTTAAATCCGTTATTACGAGTATTGCTATTATCGAAAGTGAACAGTTTGTCAAAATTTACGTTATCAATGTTATTAACGATTTTGAAAACTTCAATAAGCTTCCCCCTTAATCTCCTAGTTTCGAGTGAATGCAAATCTAACACTTTAATCCTATCTTCATAAGGCTTGTTGCGCAATGACGGAATTAGTTGCGTGGCACGACGCTGAACCCTTTCTAACCTATCAATATCCTCGCGCAAATACGGGCACCAAAACTGAACAGCGTATTCTAAATGAGGCCTGACTAGGGACTTGTAAAGGGGCAATATAATATCCTTCGATTTAAATACGAAATTACGCGCTATGAAGCCTAACATCCTATTAGCTTTTGCGCAAGACTCCAGGCACTGGTTCCGAACCATTAAATCCTTAGATACGCGTACGCCTAAATCTACTTCCTCGTCAACGCTCGCTAACTCTCTACCATCCATCGTATACGTGTAATTATTGTTACGAGAACTTATATGCAAAACTTTACATTTGTCTACGTTAAATTGCATCTGCCACTTATCCGTCCACTCCATAATCCTATTTACATCGCCTTGCAGCCTATTTCTATCGTCCTCGTTAACAACCTTACCGCCTATTTTAGTATCGTCCGCGAATTTTGACACGTTACTAGTCAATCCTACATCTATGTCGTTAATGTAAATTACGAATAGCAATGGGCCTAACATTGAACCCTGTGGGACACCACTACCTACATCCAACCACCCCGATTCACTACCATTAACAACGACCCTCTGTCTCCTAGCACGAAGCCATTCCTCTAACCAGTTAACTATCTGACCGCGTATACCGTGCGCTTTAACCTTCGCAATTAATCTTCTATGTGGAACTGTATCGAACGCCTTTTTAAAATCTAAATAAATAACCTCAGCTGCTCTATGCCTATCGTATTCGCGCACTATTTCGTTATAAAATTCTAACAAATTAGTTAAAACAAGATCTATGGCGTCGAAACCCATGCTGACTACTATTAATCAAATCTCTACTTTCTAAGTGATCGATGATACGATTCCTAACTACGGATTCCAAAAGTTTACCGACAATTGACGTTAAGCTAATGGGCCTATAATTGCTAGCTACTGTGCGGTCGCCTTTTTTAAAAATAGGCGTGACGTTAGCTAATTTGAAGTCTTCAGGAATAATCCCCGTTTCGAGTGACTGATTAAAAATCTTCGTTAAGAGGCCTACGATAACGTCTTTCAAATCTTTCAAATGTCTAGGATAAAACGCGTCAGGGCCTGGAGCCTTGCTAACTTTTAGCCTATCGATATAATGCGCAATCTCACCCTCGTAAACAGTTATTTCATCCAAAATAGTCTCGCTACTAAATGGAACGATATCGTCCACGTCGGGAACATAATTTACGTCTTCTACGATAAAAACTGTCGCAAAAAAGTATACCCGCCATCGCCTGAGCGTCAGAAGCCAAAGCGCCGTTAACATCCATTAGAGGGCCTATGTTATCTTTTATCGGCTTACGATTATTGACTTATTCAAAAAACTTTTTGGATTATGTTTACTATCCGCAGCTATAAGTATCTCTAAATTACGCTTAGCATTCCTAACTGATCTTTTAACCTGACGTCTAAGCTCGATATATCTATTAAAGTTAGCTGCCGTGCCATTGCGCTTATTAAGTCTATACTCTCTGTTACGCTCGATTATGAACTCGCCTATTTCTCTAGTCCACCACCTGGGCCTACCATGATTTCTTGCGCGCTTGGGCCTACGAGGAATAAACTCCTTTTCAATATTCATAAAACTTTCTTTAAACGCCTCCCAATGCAAATTTGTGTCATTACCCATAAATAAGTTATCCCAGTCCACTACTCTCATCCTATCCGCAAAACTATCAAAATTAGCCCTACGAAAATCAGGGACTTCTATTACGTTACTATCCTTAGTGTTTTCTATCAATAACTTAAACCTAAGAATTTGATGATCACTACATCCTAAACTCTCGTCTATTTCTAAACCTTCGACAACCTCGACTATATTTTCGCCGTTCGTCATCACCAAATCTAAAATATTGTCACCGCGCATTGGTTCGGTAACCATCTGTCGTAAAAAATTATCTTCCATGAACTCAATCAATCTCAAATCCTCCTCATTACCAGTAAAAGTCTCGTAATTAACATTAAGGCAGTTAAAGTCTCCGACAATTATACTATTCCGATTGTCAATAAAGTTACCAAGAAGTGAGTAAAATCTGTATCGGTATCGAGGGGTTCAACGGGAGGTCTATAAACAACAACAAAATTAAAACTAATACTACGCGCCCTAACTTCAACGCATATCGCATTAATTGCTGCCGGAAAATCTATCTTAACCTCGATAGCCCTAAGGGAATTACGAATGTACAGCAAAACGCCGCCACCAACCCTATGTAACTTATCATTAGTAAAGAGTTTAAAACCCGGTATATCAAGTTCCCCCAACAAGTCCCGAGTCACGGTATTTAACCACGTTTCAGTGATAGCAACTATATCGTAGTTGCCGGAATAAATTATCGCCTTAAATTCGTTTAATTTATTTCTAATACTACGCGCGTTACAATAAAAGAAGTTTAAGTTATTTTTTACCACGGGCCGGCGTTTTAAACTATTTTTCACGTCAGGCCCGCGTTCCCCGGACCCACAACGTTTAAAGAAGGCTTCGACCTATACAGTTTTCGTACGGTTTCGTCAATTAACCTACCTAGCCTAGCATTACCTATTTCATTAAAATGCACCCCATTTTTTATAAAAAGGCTAGGATCACTGAATTCGGACCACAGCTTTATGAAGGGTACATTTTCCTCAGCATAAATCTCTTCTAATTTATTATTCAAAAATATTGTTTTTGACGTAATCCTAAGACCCAAACCGTGCCTAGGGGTAATACCTAGAACTAAAGACCTATCTGACCTCGCCTTCAGGGACCTAATTAACCCCCTATATCTCTCCAAAAGGTCAGGCACTCTCGTATCGGGCCTATACGAGTCGTTGCCTCCTACCATCGTCACCAACATCGAGTGGCGGGAGGCAACGTCAATCCTATCCACTTCGTCTCTAACTCTGTGCACCCTGGACCCTGGGAGACAGACCCTCCTCCCCTTGGTTGGATGCCGTTTAACGAACTCTGTGTCCATATGGCACCTAAACTAGAAACTAGGTTACGCACCTCACCCTTCAAATTACTAACGTCTTCAACGTTAGTATTGGTTCGGCTTTCGTCAACCGTAGCCCTACCCCTGCCATCATCAAGCGTTGCAAGTCTTTCCGTTACCTCACGTACACCACGTTTTATATCAACTATTTCCTCCCTTAACTCGCAAAAGAAACAAACTGATCTCTCGGTAATCGCCATAGGACCGCCGTTATAATCTTTAAAATCTGAATACCACCGGTTTACCCCACACCTAACACACGACGCTTTCTGCGACGGCATCACGCAGTTAAAATTAGTTTATAACCGTCACAAGTATAAGTTAAATTAAGCCGGCACGCTATGGAAACTTCTAAATCGCTAAAAACCACTAATATTCAATTACTTAACTATAATAATTTGAATATAAACGCAAGTATATAAAATTCAAAACTCCAGTTCCTCCAGTTGCTTCTGATGAATGAAGGAGAGAAGCTCCAATGCAATCATGTTGTGTGAAGGTAAAGTCGGCAAGTTCTTAATTTCGAGGGCCAGTTCTCTTCCATCAACGTCAGAGTCAGCTCCAGAGCTCAGTATCTTAGAGAGCTTTTCACATTTGCAGGACAAGTCCTCCTTGTTCATTGTGGTGAAGTTTAGGAGAACCCCAAATATGTCCCTCACATCATCTAATGTTTTGAATCTCTCATTTACTGACCGGATGGCACAATCCACCACCACATTGAAAAATTTGACTTCCAGCCTCTTTAAGGCTTCTGTAAATGGTTCGTCAGGAGCTTCGTAAGCAAAGTGCTTTTTTGTGGATCTGAGCCTCTTCTCCTTCAGCACAGCCTCCACATTAATTTCCTCACATATGTCCCTAGCTACGACTTGTGCTGCAACAAAACCTGTGTTTCTGTAGCTGGTGAGCGAGTCTTTTGTTTTTGTGAGAAGGTTGACTGCCACATCAAACAATAATATTAATAATAACTTCAGCTATATTCCTATTCTTGCCCACTGAGCTATGACCTGGGAGCCTGTCTAGGGGCCCCTAGTAGCAGCGGGGCCCTATGAGGCCGCTTAGTTTGCTTATGCCAGGAAACGGCCCTGCTGAGGAGAGTGGTAAAGAATGAAAGAACTGTTTAGTTTTAGGATACACAGTTTGATGGGAGAGTTTCCGTAAGGAAATTGTACACTGAAAATATAAATTCATCAATATGGGAAGTCCTAAAAGCATTCATTTTCTAGTTTGAGGTTAATTTTATTGGAATTCGGCTTCTAACCAGCTTCAATAAACAAAAAAAATGTTCTATTTAGCATCATTCCCTCTGTTTTGACGTAATACAAGCTCATGACTTGGCTCACCTGTTATTTCCTTATAAAAGTGGGATAGCCTATTGGGTATTATTACTAAAAGACTCCCTAAACACAATTTTATTTTTAATAATTTCAACTATTTCCTTATTCCACTACAAAATAATGAAAACTTTTAGCCTAAACTATGAAAATTTATTGCAAATAAACACAGAGATGGAAAGTTGAAGTATCAGGTCATCTCATAAGTAATGTCTTTTTTTTACGATAGATTAAGTTTAAACTAGTCCTTCTCGGTTTAAGCATAAATTTTCCGAAGGTTATATCTAAGAGAAGATCTATCGTGTTTCGTTACATACTTTACAGACCTTGACCAGTGAAGACGTGTGTTTTGCTTTTTGTGAACCCCTCATAAACATGGCGGTATCAGAAGAGCATATCAGGCATATAATGCTTTACGAGTTCAAAAAGGGAATAGTGCTACTGAAGCAACGCGAAACATTCAGGACGTTTATGGCAACGATATTCTGCATGTGAGGAAATGTCAAAGATGGTTTCAAAAGTTTAGGAATGGTGACTGCTGTTTGACAGATGCAGTACGCTCTGGACGCCCTGCTGAGTTTGATGATGACCTGCTGTTAGCCGCACTTGAAGAAGACTGTTCAACAACTGTCGAAGAATTAGCCCAGAAACTCAATTCATCCCCGTCCACCATCCATCGACATTTGCAACAACTCGGGAAAGTGCCTAAGTTAGGAAAATGGGTGCCACATGAATTGTCGGTCGACAATCTGAGGGTGCGGGTAAACATTAGCACAGCTTTTCATTCCCGTGAACTCCAAGATCCGCTTTTGCACCGTTTAGTGACTGGTGATGAAAAGTGGATACTGTACCAGAATGTTAAGCGTCGTCGACAGTGGGTTTGTGCCGGAGAACCAGCGACACCACAGCCAAAACCAAATCTTCACCCTCGGAAGGTGTTGCTTAGTGTTTGGTGGGATAAAGGTGGTGTAATACGCTTTGAAACCTTACCACACAACCAAACAATCACCGCTCAAGTCTACTGTCAACAACTAGATCGATTGAACACTGCACTAAAAGAAAAGAGACCTTCTTTGGTTAGTCGGAAAGGAATCGTGTTCCACCACGACAACGCACGTCCTCATACCGCTCGGATCACTTCTGCAAAAACTGAGGAGCTTGGGTGGGAAAAACTTCCACATCCTCCATATTCTCCAGACCTTGCGCCTTCAGATTATCATCTCTTCAGGAGTCTGCAAAACTATCTTGACGAGAAACGGTATACTTCTTTAGATGACCTGCACACCAGTCTTTGTACGTTTTTTGCCTCAAACCCGACTGAATTTTATAAACATGGCATTGAAAAGCTTGTAGGACGTTGGCAGAGTGTCATTGATTCCGATGGAAAATATATACTAGATTAAAAAGTTTCAGTTGAGTTTTTTTTTGTCCTTCAAATTCCGATCTAAAAAACGACATTACTTATGGGATGACCTGATATTTCTACATTGGTGGGTTTTCAGGCTAAAGCAGTAAAATTAAGAAGCTTTGTAGTAAAGATTTGGGCAGTCTTCAGCAAAATGAATGACTGAACATTTTTTTTAACATTGCTATTTAAAACATAAAATTACTTATATGCCTTTGTGTAAACCCAATATCTCTTTTCATGGGCCATCTGCGAACATCACAGTGTGCTCATGTTCACTTATTACCTAAGAGTCTCATTTTTACCTCTGTGATTTTGAAATAATAGCTCCACTGTTGACTTTACATTACAAAATGGGTACGTACTGGCGTTAGTGGGTTAAATAGCATCCCCTTAATCTGTTTTGTGGAAATAATGTATTTAAGCAGGGCCTAATTGCATCTTTAACTGTTGACTCATCTGCCTTGAGAAAACCTCTTTTGTCAGTCAGAAGCAAGATTAGCCTACCAAGTAGGTCTTAAGTATATTGCAACTATAGCCTATATATAGAATTTTTATAGGTACTTGTAGGTTATCTCCCCCCTCCCACCAATTTTGACAGAATATTTTCGTTAAAACTTAACGAAAATATCACGACTTAACCTAACTAATTATCAAGGGTGTACAGTTGATCTATTATTAATTATAACATTGTTTGTTTCTGGAATAGTATTTACTATTTACTAATAGATCAACTGTACGCCCTTAATAATTGGTTAGGTTAAGTCGTGATATTTTCGTTAGTTTTAACGAAAATATTCTGTCAAAATGGGGGGGGGGGGGATAACATACAAGTACGTTTTTACATATAGAACCTACATATAACCTCTGTAGAGATAGATGGATTACGTGGATGGTGATTAGATCAGTGAAGGCCTACACACATCGAGCCTAGTGTCTGATGGGACCGCCTCTATGAAGCATGAGAAGTGGCACATAATCAATGTTCTATCATTACAGCCTTTTACAACCAAAAAATACAAAACAGTTCTTTAATAATAATAATAATATTTTCAGTTACTTGGTTACTATTTCAAATTAATAGGCCTTTTTTGCTGTCTTTCACCAATTATAAATAGTAATTTAATTAGGTGGGGTACGTTGCTGACTACAAATCCATCTGCCCCGGGTTCGAGACCCGGTGACGGCAGCCAGCGTGCAGCAAAACCCAGCTGTTCATCCTTCCACACAATAAAGAAAGTGGTTGGTAGATAAATGGGTACCCTAGGTGGCGTAGTGGTTTAAGACGCTAGGCTGCTGGTGGGGCGTGGTTCGGATTCCACGTTTAACTGTAGGTCTAAGGTGGAGTGAAAAGCTTGACCATCAGAATGAACAATTCGGGCGGAAGCTAACCAAAGGACCAAAGGGTATATATATATATATATATATATATATATATATATATATATGTATTAGTGGTGTCAGATGTCAGTTTTTCAACATCTGCGGATGCGGATGCGGATTTTTAATTTCAATATCTGCGGATGCGGATTTTTAATTTCAATATCTGCGGATGCGGATATTTAGTTAATCTATCAATATAATATAGAATTATGAATATATGACAATTTTTCAAATTTCGTGTTATTACTATTATGGCAGGCAATGCATAAGAATTAAAATTAATATTAATGTTTTCATTATGATAAAAATAATAACTTTCTCAAGAGTTTCAGCCACAGAAAATTGAATGAAACAAGTTTCATTCAATTTTCTGTGTTACCAGGTATTTATATTTTGAGGTTTATATATTTGTTTGTTCATTAATAATTAATACTTTACATGAAATGTGCATGACTGGGCCTTATAAACTACTCTGTAAGCTAATTTAATTGTAAATTGCATAATTTACTAGAGGTAATATCCGTATAACATCCGCAGTCAGAAGTGCGGATGCGGATATCCGGTCTACCACTAATATATATATATATATATATATAGAGAGAGAGAGAGAGAGAGAGAGAGAGAGAGAGAGAGATGTAAATACGTAAATTATAGCCACCCATGTATCAAAAATGATTTACATAAATTCATTAACATATTTTGATTAGGAAAATACGTTTAGAAAAATGATATTGTTTTAAAGGGGTTTTAAAGGGCAACTTTCTCGCACTATCTCGTGGAGATTGTTGCCAGATTCTCCACATATAATTATTGTTCAGTAATTAACTCGCATGAAGCGAAATCTTTGTCAAACAGGTAATTTCCATTAATTTAGGATATATGGTAGGTCTGGGTGCATATATATATATATATATATATATATATATATATATATATACACTCAGAATGGTCCCCTGAGAAACTTATATGTTAAACACAGACCGTGCATGGAACAAGGAACTCTTCTGGGAAATTACATCCACTATAGTTCGAATAAGTAATGATAAATGACAAATACTAAAATTTTTTCTTTTTCATGGTGGAAAGCCCAACCGAGTAACCCGGTGCCCACGTTGGGCTTTCCATCATGAAAAAGAAAAAACTATAGTATTTGTCAGTTATCATTACTTATTCGAACTATAGTGGATGTAATTTCCAAGAAGAGTTCCTTGTTCCATGCACGGTCTGTGTTTAACATATATATATATATATATATATATATATATATATATCAGTGGCGACTGGCGTATAGGAGCGATGGAGCGGTCGCTCCCCCTTGCTTGAAACGATAAATATTAATTTAACAGATAAAAAATATATTAATTTTAAGATATTAAAATAAATATTCTTGAAATATATTTTAAAAATTCATGTGGCATATCATGATTCATGAGGCATTTTGAGTAAGCCTTCATACAGTACATAATATTCTAAACTTATAGCATAGCTTCAAACAGCGTACCCTGTTTGAATACAAAATAATATTGCAGCCAAATGGAGCGATAGATTTTTCGCTCAAGTAAATATAAATTATATTTTACTGTTGTAATGAAAATATAAGTACAATCGCGAATTTTTTTTATAATAACAACTTTATTTTTACTAATAGTTACTTCAGTAATAATGATATAAACCATTTATATGTATTTTATTGAAATTATTACTTATTTGTAATTAACTAGAATTGTACGTCTGGCATAGCCGCATATGTTAATACAAGTACTTTTGTGAGCGGCAGTTGGATTCGCGCTAGCCTATTGTGAGTCCGTGTTGTCGTACAATTTTATGAAATCGCACCCCCATACATTTATACCACGAGTCGCCACTGATATATATATATATACACACGAGAGAAAATTGTGCTTTGCGTAAATAACTGTAAAGTTATTAGGCAGGACCTCTGTCTTGGTACATCTGACAACTTTTCCCTCATCTGATGGGTTTAAAGGAAGTAATATAAAATAAACCTATAGTAAATTATAGCCATCCGTGTCTAAAAGGATTTGTATAAATTTCATTAACATATTTTGATTAGCAAAATCCGTTTAGAAAAACAATATTCGTTTAATCACCTCGCTGTTCATTTAGGAACGTATTATCGGGACTACCAAACTGTTTATGTATTTTTGCTCTCGTCATTTTCTCTTAAACTAACGAAAATATCACAACTTAACCTAACCAATCATCAAGGGCGTACAGTTGACCTAACCGGACATTCAGTTGACCTAACTGGGCATTCAATTAACCTAACAGGTTAATATTGGTTATTTCACCTAAATATCTTCTGATCTTTTCGTATTAGGCACTCACTGTCACATTTCGGGCAAGTTAAGGATGAGAGAATAACGCTGTAATTGATAAAAACATCCAGTGTCAACATTCGTGTCAACTGAATGCCCGGTTAGGTCAACTGTACGCCCTTGATGATTGGTTAGGTTAAGTTGTGATATTTTCGTTAGTTTAAACGAAAATGACGAGAGCAAAAATACATAATAAACAGTTTGGTAGTCCCGATAATACGTAAGTACCTTCATTTATTATCCTATATATATGTATTTATATATATTTTTTCGGTATATATTTGCCCTATATCTATGCGTGTATTATTTCTGAAATTAATTGATTGCTACTCACCGACTTCTTATATACTGTGAAACACAGGATCCGTTCAAAAACAGGATATTTTTTTATAAAAAATGACTAAGTTAGCGCTAAAACTAAAATCTAGTTTTATTATAAAATTGTATTAATATTTTTTGTAATAAGATTTGAAGATATATTTGTATATTAATGACAAAAAATTTGTTTTTGCTTTAAATTTGGTTTACCATATTTCAATTTTTGTTTAAAAGAGCGCCTAGCCGACAACACATGGCCTTGTGGTGGTTTTCTGCCACGGGAAGCTCAGTGCTTTGACTATTTTAATACGTTAACGAGAAGATTAATAGTTTTGACCAGTGTCTGTGTCGTATTTGGAGACCATATTGGTCTATCAAGCGTTGGTAAGTAAGATCTGGGTGGTAAGTAAAAGCCGTAGGTAAGTCGGCTTTGGTCTATCAGATTTTGGTAAGTAAGATCTGGTTGGTAAGTAAAAGCCGTAGGCAAGTCGGCTATGTAATAATGTGTTACTGACAAACGTACATGCATACACACCCACATACATACATTTCATATACTTTTGTGATCTTTAGCCGCCTTAGGTTAGGATACCCCTTGGTATTCACATACAACTTATATATATAAAAGAAAGTTTTTTATATATTCATACACACCCGCACATATATTTTTGTGTGCCTGAGCAGCTAGGTTAGGTTACCCCTTGGAGATCACACACACAAATATATATATAATTTGGTGGGGTGGGGGTTCAAAAGCACTCTCATCATGTTGCATGCAATGTTACAAGATGCAATGTTGCAAGGTGCAATGGTGCATTGCAATTGCACTCAACGTCTTTGCGGTCATACTATTGGCTTAAATGCATTAAAACGCCGTAACATGGTTTAAGAATAAGATAATGTTAATGATAAAGAGATAAAACTGAAACGGCTGTTGGTTATAAGGAATAAAAGATGATCCATAAAACAATGATTTAATAGAATGTAAGTCAGATTGATTGAAAACTACCAATAAACAGTGAACATTGTTTTTCGCTTTATCATAAATTATTATAAACGACATCACATACTCAATTTATGCCTTATAAATATGATAATCTTTGCTAAAGCATAATTTCAACCTGAATCGCAGAATCGTAACGCCATAGTCATTAAATCAAGGTTTTATCATTGGCGCTTGCATGATTTTAACCATGCATAGTATGTATATGTATGGGTGTATGATGCATAACACACTTGTGTGTGTAGGATACGCGCAACGGTGTGTATCAAGCATTAGTCAGTTTCGTTGCAGCACCGTTTTACACACACCAGATACTTACTGTTCGCGAAAACAAATATTTCAGAGAATTAATTATTTATATTACAAAAGACAGCGAGATAAAGTCTATTTGTCGTCCGATTACAAATCGGACGTACTGCCTTTAAAATCTTAAAATAATTAGCCATACGTTTTATGAATATATACAGGGTGTTTATGAAGTCCCTATCTATTTCAGTGAAAACGTAGCACAAAGGGTAAAATTCAATAACAATATAATAGAAGGCATACATTTAATGAATACTTAAGCATATGATTCTACATGAGCACCATCAGTATCTCTGCAGAGTTCGAATCTGTCAGCAGCATTGCGGAACACATTTTGGAGCATGACAGGGGTTATTTTTTTAACTGCTGTTACGATACGAGCACGTAAATCTTGCAGATCTATAACCCTCGTTTGATAGACGTTTGGATTTGATAAAGCCCCATGCAAAGAAATCCAAGGGCGTTAGGTCAGGAGATCGAGCCGCCCAGGGCCTGTTGCCTCCAGTCCAATCCACCGATTTGGAAAGCGCTCATTTAGGTACTCCCGAACAATGTTTGCGTAATGACAAGGTGCCCCATCTTGTTGAAAGACGACGGTGTTTAAAATGCCATCTGAATGAAGCTGGAACATTTACGTGCTCGTATCGTAACAGCAGTTACAAAAATAACCCCGTCATGCTCCAAAATGTGTTCCGCAAAGCTGCTGACAGATTCGAACTCTGTAGAGATACTGATGGTGCTCATGTAGAATCATATGCTTAAGTATTCATTAAATGTATGCCTTCTATTATATTGTTATTGAATTTTACCATTTTCTGCTAGGTTTTCACTGAAATAGATAGGGATTTTAAACATCCGTGTGTGTATATATATATATATATATATATATATTATATATATATATATATAAATAAATAAATATATATATATATATATATATATAATATATATATATATATATATATATATATATATAATATACATACAGTATATAGGATGCATTTCACAATTATACACGTGAAATGAATGAATGATGCAAATCCTCAGGGAAAAAGAAAAATGATTCTAAGTCCTTTCGTGAATACACGAAAGGCTTGTAGTCATTTTTCTTTTTCCCTGTGGGTTTGCATCATATATACAGTATATATATATATATGCAGTAAAATCACAGAATAACACGTGATCTTATTAATAAGCAAACAACCACAGGAAAAGGAAAAAGAAACACGAAATCCGAGCGCTTTCGTGATATATTCACATCTTCAGGGAAAAACAAGTAACTTGTTTTTCCCTGAAGATGTGAATATATCACGAAAGCGCTCGGATTTCGTGTTTCTTTTTCCTTTTCCCTGTGGTTGTTTGCTTTTATATTTATATATATGTGTGTGTGTGTGTGCGTGTGTGTGTGTGTGTGCGTAAATATACACTTTTTATTATGAAGTGGCTCAATTTCCAATTTCTTATCGAGTATATTGTAAATTCCTCTTTTCAGTTTAAGAAATTATTAGTAATTTATTTTTTTTAAATTCGATCAGTATATTTGACATGTCTAATTTATCATTTCTAAATTTAAGATTTAAATTATAATGTCATTATTTAAATTTTTTACAAATGACAGAAATTTTACGTGACAAGACCTTTCCACAACGGATGACAAATGTACACCAGAAAATTAGGTACTTAGTATTATCGGGACTACCAAACTGTTTATTATGTATTTTTGCTCTCGTCATTTTCGTTTAAACTAACGAAAATTTCACAACTTAACCTAACCAATCATCAAGGGCGTACAGTTGACCTAACCGGGCATTCAGATGACCTAACCGGGCATTCAGTTGACATAACCGTGCATTCAATTAACCTAACCGGGCATTCAATTAAACTAACAAGTTAATATTGGTTATTTCACCTAAATATCTTCTGATCTTTTCGTATTAGGCACTCACTGTCGCAGGTTAGTTACGAAAATAAAATTAAACGGAAAATGCCCGGTTAGGCCAACTGAATGCCCGTTTAGGTCAACTGAAAATGACGAGAGTAAAAATACATACTAAACAGTTTGATAGTCCCGATAATACGTAAGTACCAAAAATTATAGTACCCGCAAACACCTCAATAAAAATTTTAAACTAAACTTTTATGTCGTACATATTTTCTCCGTTAGTCTTATTGTTCGATTCTAATTTGTAGACACTGTTGTAATTAATAAAACATTTTCGTCTGCCTAATCAGGAAATAATAATAATAATCAGTTCAGTGGGCCAGAAACTGGCACGGCTCTCAGGCCAACTAGTGCGACCCATTGATCCAACTCCCGTCTTATATTATTACCAACATTAACGGGATTCAAACCCCCGACCTCAGTACCTTCACTTCGTTTATTGGGAAATGGTGTTACCCACTGAGCTACGGCCGATGATTAATCAGGAAATAACTTCCGTATCCGATCTCTTTCGTTGTCGAAAAGTATTATTTTCTCGTTATTGTTTTTTCTCCAGAAAAAAAATTAAATTCTGTTACAAGTATTTGGATTAAATCAGTGTTTCCAAATCAAATTTTATTATAACTCACGAGTCTTAGGAATTAAGTAAACAGTACGATGAATTTTAAAGTAAGAATTAATAAGTTGAATCTACTCTTGAATTTTTTATCATATTCAGTACTCAGTTATGCGTGATTGAAGGGGCAGTCTATGATCACGGATAACCCGATTTCACGGTTGTTAGTATACAGCGCTGGTAAATGGGTGGTACTGCCGCTGCTGCCTGCCACCACACACACTATTATTCTACAGGGTGTCCCATAAGTCTGGAACCACAGGGTAAAATAAGTAATTCATGTTTTATCGTTTATGCAAGTGCCCATGATGTCTTTGAGCAAGGAAGAACGCATCCAGGTAATTCTGCTCGTAGGAAATCGGAGTCAGAGGGAGGTCGCTGAGGAATTTAACAGATTGCATCCGGACCGCGCTCCAATAACACAGCTGTGTCGGCAAACTTGTAGCAAAGTTCAGAGAAACGGGATCCACAGGAGATAAACCACGCAGTGGACCTCCGAGGACATCCACCGACGATGACACAGCCGCTACCATCCTCGCTCATTTCACAAACAGTCCCCAAAAGTCTCTTCGGCGTTTTTATTGCCGTTTTTATAATTTTTTCCCTATGGTTCCAGACTTACGAGACACCCTGTATTACAGTATAATATACTCGTACAGTTAAGTAGTTCATAATCACCACAAGACTTAAAGATATGCGAAGCCACAAGCGCGCGTGTGTACTCTATAAAGCGCAGAGAGACACTGACTGAGGCGCGTTGTGGTGGGATGTCGGGGGGCGAGCAGCGGCGTCAAATCACGGTTAACTCAATTCACGGCTGAACGAATCACGGATAATTGCGTGAGTACTGTAATCTAACAATACCAACTTTTCTTTATTCAAAAACAAAATTAAGTTCTAATGAAAATAAAATTTTCGTACACCTACCGTACCGTAGGTCTATATAACATTTACAAAAAAGGTGTAATGGCATTTTAGATTATTTTCCAATGTTCCTCCTTACCTTCATAAGGCAGAGAGTCATTGCTGCAAGGGAACACCGTGTGATGCATAAAGTACGGCTTGTTGCAGTCCGATGTAAGTTTGGCACACAAAGTTCTGTCATCAGGTATTGTTCCTACAAACTCCCCATTGATGGGACAATTGGAGTCCCCTCGTAGTTTTCCTGCAAGAATACACGCTATAAAACAAAACATTGATATCGTCTTTATTACAGGTTCCAAAACGTACTTTTAATTATCAGTATATTATACTTATGAACATAATTATTGTTACTTTCTCAAATAGCTACAGACAGTAATGGTATGTAAGACTATATAAGTTAGAAAATATATCACTCTTTTACAGTAAGAGTTTTATAATACACAATTAGGGTACCAGTAACAGTACAGTCAAGAAAGGTATTCGCAATTTAATTCTAGAAATGACAAAGGGCGTCTATAATGAAATAATTTTCTATTTTACGTTAAGATTAAATTAAATCCAATAGATTACATGTAATTTATCTGTACTGAATTTAATAAGTCATTTCTAGGATTTCCCTTCACGTTCCGTAACATATTCTACGTTTAGTTCATTAATACAATTTACCTAAAACATTCTTCAAAGTTTAAAATAACGAGAGAACAGTGAAACATGGTCAAAACTGCAAACACTTCATAAAAGTTTAAAAAATAATAGACCAGTGGTTTGGTGAACTAAAGCAATTACTTCTGATACCTCAGGAAGAGAGTTCGAAACCCCATAGTTTCGAGTTTCTCCATGAATTGCCTTTTCAAAATTTGTGTTCATTATGCCTTTGCCGACATCAAAATAAGTCAAAATTCGTTGCTTTATAAAATAATCACCACTTTCAGTGTTAAATATACTTTGCAGATCTTTTACAAATAAATATCAATATATAGGTAATAGTCGAAAGCAGTTACCTAGTTGTGCTTTTTATTTCGTAACTTACACGATGGTGTAGTGGTTAACGTCACTGACAACGAGTCCATCGGCCCCACGATCAAGACCCAGTGACAGCAGGCGGCGCGCAGCAAAACCCAGCTGTTCATCTTTTCACACGATAAAAAAAAATTGGTTGGTAAATAAATGGGTACCCTAGGTAGCCTAGTGGTTAAGACGCTGGGCTGCTGGTGGGGCGTGGTTCGGATTCCACGTTAAAATGTTAGTCTAAGGTGGAGTGACAAACTTGATCTTCGTCAGAATGAACAATTCTGGCGGAAGCAAAACCAAGGTTATATAATATATATACACACACTGTATATTAACAGTGGTATTCCTCAGGGTTCTATCCTGTCATCTACTCTTTTCATTTTATTTATTAATGATCTTTTAATTCGCACTTCCTGTCCTATTCACTCATATGCCGATGATTCTACTCTTCACTTCTCCACCCGCTTCCCAAAGCGTCCCTCTCAACAGTCACTCCATGATTCGCGTAGTACGACTATGGAGCATCTGACCTCTAATCTTTCTGCTATCTCTGATTGGGGCAGAGAAAACCTTGAGGATTTAAATAAATTTGTTAAAAGAAAATAAATGAAATGAATAAGTTTTCCAAGTGAAAACTTATTTTCAAGGGGGTGATGCGAGTGTAGTGTATTGGTTTTTTTTTAATAAAAATAATCATGTCTAATAAGAATTTAATAATGTTTTGTTTATAAGAATTTAATAATGTTTTGTTTATAAGAATTTAATAATGTTTTGTTTATAAGAATTTAATAATGTTTTGTTTATAAGAATTTAATAATGTTTTGTTTAATAACGAAGAAAATAATGTTTAATAAGAAATTTAATTATGGTTTGTATGTAAATAAGAAATTGTTAATGTTTTATTTGAAATTAAAAATATAAAAATACAAATTGGCAACATCTAAGATGTGCCGAAGCTGGAGGCTGAGTAAATTGCCCAATTTTGGCAATTCAGTCTTTGGGCAGGATGTGTCCTGGTTAGGTGGTTTTTCATATTAGAATGTTATTGTTTATTTAAAATGTTAATTATGTCTCTCTCCGCGGTTAAATGCTAATGATAATTCCGCATTCGCTTTAGCCCGTTTGTCGAAAGTATTTCGTTAAAAATAAAAAGCCAGTAAACAGAAATAATAGTGTGTAATTATCCCCGGTCCCTTTGTGTTTGAACTTTTACTGGCGTCCACCGGCTCAAACAGGCAACCCGTGTCCGTATAAAGACAGAGAGAAAACGAGTGATAATAGAAAGAAAAGGAAAAAGATAATGAAAAGCAAGCGAAGAGTAGAAGGAAAGAATGGTTTTTTTCACGACACTTAACATTCTTGGCGTTTCCTTTTCTCGTGATCTTTCCTGGAAAGATCACATATACTCTCGTTCTAAAACAGCTTCTAAGAGGTTAGGTATACTGTACCGCCTCCGCAGTTTCTTCACCCCCAACTCAGTTGCTGTCTTTGTACAGGGGTCTTGTTCGCCCCTGTATGGAGTATGCTTCTAAGGTGTGGGGTGGTTCAACTTACACAGCGTACTTGACAGGGTGGAATCAAAGGCTTTTCGTTTCATCAATTCCCCGCCTCTTACTGAGTGTCTTCAATCTCTCTCTCTTCGCCGCAATATTGCCTCACGCTCTCTTTACTATCGCTATCATAACGGACATTTCTCTGAACACACTAACTGCATGCCTCCTCCTTTAAGGAGAGCACGCAATACCAGTCTTTCTACACTTTCTCATTTCTTTTCTGTCCAACTATCTAATGCAAGGGTTAATCGGTATTTTCAGCTTTTCATCTACTCAACCGATCAACTCTGGAACAATCTTACTGAATCCATCTTTCCTTCTGCCTATGACCTCCCATCTTTCAAACGCAGTGTCTAGGCATCTCGAAGACCCCGGACCCTGATTATGGCTCTCTTCTTCTTCTATGGGAGGGGCGCTTTTGTGGGCATTTGCCCTTGGCCCCTCCTTCCTGCATAAAATATATATATATACCGTATATATGAAAATTATTTCACGAAAATAACATGTGAATAATATTTATGATGAAAATAACCACGAAGGAAAATGGAAACAGAATGATCTTCAAGCGCTTTTGTCTAATGAGTGTTCCTAAGGATGTAATTAGACGAAAGCGCTTGAGCACCATTCTTTTCCTTTTTCCTTCGTGGTTATTTTCATCATATATATATATATATATATATATATATATATATAATAATCATATATATATATATATATATATATATATATATATATATATATATATATATATATATAATCTCTATATATATATATATATATATATATATATATATGAAAATTATTTCACGAAAGTAACACGTGAAAAATATTTATGATGAATAAAACCACGAAGGAAGGAAACACAAAATGGTGCTCAAGCGCTTTCGTCTAATGACATCCTCAGGAACATATTCATCATATATATATATATATATATATATATAATCATATATATATATATATACATACATTCAACTGCAAAGAACACGCAGTATAAATAACGTAAAGAACGACGCTTGTATAGGAGATATTCCGCGCAAGACGAGAAAGAGAAAACAACAAATGAAAAAATGAAGTACCACCTGGGAATCGAACCCGGGATCTTCCGATTGCCGATCAGACGCGATAACCACTACACCATGGACTCCACTCTTCCAAATGCCGTAATTCCTCTACATACTCGCAGAAACCAATGCCCCAAGGGGGCACCTCCCGCTTGCCGTAACATTATATACATTCAACTGCAAAGAACACGCAGTATAAATAACGTAAAGAACGACGCTTGTATAGGAGATATTCCGCGCAAGACGAGAAAGAGAAAACAACAAATGAAAAAATGAAGTACCACCTGGGAATCGAACCCGGGATCTTCCGATTGCCGGTCAGACGCGATAACCACTACACCATGGACTCCACTCTTCCAAATGCCGTAATTCCTCTACATACTCGCAGAAACCAATGCCCCAAGGGGGCACCTCCCGCTTGCCGTAACATTATATACATTCAACTGCAAAGAACACGCAGTATAAATAACGTAAAGAACGACGCTTGTATAGGAGATATTCCGCGCAAGACGAGAAAGAGAAAACAACAAATGAAAAAATGAAGTACCACCTGGGAATCGAACCCGGGATCTTCCGATTGCCGGTCAGACGCGATAACCACTACACCATGGACTCCACTCTTCCAAATGCCGTAATTCCTCTACATACTCGCAGAAACCAATGCCCCAAGGGGGCACCTCCCGCTTGCCGTAACATTATATACATTCAACTGCAAAGAACACGCAGTATAAATAACGTAAAGAACGACGCTTGTATAGGAGATATTCCGCGCAAGACGAGAAAGAGAAAACAACAAATGAAAAAATGAAGTACCACCTGGGAATCGAACCCGGGATCTTCCGATTGCCGGTCAGACGCGATAACCACTACACCATGGACTCCACTCTTCCAAATGCCGTAATTCCTCTACATACTCGCAGAAACCAATGCCCCAAGGGGGCACCTCCCGCTTGCCGTAACATTATATACATTCAACTGCAAAGAACACGCAGTATAAATAACGTAAAGAACGACGCTTGTATAGGAGATATTCCGCGCAAGACGAGAAAGAGAAAACAACAAATGAAAAAATGAAGTACCACCTGGGAATCGAACCCGGGATCTTCCGATTGCCGGTCAGACGCGATAACCACTACACCATGGACTCCACTCTTCCAAATGCCGTAATTCCTCTACATACTCGCAGAAACCAATGCCCCAAGGGGGCACCTCCCGCTTGCCGTAACATTATATACATTCAACTGCAAAGAACACGCAGTATAAATAACGTAAAGAACGACGCTTGTATAGGAGATATTCCGCGCAAGACGAGAAAGAGAAAACAACAAATGAAAAAATGAAGTACCACCTGGGAATCGAACCCGGGATCTTCCGATTGCCGGTCAGACGCGATAACCACTACACCATGGACTCCACTCTTCCAAATGCCGTAATTCCTCTACATACTCGCAGAAACCAATGCCCCAAGGGGGCACCTCCCGCTTGCCGTAACATTATATACATTCAACTGCAAAGAACACGCAGTATAAATAACGTAAAGAACGACGCTTGTATAGGAGATATTCCGCGCAAGACGAGAAAGAGAAAACAACAAATGAAAAAATGAAGTACCACCTGGGAATCGAACCCGGGATCTTCCGATTGCCGGTCAGACGCGATAACCACTACACCATGGACTCCACTCTTCCAAATGCCGTAATTCCTCTACATACTCGCAGAAACCAATGCCCCAAGGGGGCACCTCCCGCTTGCCGTAACATTATATACATTCAACTGCAAAGAACACGCAGTATAAATAACGTAAAGAACGACGCTTGTATAGGAGATATTCCGCGCAAGACGAGAAAGAGAAAACAACAAATGAAAAAATGAAGTACCACCTGGGAATCGAACCCGGGATCTTCCGATTGCCGGTCAGACGCGATAACCACTACACCATGGACTCCACTCTTCCAAATGCCGTAATTCCTCTACATACTCGCAGAAACCAATGCCCCAAGGGGGCACCTCCCGCTTGCCGTAACATTATATACATTCAAGCTGCCCCTTGGGGCATTGGTTTCTGCGAGTATGTAGAGGAATTACGGCATTTGGAAGAGTGGAGTCCATGGTGTAGTGGTTATCGCGTCTGACCGGCAATCGGAAGATCCCGGGTTCGATTCCCAGGTGGTACTTCATTTTTTCATTTGTTGTTTTCTCTTTCTCGTCTTGCGCGGAATATCTCCTATACAAGCGTCGTTCTTTACGTTATTTATACTGCGTGTTCTTTGCAGTTGAATGTATATAATGTTACGGCAAGCGGGAGGTGCCCCCTTGGGGCATTGGTTTCTGCGAGTATGTAGAGGAATTACGGCATTTGGAAGAGTGGAGTCCATGGTGTAGTGGTTATCGCGTCTGACCGGCAATCGGAAGATCCCGGGTTCGATTCCCAGGTGGTACTTCATTTTTTCATTTGTTGTTTTCTCTTTCTCGTCTTGCGCGGAATATCTCCTATACAAGCGTCGTTCTTTACGTTATTTATACTGCGTGTCTTTGCAGTTGAATGTATATAATGTTACGGCAAGCGGGAGGTGCCCCCTTGGGGCATTGGTTTCTGCGAGTATGTAGAGAATTACGGCATTTGGAAGAGTGGAGTCCATGGTGTAGTGGTTATCGCGCTGACCGGCAATCGGAAGATCCGGGTTCGATTCCCAGGTGGTACTTAATTCATTTGTTGTTTTCTTTTCTCGTCTTGCGCGGAATATCTCCTATACAAGCGTCGTTCTTTACGTTATTTATACTGCGTGTTCTTTGCAGTTGAATGTATATAATGTTACGGCAAGCGGGAGGTGCCCCCTTGGGGCATTGGTTTCTGCGAGTATGTAGAGGAATTACGGCATTTGGAAGAGTGGAGTCCATGGTGTAGTGGTTATCGCGTCTGACCGGCAATCGGAAGATCCCGGGTTCGATTCCCAGGTGGTACTTCATTTTTTCATTTGTGTTTTCTCTTTCTCGTCTTGCGCGGAATATTCCTATACAAGCGTCGTTCTTTACGTTATTTATACTGCGTGTTCTTTGCAGTTGAATGTATATAATGTTACGGCAAGCGGGAGGTGCCCCTTGGGCATTGGTTTCTGCGAGTATGTAGAGGAATTACGGCATTTGGAAGAGTGGAGTCCATGGTGTAGTGGTTATCGCGTCTGACGGCAATCGGAAGATCCCGGGTTCGATTCCCAGGTGGTACTTATTTTTTCATTTGTTGTTTTCTCTTTCTCGTCTTGCGCGGAATATCTCCTATACAAGCGTCGTTCTTTACGTTATTTATACTGCGTGTTCTTTGTAGTTGAATGTATATAATGTTACGGCAAGCGGGAGGTGCCCCTTGGGCATTGGTTTCTGCGAGTATGTAGAGGAATTACGGCATTTGGAAGAGTGGAGTCCATGGTGTAGTGGTTATCGCGTCTGACCGGCAATCGGAAGATCCCGGGTTCGATTCCCAGGTGGTACTTCATTTTTTCATTTGTTGTTTTCTCTTTCTCGTCTTGCGCGGAATATCTCCTATACAAGCGTCGTTCTTTACGTTATTTATACTGCGTGTTCTTTGCAGTTGAATGTATATAATGTTACGGCAAGCGGAGGTGCCCCTTGGGGCATTGGTTTCTGCGAGTATGTAGAGGAATTACGGCATTTGGAAGAGTGGAGTCCATGGTGTAGTGGTTATCGCGTCTGACCGGCAATCGGAAGATCCCGGTTCGATTCCCAGGTGGTACTTCATTTTTTCATTTGTTGTTTTCTCTTTCTCGTCTTGCGCGGAATATCTCCTATACAAGCGTCGTTCTTTACGTTATTTATACTGCGTGTTCTTTGCAGTTGAATGTATATAATGTTACGGCAAGCGGGAGGTGCCCCCTTGGGCATTGGTTTCTGCGAGTATGTAGAGGAATTACGGCATTTGGAAGAGTGGAGTCCATGGTGTAGTGGTTATCGCGTCTGACCGGCAATCGGAAGATCCCGGGTTCGATTCCCAGGTGGTACTTCATTTTTTCATTTGTTGTTTTCTCTTTCTCGTCTTGCGCGGAATATCTCCTATACAAGCGTCGTTCTTTACGATATATATACATATACAGTAATATATATATATATTATATATATATATACACACATAATAATCATATATATATAATATATATATAATATATAAAACCATATATATATATATATATATATACATATCATAATATATATATATATATATATATATTTTAAAATACGATTTCCTAAGGAAGGAAATTTTGCAATACATTTGAAAATAACGACTCCTCAGGTGGAGAGATTAAGATTAAGGCTCATTTTGAGTGTTGCAGAGCATTCAAGAGGTAATAATGATGAATTTGCACGACCACAACGAAAATGAAGAAAAGATCCGTTTTAAAGGTGCTGTCAGCAAAGATTCAGGCGCAGAAGAAAGACGAAAGATCCTGTTTTGTTTGTTAAGTGCTCTCTCTCTCTCTCTCTCTCTCTCTCTCTCTCTCTCTCTCTCTATATATATATATATATATATATATATATATATATATATATATATATATATATATATATACAGGGCGTCCCAAAAAAATGTATACACACTTTTACAGCTGATAGCTCAATTGATGTTTCTTTCTTTCCAAGTTAAACCCATTAGAATTAATAATGGCAGTCAGACTAAGCTTTGAACAAAGGAAATTCATTCTAAAATGCTACTGGAAGTGTGAAAACGCAGTTGAAGTGCAAAGACAGTTTAGGAGGGAGTTTCAAACAGATCCACCAACGCGACTTACCATCACTCGAATTAGAGATAAGTTTGAAGCCGATGGAACTGTTCAGAATGTCCACAAGAAGCGTTCCGGAAGACCACGGACATCGACAAGCCCCACAAAGCAAGAAAGAGTACTGGAAACGTATCACCAAAGTCCAAGAAAATCTGTGCGGCAAGCGAGTCGTGAGGTAGGAATTTCAGAATCGTCTGTCCAACGCATTTTGGAGCGCTGTCAATGGAAAAGTTACATTCCAAGATTAGTCCATGCTATTAATGAAGATGATCCGGACTGAAGAGTGGAGTATTGCGAGTGGTACTTGGCACGATGTGGATGTGGATTGGACGAAGGGGTTTCGTAGAATACCCTCCGCGTTCACCAGACCTCACACCACTAGACTTTTTTTTATGGGGATACTTAAAAGACAAAGTCTACGCTATAAAACCTGCAACAGTCGCTGAATTGAGAGCAGCCATTGAACGAGAATGCACACAAATACCAAACGAAATGTTTCGTGATGTTTGCGATTCCATTGCTTCGCGTTATCAGCAGTGCCTGGACCAGAACGGACGTCAGTTTGAAAACAGGCGTTGACAAAACAATTAAATAATGTCTGTAGATTCTATTACATTTTGAAAATGAAATGTATTTTAATAAACACTGCCTTTATAATTATTTAAAGTGTGTATACATTTTTTTGGGACGCCCTGTATATATATATATATATATATATATATACACACTGTATATCCGCATGTACCTGGCTATGTAAAATGGAGAAATAAAAAAGCAATTAGTTTCGAAATCAAGTCAGATCAAGAGGTGAGGCCGGCCCCCTGACCTCTGCGCGGAACCGCTGACAAATTGACAAGGCAGGTGTATATATATATATATATATATATATATATATATGTAATAAAATCAGAGAACAACACGTGATCTTTTTAATAAGCAAAAACCACAGGGAAAAGGAAAAGGAATCACGAAATCCAAGCATTTTCGTGATATATTCACATCTTCAGGTCCCTGAAGATGTGAATATATCACGAAAGCACTTGGATTTCGTGATTCCTTTTCCTTTTCCCTGTGGTTCTTTGATTATATATATATATATATATATAGTGGCTAAAAGGTTTTGTGCAGTTGTTATATGCATTTTTTGTTTGGTCTGACTATGGGAAAGTATAACTGTTCTCATTTTAAGACCCAGAAAGGGGATTAAAATAAGTAAATTTCTATATATATAGTGGTGTAGTGGTTAGCGTCGCTGAATACGAATCCATCGGCCCCGGGTTCGAGACCCGGTGACGGCAGCTGGCGCGCAGCAAAACTCAGCTGTTCATCCTTTCACACAATAAAAGAAAGTGGTTGGTAGATAAATGGGTACCCTGGGTTGCCTAGTGGTTAAGACGCTGGGCTGCTGGAGGGGCGTGGTTCGGATTCCACGTTAAACTGTAGGTCTAAGGTGGAGTGCAAAGCTTGACCTTCGTCAGAATGAAGAATTCGGGCGGAAGCTAACCAAAGGTGTGTATATATATATATATATGTATATATATATATATATACACATATATATATATAATAATGAGAGTACTATTATAGTGTTGGAAGAAGGATTACAGCAATGTGACTGAAAAAGGTTGCACTCCACAAGGACATAATTTGACAACACGTTTCGGTATTGTGACCGTTGATCTATCATTAATAATTTGAGAGGAGGTGGGGGAAGGGGTTTCGGTGCTTGTACTTACGTCCTTGAGTCACCCACGAACGCTTCCACATCTGGTTGTCTAAGCAGAGAAAAGTCGCGTTATATTGATTCTCGCCCGATGCTGAAAAATTGAAATATAATGTTGACGGTATTAAGAGCAAGCAGTTTTTTGCTTTATGTCTTTAGTATTTAAGGATGGAATTGGATTAATAGTATTCCATTGCACGGATATTTTGTAAAATCAATTTCATTTATAGTATTTTAAAATTTTATTGTACCCTTAGAGACAATCTAAATTTGCTTTGTGTGTATATATATGTAAAAATGAACAACGAATAATTCCTATGTTCCTATATTCATTCATATAATTCTTATATTCATTCAAATAATTCTTATATTCATTCATATAATTCTTATATTCATTCGTATAATTCTTATATTCATTCGTGTAATTCTTATACTCATTCGTATAATTCGTATATTTATGTAATCCTTATATTTATATAATCCTTATATTCTTATATATTTATATTCTTATATTAATTTTTACATATACAGTCCAAATTCGCATAACGCTGACGAAGTTCGGATAAAATTTTTGATTCGCTTTCTATTTTATTTTTGCTGAATAACTGGTGAATTATTTCTTTATAAATAACTTAAGCATTTTTTTAGATTTAACTTAATAATGTAATCTTGTTAAATTCTACATGTTCGTTTTCTGTGCACATTCTCTCTTCGTTGTAAAAGATAAAGTCATGTCTTGCTTAACGTTTAATTTTAAATCTTAAGCATTTAATTTTTGCTCATATGCATGTTTAATTGTAATTCATAATAAAATGCATATTTCAATTTCCATTTTTAGTTAACTCGGCAGATCATGATAACATCAGATCTGTCCATATGCGGTTTAAAATAAAAATATGGCTTCATCTTCAAATATCTTACTTATCTGTCTAGACATTGCTACAGCTAAAATATTTACCTTATCTTCAAATATTGTGCAAAATAATGCAGCCTATTGAGAATAAAAAACAAAACAAGTCAACATTAAATAATAATGATGTCACCAAAAATTTAGTATATAAAGCCGAACAATTTTTCAAATATTCATTCTGATTGTCTGAGCTGACTTAGATGCTAAGCATTACCTGTAACATTTTAGCAGTAAACTACAGTAAGAGACTATCTTTGTCTTCTTCGCGCCTTGTTTTCTTCTGAGAACTTAGTCTTAAAATAGAGAAAATTAATTTCCCGATACGCTACAAGAAGAATCGGGAAACCCTTAGAGAATGTAGTAAGCCTCACAGAATCCTCCGATCCACTACAAGAAGAAATCGGAGAGTAGTATAAGAGAAAGTACTGCGATTCCCTATAAAATACCAGCTACTCCAGAGTAACAAATCCGTTGCTGCCACCTAACTAGAACCCCCGTCAACTTCGAGCCGCCCACGGCCATGGACGGAGGGGTTAACAACTGGCGACCTCTGCAACCAGGATTCTTCCAGTCTTCTAGACCCTGGAACCAGAACCAACATTCAGTTGACCGGCGTGTCACGACTTCACTTCTTCACATCCATCATTCGACCGGTCGGTCACGACTCCAAGTTCTCCACGCCCACTCTGCTTCCAGAAACAAGTGGCCAGCAAGACACGTCTTCAAGGATTTCGCCGTAGGAATCTTGTTAAGTACAGATCCTTTTTTCAAATTAATTACTAAACATCTGAGAAGTCAGTATTATTAACAGTTAATAATTAGTATGAAGCCAGAATCAACAAAATCACAGTGAACATTCCATATACCAGTGATACATTTCTTTTTATTGAAACCGAGTTATTTCCACTATTATAGTTAGCATAGAATAATTTTATTTAATGTGCCAATCATAATATTACCTTACATTCACGTACATTCAAGTGAAATTTTGTTTACATTTTTTTATTATTTTGTTTACAATTTTTTCAAATTTTCACCTAGTTAGGCAAATTGTTGTGCATTTATTTGTGTATTTCTTAGAGAGAGTAGTTAGGAAAGCCACTCAAGTGATCATTCCACAGATTAAGGTCGATCAAGCAGACCAAATTAGAATACATTAACAGTACCTCCACATATGAGCGATTCAGACGGTGCGCTTTCTGACACTGAAAATTCCCCTACACCCATTTTTCCACCTACCCCGTGCCCTTCAAACATATTTCCAAACGCGCAAACTTCAGATCGAGCACAAGCCAACATGTCTCAAACCGCTTCCCTAGCATACATTAACTTAGGTAGACTCGTAAACCTTCCCCACTCTGTGCTCATTTTTAAGGGAACCATAGATAATAACTTCGTTGAACCGCGCGTAAGACCATGAATTGAGTCTCTAGAACAGCATTTCTTACGCGAAAACATCACAGATGATGATATAAAGATTAGGGAAACGAACCTACAACTTGGGACAATTTTAAAAAACTTATTAGAATTTTTCAAAGAAATAACACTCGCACAATCTTTGGTCACGTTAGAAGCTGTCTTCCAAGCTAAATGGAAGAAAGAAGAACATGAAGATTTAAATAATTTTATTACACGAAAACACAAGCTCCGAGCAGCAGCAGAAAATGCATGCGACACTACATTCACTTCAAAGCAAAGAAACCTAATAGTAGCAGCATCCATTTACCGAAACCTACCCGTAGCACCTAAAAAGAAATTTCAAGAGTGTCTAAATATTGACAAACCAGTAAGTGAAGCCATAAATAAAACAAGGGAACAGACCCAGACTTAGCGAGCCAGAACTACCGGAAAGGTAGAGAGACCCCCCCCCCATACACTACATTCAGCAGCAGCAACAGCAACAACAACAACAACCCTATAAATCTAGGTCGAGGCAGGGAACACCACCTCGGAAACAAGCCCTACAAACCCAAAATGTACGCCCTCCTCCTCTGTTTTAGTTGTGATAGTTTTGGGCACATAATGAGTCAATGCAATTATTCCCCCTTATTGCTCCCAATGTCATGAACATGGTCATCGCCGTGGCGACCGACAAAAATATGCTGAGAAAGCCCTTGCAGGGTACAGGCCCCACTTCCAGAGATCAAATCACCAACGTTCCTAAAAGCCCTCCAATTCTCAGAAACCAGTTAGTTCCCAGCCTCAACAGAACCACCCACAAAACAGATCACGACCACATGGTCAACACACTATTACCCGATGTCCAGACCCCAATATTATCAGCAAGGTCGGATGGTTCGGTACGTAGAAGTACTCGTTGAAGAATCAGTTTCCTCAGAGTACAATTTCCAAGAGACCCTCCAGTGTATGGTGATCCCGTAGCATATGACTCAAATCCTCCCACAGAAGTCAATTCAAGTTCTTTTTTAGATCCCACTTTGAAGGCAGCAGTTCAGCCTCCTCCCTCCTAAATAGCAGTAATAAGCCCAAATACACATATAAACTACCCATCAGGATTATAGGTGCGACCCTACTAGATTTAATAATAAATTGCAGCACAGATAACCGAGATTTAACCGCTCTCCTAGATACAGGAGCACATGCGACATTAATTAAGAAGCAATGTGCAGATGAGTTACTAGAGTGTACAAATTATAAATATGAAATTAAGGCACCTTCCTGACAACTCAGAGGAGTTACAGGCACACCCATACCTACATATGGAGAAATCGAATTATATTTAGAAGTTGGTAACGCGGTATATCCCGCAAAATGTTGTATTGTGGACGCAGTCGCCACCTTTCAGACAGATATCTTACTAGGTATGAATTTCTTCAACCGGAATCAATGGGAAATTTACCCAGCCGGAAAATTAGTTAAGTGTAGAAATAGGACACACCCTCTCCATGAGAATAATAGACAGCTTAATGCTAATAGAATCAGTTTAGTTCGGATTTCCGGAAGAAATAGGAAACCAACTCCAGTTTATAGCAGTTCAAGTCAGTCGGTTGCATCCAGAGGGACAACCGCCCCAGAAATCAACCCCCAAAGTAATCAGTTCCAGTTGTTGAATCCAGTAGGATCAACACAGTCAGTTTCCAGTCAGTCAGTTTCAGTTAACTCAGCAGTTAAGATTCAAAATCCAACTGAAACGATTTTTCAGCCAATGAGGCAAATTTTAGTCGACGAACCAGAGTCAGACTCACAATTTTTCATATGCCCTACAGAGCATATAACAGTAGCACCTTATGAAAAGATTTGTTTCCTAGCAAGAATAGTAAACGGTCAAGGAAAACTATTAGAGTCAGATCGTACTCTTATTACAGAGAAAAGTAACTTCAAGAGAGATGTTCTTATTGCCCAAGTTCTTAGTCATAGTCAGAATTCAGCTATCCCTGTTGTTTGTTTAAACAAAGGAAAAAGCCTTATTGAATTAACTTCAAATCAGAGAATAGGAACTGTTTCCACAGTAGAAATAAATTCAGATTTCCCCACCAGTACTAAAATCGTGTTTCCAGTTCCTTAGAGTTAAACTCTTCAGCATTAAAAGAAGAATATAAGAAATGTCTGGAGCACTCCCTTCAGGAGTCACCAGCCTTACAGGATCCCAAACTAGTGGAATCACTTCTCGATTTCCTGATAAGAAATAGAGACGTGTTTGCCCTAAAAGGAGATCCTCTGGGCCGAACTAATTTGGTCCCTTTCGAAATCAAGCTGGAACCCAATTCCAAACCCATCTTCAGTCCTCCCTATAGGGTTCCACATTCCCAATTAGTAACGATTGAGGAACACATCAAGGACATGTTGGAGCAGGATGTCATTTAGCCTTCAGCTAGTCCCTGGTCCGCTCCTATGATTCTTGTTTCCAAAAAGGACAGAACATCTCGCCTTTGTATAGATTTTAGACACCTAAACCACATTACCATCCCAGACCGTTTTCCTATTCCAAACATAAAGGAAACAATTCTGAACGTAGGGAGAGATAACTTCTTTTCATCCTTCGATTTAACATCTGGTTATTGGCAAATGGAGACTAGTCCCGAATCTCGGGCATTGACTGCTTTCTCCACTAACCGAGGCCATTACAAATTCCAGGTTTTACCTTTCGGAGTTCGAAATGGGCCTGCTAATTTCTCTAGGTTGATGAATATAGTCCTTTCCGACCTTTTAGGTGTCGAAGCTCTCGTCTATCTTGACGATATTATCGTTTATAGTTCGGATATAAAAACACTTTCAACATCTTCAGAATGTGCTATCACGTTTGAGAAAAGCACACCTTCAACTGAAACTTGCAAAGTGCAAGTTTTTGCAGGAATCCCTGGTATATTTAGGATTTCTACTATCATTCACTGGAATTAAACCTGATCCAGCCAAACTTGAAGCACTGGAAAGGTACCCTGTACCTAAAACCATCGACGACGCTCGTGCATTTATTGGATTCGTCGGATTCTATCGAAATTCATTCGTATAATTCGTATATTTATATAATTCATATATTTATATAATTCATATATTTATATAATTCATATATTTATATAATCCTTATATTTATATAATCCTTATATTCTTATATATTTATATTCTTATATTCATTTTTACATATACAGTCCAAATTCGCATAACGCTGACGAAGTTCGGATAAAATTTTTGATTCGCTTTTTACTTTATTTTTGCTGAATAATTGGTGAATTATTTCTTTTTAAATTACTTAATCATTTTCTTAGATTTAACTTAATAATATAATCTTGTTAAATTCTGCAGTGTTCATTTTCTGTACACATTCACTCTTCGTTTTAAAAGATGAAGCCATGTCTTGCTTAACGTTCAATTTTAAATCTT